>JBBGZY010000126.1:5802500-6252854 GCA_037952925.1 Lithobates clamitans
CACTGTGACCCAATGAGGGGCAGATCCACTGTATGTCAGCTCCCGGAGCTTAGATAGTGCAGGTCGGAGGCTTCTAGTAATCAGCAGGCCGCAGGATGAAATTAGGCCTCCGTGGAGCCGGACAGAGGGGCCGGGATCACTAGCAATCCACTGGGGCCTTCTCCCCCTATTTTCCTGGAAGGCGGAGGGCTGCCCACCCGGGATGATCGTCCATACGGTGCCCGGTTTACAGGGAAGGAGTGCCGGAGGTAGCGATCGGGCCGTAGGCCCCAAGATGGAGGCCGGCTTCTCTGGCGTGGAGCGATCTGTAGGCCCGGGATACAGAGTTCAGACAAAGCCGAGAAATAACTCTCTAGAAATGTAGCAGAGTGGCCTAGGAGGTTGTTATGGTGTGAGACTAAGCTCTCAGGAGAGAATTGGAGCCTGGATGGTGGTAGATTGTCCAAGCCTTGGAGGAGCTCAGCTGAAACACGTCCTCCACTGTGTACGTCCAGACACGCCCCGTTATTGGGCTTTCTAAGTTGTCTTTGTCTTTCTCTGTCAACTTAGGGAGGTTAGCTTTAGTTAGAAATTCTGCTATCTTCTTTTCCTGTACTCCGTCATGCTTTGTATTTTTGCCTACTGAATATAGGTCCTTATAATATTCCCTGAAAGATTCCCCTATTTCTCTCGTTGTATGGACCATGGCTCCTTTGCTATTTTGGATTTTTTCTATATAATTTCTGGCTTTTTTCTTTCTCAAGATTTTAGCCAGAAATCTACTGCTCTTATTTCTTCCTTGATAGCTTTCCCTTGCTACCTTATAAAATGCCTTTTTTGTTTCTATATCCATACGATCTTTCAGCTCCTCTCTTTTTAGAATTAATTTTTGGTATATTCTCTTATCTTGACCTAGTCCTTTCTTATGCTCCTGCTCCAGATTATATATCTCTACAGTTAGTTTATTAATTTGCTCTTTTGTTTCCCTTTTCCTTCTAGCTCCCATTTTCATTAATATCCCCCATAATATAAGCCTTATGGGCCTCCCACAGGGAGGACCCTAATATTTCTCCTGTATCGTTTATTTGAAAATAGTGATTAAGTTCCTGTTCTATTATCTTTACATTTATTGCGTCTTGTAAAAGATCTTCCTCTAATCTCCAGCCTACTGGGGTTCTCTGGATTTCTGAGACATACATACCCATCCTAACCGGGGCATGGTCCGACAGTAGTAGCAGAAAGTAGACAGAAAGTAGTAGCCTCTATCTTAGATTCCACCACTCTGTCTAAGAGCGAATGTTCAGTCCATATATAATCAATCCTAGAGTACGTCCCATGCACTGGGGAGTAGAACGAGAAATCTTTCTTATTTGGGTTCATAATCCTCCATATGTCCACCAATTGACAGGAATGTAGCTTTCGTTTCAACTTTCTCAACCTCTCGTTCATTGTCCCCAGTACACGTGACGTACTATCTACCTCTGGTGTCATACATAAATTGAAATCTCCCATCACAATCAGACCCCCTTCTTTAAACTCCATTAATCTTTCCAGTATTTTTACCAGGAATCCACTAGCCTCTATATTTGGCGCATATACATTAGCCAGGGTACACTTCCATCCCTCCAGAGAGCCCTTCAGAAAGATATACCTCCCTCCTGGATCCACTAATCTCTCATTTACCTTAAAATTTACCCCATTTGCTATTCCTATTGCCACTCCTCTTCCTCTTGTTGTTATTGAATCCCCATAAAACCAGTTTGGAAAAACTTTTGACCATAACTTAATCTTTGAATAACACGTTAGGTGGGTTTCTTGGAGGAATACAACCTCAGCTTTGTATCTCTCCAATTCCCCCAAAATCTTGTATCTCTTCGTAGGGTTGTTAAGGCCCTTTACATTATATGTCAAAAAATTCAACTTCCTCATCTCCTCAATATTTTTTGTTGGAGCTGCATTACTGAACTAACACTAGATTTTCCTTCCCCCCCTTTTTTCTTATCCTTTTTTCTTTCCTTTTCTCTTCCTTGTGCACAGAGTTCCCCTTCTCCCCCCCCTCCTCCCCCCCCTCTCCCCTCCCCCCAGCCATCCCTTGGCTCCCCATTCGCCAGACGCCATGGATACCATGGAGCTGACGAATCTCTTGTTGAGGTGAAAGTCTGAGTATGCCCCCTACCCCCCCATGCATGATGTTTTAAGCACAAAAGTATCCACGGTCTCTCCCCCCCCCCTTCCCCGCCGCTCTCTCTCATCCCCCCCCTAACATCCCCCCCCCTCCCCCCGGGACCCCCCCTTTCCCCCTCTCTCCTCCTCATCTTCCCTGTGCTCCAAATCATTCTTCTATCCAACCCGGTAATTCTGGCTCTTTCATTTCCAGTCTTTCACAAAACTCCTTCAGTTCTTCAGGGAACCTCAATCATGCTGATCTTCCATTTTTGAAGCCTATTAGACACGCCGGGAACCCCTAACTATATTTTATATTTAGATCTCTCATCTAGTCTAATAGAGGTTTCAGGAGCTGTCTCCTTGCCAAAGTTTCAGGGGCGAGGTCTGTATACACTTGGATCTCTGACCCTTCAAATTTTAACGGGGGTTTACTTCTCATTTTAGATATAATTGTCACCTTATCTTCATAGTAACTGAACCTTATTATTACATCCCTCAGCCTCTGGTGCTCTGAATTGTATAATCTTCCCACCGGATGGATCCTTTCTGTTTTGGGGAATTCCATTACCTCTTCCCCTAATATTGGGCCTAGTATTAAGGAAACCACGCTCCTCAGATCTTCTCCTTTCTTTTCTGGAACAAAGCGGAGTCTTATATTCTGTCTTCTGTCTCTATTTTCCTGATCCTCGATCTTATATAGAATTTTCCTCTGATTTTGTCTGGCGCTTTTTATTTGTTCTTTGAGATTCATTATCTCCCTTTCTGATTCCTCTGTTTTCCTTTCCGTTATTTCCACTCTTTCTAGAAGGCTTCCCAGGTCTGCTCTCACCAGGCCTATTTCTGATTTGATTGAGTTCTCGAGCTTTTTAAACATCTCACTCAGTTCTTCTTTTGAAAGCATCTGGCCACTTGTTCTTCTTTCCTCCACCCGGCTTATTTCCGCTTCACTTTCCATTATAGAATTCTCCCTGGACTGGGCCGTTTTATCCCCAGCTTTATTTGGGGTTCCCCCTTTTCCCTCTGTCTTTGATCCTCCCTGAGCCCCTTGCTCCCCACCTCTTGGGCTTGCACCCTGGGACATAAACTGTTTTATCGTGCTTCCTGCAGCCTTATCCTTAGGGGTTTTAGGTGCTTCCCCTTTTCCTGTTTTGGGTGCTGCTTTGCTCATCGCTCCCTTCTTTCTTGGCCCTCCTGTTTGTTTCCCCAATTTTAAATCTAGCTTTCTCCCTCCTCCTGTGGAATGAGCTTCTTACTGGGGTGCTAGACCAAGTAAGGCCTTGTTCTGGGCCTTATTTGCCCTGCAGCTTCTCCCTTTTTTTTTTTTTTTTTTTTTAAATTTTCCAGCACTGATAACCGGGGGGGGTAACCATTCTGTGTCAGGAGCCCTGATCCCTCCACACGCCCGCACCTCTGGGGTATCCCAATCCGACTCTCCCCACCTTGGGGTCTTCTATTTGCCCTTCAGAGCTTATGTAATTTCACTATCCTCTTTACATCTTATTGTACATGTCCTTTAGTTTATAAGTTATTTTTAGTCCCTTATTTTAATTAGCCGAAACCCAGGGTATAGCTTCTTTGTGTTCACTTCCTCTTCATACCTCCTCACACCTTACACAGTGGATGAACTTCCCTTGTTTCCCCCTTACAAGTGCTAGCAGGCAATTTTCACTCAGTTCAGCTTAATACATCAGGTGTTCCAGTACCTTTAGTTACGGTCCTCTTTTTGCCTCCTGGTTACTGAATTAACCCATATACCGGGATATCACAGGGAGAACTCGGAGAAGAAACAAAAGAAGAACAGGTCTGTTTCTACATTACCATCTCCTGGGCATCAGGGGGATCACTCTTGATTCCTCAGCATTTGAAAGAGAGGTGCGGGGGGGTAGAGGGGGAGGAGGACGCCGTCCAGATCTCCCGTGCACGCCGTCAGATCTACTTGCAACCACACTCCTTACTTCCAGTTTCGTTTCCTTGATCCGCTCTGCAGCGGCATATGGAGCTCTCTCTTCAGCCCCCACTGGGGCTACTCTTAGCGGCGTGTGGGGATCTTCCTTTCCCCCTCGTAGGTAAGCGTAAGTTCTTTATGCAGCGGCGTCCGAGAGCGCGCTCATCGGGGATCCTAGGAGAGCTCGCTTCCACTGCCTGCACTCTCACCTCCCTCCGTGATGCGCACTACGTCATCACGCCCCTCACAAAATGAGGATTTTAAAAAAAAGATTCACACAAATTATCAACAAATGCTCATTTGACCTCATTACATTAATGGTACAATATTTACAAATGGAATGAGCTACCATTGCTAAGAGATTGCTGATTTGAAGAGACAATTAGCAGATCTGATGGGGCAAGAGGATTTTCTTAAAACCACAAAAGATATGGACGAGAAATTGCTAACACACTGGAAGACTATTGAAGCACGAAAACGTAGTAAAATGGTTCGTGATTCTGATTGTTATATTAATAATTGGGTATACAATTGGACTGAATCCAATCGCTTTCGAGCAAGATTTAAAAACCCAAGATGCAATCAACAACTATGTACGTTCAACTCATCTATGACATCCACGGGTTCATCAACTAATGCCCCTAGAGGATCTTTTTTGGATTGTGGTCCCCCAAACCCAAAAACAGAAGGAGAGGAGGCAAGAAGAACCAAAGCCGTAACAGCAAGAGCCAATGCTACCAGGACCTGGAACAGACAGAATTACAGGTTTTAACCACTTGACGACCGCCTCACGCCGATGTACGTCGGCAAGGTGGCACGGACAGGCAAAATCACGTACATGTACGTGATTTGTCTTCCGCGGGTGGGGGGTCCGATCGCCCCACCCGGTGCCCGAGGCGGTCGCCATTTCTTCCCGGGCGATGAGAGGTGAGGGGGAGGCCATCCATTGTTGACCACCCCCTCCTGATCACTCCCGGCGAATGAAAATGCTTCCTTTCCCTCTGTAATGTAAACAGAGGGAAAGGAAGTGATGTCATCCCTCCTCGAGCCGGTCTTTTCATCACGGCGCCGAGGAGAGAAGACATCAAGTAAGTCTGCACAACACTACACTAACAGTAGAACACGCCAGGCACACTTGTCACCCCCCATCACCCCCCGATCATCCCCCCATCACCCCCCTGTACCCCCTGTCACTCTGACACCAATAGCATTTTTTTTTTTTTTTTGCATTGGTGTCAGTTTGTGTCAGTTACAAGTGTTAGGGCAGTTAGGTTAGCCCCCTTTAGGTCTAGGGTACCCCCCTAACCCCCCTAATAAAGGTTAACCCCTTAATTACCCCCCGTCACCAGTGTCGCTAAGCGATCGTTTTTCTGATCGCTGTATTAGTGACACAGGTGACGCTAGTTAGGGAGGTAAGTATATAGGTTCGCTGTCAGTGTTTTATAGCGACAGGGACCCCCATATACTACCTGCTAAAGGTTTTAACCCCCTGATTGCCCCCTAGTTAACCCTTTCACCAGCAATCACCGTTTAAGTGTTACGGGTGACGCTGGTTAGCTAGTTTGTTTTTTGTAGTTTATTATAGTTTATTATAGTTTTAGGGCACCCGCCGTTTATTACCTTATAAAGGTTTAACCCTCTAATTGCCCGGCGGTGATATAAATTACATTTTTAGGGTCAGCTAAGGTCTGCGTCGCCCCAGGCAGCGTCAGGTTAGCGCCAGTACCGCTAAAACCCACGCACGCAGCATACACCTCCCTTAGTGCTATAGTATCTGAGCGGATCGATATCTGATCCGATCAGATCTATACTCCCCAGCAGTTTAGGGTTCCCATAAACACAGTGTTAGCGGGATCAGCCCAGATACCTGCTAGCACCTGCGTTTTGCCCCTCGGCCCAGCCCTGCCCAGCCCACCCAAGTGCAGTATCGATCGATAACTGCCACTTACAAAACACTAAGCACACATAACTGCAGCGTTCGCAGAGTCAGGCCTGATCCCTGCGATCGCTAACAGTTTTTTGGTAGCGTTTTGATACAGTCGCTGACAGTCAGGAGCTTTTTTGCCTGTGAGTCTCACTAGTGTACCCCTAAATTTAGAGCCCAAAATGGCAAATCGAAGGTACACTAGTGAAGAGGCCTACACGTTTCTGAGTATGACAGATAGTGAAGAGGAAGTCACTCATCTGTCAAGTTCAGGCTCAGAATACGATCCTGTAGAGGACAGCAGCTCCATGACAGATAGCTCTGATGACGGAGTTGTGGTCCCTGCCAAGGTCAGGCGTACCAGACCCCAATCTTCTTCTGTCCTTGAAGTGCAAGAACCGCAGGGCTCTCGTATGGAGCAGAGAAGTACTAGCGCCGCTATTCCTTCTGGTGAACTGGCAAGCACCAGCGGCCTAGTACACCCTGGTCGTACATCCAGCACTGCAGTATCACGTGGTGACGTGGCGAGTCCCATAAGTGCAGTTCAAGGTGGTGAGGTGGCAAGCACTAGTAGTGTCCCGCTGCCACCAAGAAGACAAAGACAGGCCCGTCGTGCCCATAGTACCCTTCCTGCTGCATTCGCCAATCCGAATTTGGAACCCACCACTTCTGCAGCACCCGTACTTCCCCCTTTCACTGGCCAACCCGGAATTCAGGTGGAAACAGTTGACTTTACGCCACTGGATTTTTATTCACTGTTTTTCACTGAAGATCTCTATAGATCTATTGTGGACCAAAGCAATTTATACGCTGGTCAACACATCGCCGCTAATCCCCAGTCCTCCCTTGCCAGAGATTGGAGACCAATTACGGTCTCCGAATTTAAGACCTTTCTGGGCCTTTCCCTCCTCATGGGGTTGAATAAAAAGAGTAAGTTGCGGTCATATTGGTCCACTGACCCAATTTACCATTCGCCCTTGTTCTCTGCTTCCATGACCAGGGCACGATACGAGCAGATTTTGTGGTTCATGCACTTCAACGACAATGAACTCTGTCGTCCTCGTGGAGACCCTGCATACGATCGGCTCTACAAAATTCGGCCCCTCGTAAACCACTTCAACCAACGTTTTGCAGATATGTTTACCCCCCATCAAGTTGTCTGCGTTGATGAGTCCCTGATTACATTTTCTGGTCGCCTGTCATTCAAACAGTACCTTCCCAGCAAGCGTGCCAGATACGGGGTCAAGATGTATAAGCTCTGTGACAGGGCCACAGGCTATACATATAGTTTTATGGTTTACGAGGGCAAAGATAGTCACGTAGAGCTGACAAACTGCCCTGACTACATAGGAAGCGCTGGCAAGATAGTGTGAGACTTGGTGTCACCCTTATTCGGAAAGGGGTACCACTTGTACGTGGACAATTATTATACGAGCGTGCCACTTTTTAGTCACTTGTTTGATCATCAGATTGGAGCATGTGGCACCGTGCGACCTAATCGCCGGGGCTTTCCCCAGCGGCTTGTAGATTCCCGTCTTAGGCTGAGGGAGAGAGCCTGCTTGAAGTATAATAATTTGCTCGCTATGAAGTGGAGGGATAAGAAGAATGTTTTCGTTCTCACCGCCCTTCATGCAGACACGACGACCCAAATTACTACGGCGACTGGTGTTGTGGAGAAACCCCTCTGTGTCCACGAATACAACCTTAACATGGGAGGGGTGGACCTCAACGACCAGTTGTTGGCGCCGTACCTAGTTGCCCGTAAGGCCAGACGCTGGTATAAAAAAGTGTCTGTTTATTTATTTCAATTGACATTGCTGAAATCTCATGTGCTATACAGAGCTTCAGGACGGACTGGATCCTTCCTTAAATTCCAGGAAGAGATCGTCAGAGCCCTTCTGTTTCCAGACGGTGCTCTACCTCACCTTCCCCAACCAAATGCAGTAAGCCGGCTGCATGAGAGTCATTTTCTTTATGCCATCACGAGTACCCCTACCCAACGAGCCCCCCAAAAAAGATGTCGTGTCTGCAGCAAGCGTGGATTTAGGCGTGACACCCGGTCTTATTGTCCCTCCTGTCCTGGCAATCCTGGTCTTTGCATGGGTGAATGCTTTGAACGCTACCATACACTAGTTGAGTATTAGCGTAGGGTTCAGCACTGCACAGACTAGGCACACTAACACAGGATCTCCCAAGATGCCATTGCATTTTGAGAGACCCAAACCTGGAACCAGTTTCAAAAGTTAAAAGTTACTAAAAAAAAGTGTAAAAAAAAAAATAAAAAAAAATAAAAACACAAAAAAAATATAAAATAAAAAAACCAAAAATAGTTGTTGTTTTATTGTTCTCTCTCTCTCTATTCTCACTCTATTGTTCTGCTCTTTTTTACTCTATTCTTTTCTGCAATGTTTTATTGTTATTATGTTTTACCATGTTTGCTTTTCAGATTTTTTATACTTTACTGTTTACTGTGTTTTGTTGGTAACCATTTTATTGCTTTCAGGTACGCCATTCAGTTGCAGCGCGGATTTATTTATCTTGACAGCAACAGCGTTTGCTCCCACGATATATAAAGCCATGACTCCAGCGCTATCGGAGGTGATTTCACCACCACATTTACATACTTCAGCATATATGCCAAAGCGTGGGGGCAGCAGTGGGTGGAGGAGCAATTTGCTCCTGCCTTTTGCGGGAGGATGCCCCCATGCTTTGGCATATATAAATGGTGCATGTATGCCCATCATTAGAAGTGAGTGGATGAAGGGAGGTATTCTAATGGTGGGCATACCCACCGATCAATATCTTTTTTTCGTTCAGCCCACAGGCTGCATGAAAAAAAAGTTTACAATATATGCCCAACAAGGACCAGTTACGTACTGGTATGTTGCTGGACTTTGAGTGGTTATACCAGAATGATGCCTGCAGGTTTAGGTATCATCTTGGTATCATTCTTTTCAGCCAGCGGTCAGCTTTCATGTAAAAGCAATCCTAGCAGCTAATTAGCCTCTAGACTGCTTTTGCAAGCAGTGGGAGGGAATGCCCCCCCCACCGTCTTCCATGTTTTTTTCTGGCTCTCCTGTCCCAACAGGGAACCTGAAAATGCAGCCGGTGATTCAGCCAGCTGACCATAGAGCTTATCAGAGACCAGAATGGCTCCAAACATCTCTATGGCCTAAGAAACCGGAAGCTACGAGCATTTCATGACTTAAATTTCGCCGAATGTAAACAGCGCCATTGGGAAATTGGGAAAGCATTTTATCACACCGATCTTGGTGTGGTCAGATGCTTTGAGGGTAGAGGAGAGATCTAGGGTCTAATAGAGCCCAATTTTTTAAAAAAAGAGTACCTGTCACTACCTATTGCTATCATAGGGGATATTTACATTCCCTGAGATAACAATAAAATTAATTAAAAAAAAATAAAAATGAAAGGAACAGTTTAAAAATAAGATAAAAAAGCAAAAAAATAATAAAGAAAAAAAAAAAAAAAAAAAAAAGCACCCCTGTCCCCCCCTGCTCTCGCGCAAAGGCGAACGCAAGCGTCGGTCTAGCGTCAAATGTAAACAGCAATTGCACCATGCATGTGAGGTATCACCGCGAAGGTCAAATCGAGTGCAGTAATTTTAGAAGTAGACCTCCTCTGTAAATCTAAAGTGGTAACCTGTAAAGGCTTTTAAAGGCTTTTAAAAATGTATTTATTTTGTCGCCGCTGCACGTTTGTGCGCAATTTTAAAGCATGTCATGTTTGGTATCCATGTACTTGGCCTAAGATCATCTTTTTTATTTCATCAAACATTTGGGCAATACAGTGTGTTTTAGTGCATTCAAATTTAAAAAAGTGTGTTTTTTCCCCAAAAAATGCGTTTGAAAAATCACTGCGCAAATACTGTGTGAAAAAAAATATGAAACACCCACCATTTCAATCTGTAGGGCATTTGCTTTAAAAAATATATATAATGTTTGGGGGTTCAAAGTAATTTTCTTGCAAAAAAAAATAATTTTTTCATGTAATCAAAAAGTGTCAGAAAGGGCTTTGTCTTCAAGTGGTTAGAAGAGTGGGTGATGTGTGACATAAGCTTCTAAATGTTGTGCATAAAATGCCAGGACAGTTCAAACCCCCCCCAAATGACCTCATTTTGGAAAGTAGACACCCCAAGCTATTTGCTGAGAGACATGTCGAGTCCATGGAATATTTTATATTGTGACTAGGGATGAGCTTGGAGTTCGAGTCGAACTCATGTTCGACTCGAACATTGGCTGTTCGCAAGTTCGCCGAACAGCGAACAATTTGGGGTGTTCGCGGCAAATTCGAATGCCGCGGAACACCCTTTAAAAGTCTATGGGAGAAATCAAAAGTGCTAATTTTAAAGGCTAATATGCAAGTTATTGTCATAAAAAGTGTTTGGGGACCTGGGTCCTGCCCCAGGGGACATGGATCAATGCAAAAAAATTTTTAAAAAACAGCCGTTTTTTCAGGAGCAGTGATTTTAATAATGCTTAAAGTCAAGCAATAAAAGTGTAATATCCCTTTAAATTTCGTACCTGGGGGGTGTCTATAGTATGCCTGTAAAGGGGCGCATGTTTCCTGTGTTTAGAACAGTCTGACAGCAAAATGACATTTTGAAGGAAAAAACTAATTCTAAACTACCGAGGCTATTGCATTGCCGACAATACACATAGAAGTTCATTGATAAAAACGGCATGGGAATTCCCCAAAGGGGAACCCCGAACCAAAATTTAAAAAAAAAAAGACGTAGGAGTCCCCCTAAATTCCATACCAGGCCCTTCAGGTCTGGTATGGATTTTAAGGGGAACCCCGCGCCAAAAAAAAAAAAAAAAACGGCGTGGGGTCCCCCCAAAAATCCATACCAGACCCTTATCCGAGCACGCAACCTGGCAGGCCGCAGGAAAAGAGGGGGGGACGAGAGTGCGGCCCCCCCCTCCTGAACCGTACCAGGCCACATGCCCTCAACATTGGGAGGGTGCTTTGGGGTAGCCCCCCAAAACACCTTGTCCCCATGTTGATGAGGACAAGGGCCTCATCCCCACAACCCTGGCCGGTGGTTGTGGGGGTCTGCGGGCGGGGGGCTTATCGGAATCTGGAAGCCCCCTTTAACAAGGGGACCCCCAGATCCTGGCCCCCCCCCGTGTGAAATGGTAAGGGGGTACAAAAGTACCCCTACCATTTCACTAAAAAACTGTCAAGAATGTTAAAAATGACAAGAGACAGTTTTTGACAATTCCTTTATTTTAAATACTTCTTCTTTCTTCTATCTTCCTTCATCTTCCTTCAGCTTCTGGTTCTTCTGGTTCTTCCTCCGGCTTTCTCGTCCAGCATCTCCTCCGCGGCGTCTTCTATCTTCTTCTCCTCGGGCCGCTCCGCACCCATGGCATGGGGGGAGGCTCCCGCTCTTCTCTTCATCTTCTTCATCTTCTTCATCTTCTTCTCTTCTTCTCTTCTTCTCTTCTTCTCTTCTTCTCTTCTTCTCTTCTTCTCTTCTTCTCCGGGCCGCTCCGCACCCATGCTGGCATGGAGGGAGGCTCCCGCTGTGTGACGGCGCTCCTCGTCTGACATTTCTTAAATAACGGGGGCGGGGCCACCCGGTGACCCCGCCCCCCTCTGACGCACGGTGACTTGACGGGACTTCCCTGTGACATCACGGGGAATGCCACAGGGAAGTCCCGTCCTGTCCCGTGCGTCAGAGGGGGGTGGGGTCACCGGGTGGCCCCGCCCCCCGTTATTTAAGAACTGTCAGACGAGGAGCGCCGTCACACAGCGGGAACCTCCCTCCATGCCAGCATGGGTGCGGAGCGGCCCGGAGAAGAAAATGAAGAAGAGAAGAAGAGAAGAAGAGAAGAAAAGAAGAAGAGAAGTAGATGAAGAAGATGAAGAGAAGAGCGGGAGCCTCCCCCCATGCCATGGGTGCGGAGCGGCCCGAGGAGAAGAAGATAGAAGACGCCGCGGAGGAGATGCTGGACGAGAACGCTGGAGGAAGAACCAGAAGAACCAGAAGATCCAGAAGATGAAGGAAGATAGAAGAAAGAAGAAGTATTTAAATAAAGGAATTGTCAAAAACTGTCTTGTCATTTTTAACATTTTTTACAGTTTTTTAGTGAAATGGTAGGGGTACTTTTGTACCCCCTTATCATTTCACACAGGGGGGGGCCGGGATCTGGGGGTCCCCTTGTTAAAGGGGGCTTCCAGATTCCGATAAGCCCCCCGCCCGCAGACCCCCACAACCACCGGCCAGGGTTGTGGGGATGAGGCCCTTGTCCTCATCAACATGGGGACAAGGTGTTTTGGGGGGCTACCCCAAAGCACCCTCCCAATGTTGAGGGCATGTGGCCTGGTACGGTTCAGGAGGGGGGGGGCCGCACTCTCGTCCCCCCCTCTTTTCCTGCGGCCTGCCAGGTTGCGTGCTCGGATAAGGGTCTGGTATGGATTTTTGGGGGGACCCCACGCCGTTTTTTTTTTTTTTGGCGCGGGGTTCCCCTTAACCACTTAAGGACCGCCTCACGCCGATGTACATCGGCAAGGCTGCACGGGCAGGCAAAATCACGTACATGTACGTGATTTGCCTCCCGCGGGTGGGGGGTCCGATCGGACCCCCCCCCGCCGCCCGAGGCGGTCCCGTTCTGTCCCCCGGCGATCAGAGACGAGGGGGAGGCCATCCGTTCGTGGCACCCCCTCGCGATCGCCGCCGGCCAATGGGAACACTCCTTTGCTGCTGTATGCTAAACAGCAGCAAAGGAAGTGATGTCATCTCCCCTCGGGTCGGTAGTTTCCGTTCCGGCCCGAGGAGAGACGACATGTGAGTGAGTGCACAACACTACACACACACAGTAGAACATGCCAGGCACACTAAACACCCCGATCCCCCCCCCGATCGCCCCCCGATCCCCCCCCAATCACCCCCCCCCCTGTCACAAACTGACACCAGCAGTTTTTTTTTTTTTTTTTTTTCTGATTACTGCTGTGTCAGTTTGTGACAGTTACTGTGTTAGCACAGTTACTGTTACCCCCCTGTAGGTCTAGGGTACCCCCCTAACCCCCCCTAATAAAGTTTTAACCCCTTGATCACCCCCTGTCACCAGTGTCGCTAAGCGATCATTTTTCTGATCGCTGTATTAGTGTCGCTGGTGACGCTAGTTAGTGAGGTAAATATTTAGGTTCGCCGTCAGCGTTTTATAGCGTCAGGGACCCCCATATACTATCTAATAAATGTTTTAACCCCTTGATTGCCCCCTAGTTAACCCTTTCACCACTGATCACCGTATAACCGTTACGGTTGACGCTGGTTAGTTCGTTTATTTTTTATAGTGTCAGGGCACCCGCCGTTTATTACCGAATAAAGGTTTAGCCCCCCGATCGCCCGGCGGTGATATGCGTCGCCCCAGGCAGCGTCAGATTAGCGCCAGTACCGCTAACACCCACGCACGCAGCATACACCTCCCTTAGTGGTATAGTATCTGTACGGATCAATATCTAATCCGATCAGATCTATACTAGCGTCCCCAGCAGTTTAGGGTTCCCAAAAACGCAGTGTTAGCGTGATCAGCCCAGATACCCGCTAGCACCTGCGTTTTGCCCCTCCGCCCGGCCCAGCCCACCCAAGTGCAATATCGATCGATCACTGACACTTACAAAACACTAAACGCATAACTGCAGCGTTCGCAGAGTCAGGCCTGATCCCTGCGATTGCTAACAGTTTTTTTGGTAGCATTTTGGTGAACTGGCAAGCACCAGCACCAGGCATCAGGTTAGCGCCAGTACCGCTAACACCCACGCACGCACCGTACACCTCCCTTAGTGGTATAGTATCTGAACGGATCAATATCTGATCCGATCAGATCTATACTAGCGTCACCAGCAGTTTAGGGTTCCCAAAAACGCAGTGTTAGCGGGATCAGCCCAGATACCTGCTAGCACCTGCGTTTTGCCCCTCCGCCCGGCCCAGCCCACCCAAGTGCAGTATCGATCGATCACTGACACTTACAAAACACTAAACGCATAACTGCAGCGTTCGCAGAGTCAGGCCTGATCCCTGCGACGCTAACAGTTTTTTTTGTAGCGTTTTGGTGAACTGGCAAGCACCAGCCCCAGGCAGCGTCAGGTTAGCGCCAGTACCGCTAACACCCACGCACACACCGTACACCTCCCTTAGTGGTATAGTATCTGATCGCATCAATATTTGATCCGATCAGATCTATACTAGCGTCACCAGCAGTTTAGGGTTCCCAAAAACGCAGTGTTAGCGGGATCAGCCCAGATACCTGCTAGCACCTGCGTTTTGCCCCTCCGCCCGGCCCGGCCCAGCCCACCCAAGTGCAGTATCGATCGATCACTGTCACTTACAAAAGACTAAAACGCATAACTGCAGCGTTCGCAGAGTCAGGCCTGATCCCTGCGATCGCTAACAGTTTTTTGGTAGCGTTTTGGTGAACTGGCAAGCGCCAGCGGCCTAGTACACCCCGGTCGTAGTCAAACCAGCACTGCAGTAACTCGTGGTGACGTGGCGAGTCCCATAAGTGCAGTTCAAGCTGGCGAGATGGCAAGCACAAGTAGTGTCCCGCTGCCACCAAAAAGACAAACACAGCCCCGTCGTGCCCATAATGCCCTTCCTGCTGCATTCGCCAATCCTAATTGGGAACCCACCGCTTCTGCAGCGCCCGTACTTCCCCCATTCACATCCCCAACCAAATGCAGTCGGCTGCATGAGAGGCATTTTTATGTCCTCCCAAGTACCCCTACCCAACGAACCCCCCAAAAAAGATGTTGTGTCTGCAGCAAGCGCGGATATAGGTGTGACACCCGCTATTATTGTCCCTCCTGTCCTGACAATCCTGGTCTTTGCATTGGTGAATGTTTTGAACGCTACCATGCACTAGTTGACTATTAGCGTAGGGTACAGCATTGCACAGACTAGGCACACTTTCACAGGGTCTCCCAAGATGCCATCGCATTTTGAGAGACCCGAACCTGGAACCGGTTACCGTTATAAAAGTTAGTTACAAAAAAAGTGTAAAAAAAAAAAAAATATGAAATAAAAAAAAATAGTTGTTGTTTTATTGTTCTCTCTCTCTCTATTCTCTCTCTCTATTGTTCTGCTCTTTTTTACTGTATTCTATTCTGCAATGTTTTATTGTTATTGTTATTGTTATTACGTTTTATCATGTTTGTTTTTCAGGTGTGTAATTATTTACACTTTACTGTTTACTGTGCTTTATTGTTAACCATTGTTAACCATTTTTTTGTCTTCAGGTACGCCATTCACGACTTTGAGTGGTTATACCAGAATGATGCCTGCAGGTTTAGGTATCATCTTGGTATCATTCTTTTCAGCCAGCGGTCGGCTTTCATGTAAAAGCAATCCTAGCGGCTAATTAGCCTCTAGACTGCTTTTACAAGCCGTGGGAGGGAATGCCCCCCCCCCCACCGTCTTCCGTGTTTTTCTCTGGCTCTCCTGTCTCAACAGGGAACCTGAGAATGCAGCCGGTGATTCAGCCAGCTGACCATAGAGCTGATCAGAGACCAGAGTGGCTCCAAACATCTCTATGGCCTAAGAAACCGGAAGCTACGAGTATTTCATGACTTAGATTTCGCCGGATGTAAATAGCGCCATTGGGAAATTGGGGAAGCATTTTATCACACCGATCTTGGTGTGGTCAGATGCTTTGAGGGCAGAGGAGAGATCTAGGGTCTAATAGACCACAATTTTTTCAAAAAAGAGTACCTGTCACTACCTATTGCTATCATAGGGGATATTTACATTCCCCGAGATAACAATAAAAATGATTAAAAAAAAAAATATGAAAGGAACAGTTTAAAAGTAAGATTAAAAAAGCAAAAAAATAATAAAGAAAAAAACAAAACAAAAAAAAAACACCCCTGTCGCCCCCTGCTCTCGCGCTAAGGCGAACGCAAGCGGCGGTCTGTCGTCAAACGTAAACAGCAATTGCACCATGCATGTGAGGTATCGCCGCGAAGGCCAGATCGAGTGCAGTAATTTTTCCAGTAGACCTCCTCTGTAAATCTAAAGTGGTAACCTGTAAAGGCTTTTGAAGGCTTTTAAACATGTATTTATTTTGTTGCCACCGCACGTTTGTGCGCAATTTTAAAGCATGTCATGTTTGGTATCCATGTACTCGGCCTAAGATCATCTTTTTTATTTCATCAAACATTTGGGCAATATAGCGTGTTTTAGTGCATTAAAATTTAAAAAAGTGTGTTTTTTCCCCAAAAAATGCGTTTGAAAAATCGCTGCGCAATTACTGTGTGAAAAAAAAAAATGAAACACCCACCATTTTAATCTGTAGGGCCTTTCCATAAAAAAAATATATAATGTTTGGGGGTTCAAAGTAATTTTTTTGCAAAAAAAAAAAACTTTTTCATGTAAACAATAAGTGTCAGAAAGGGCTTTGTCTTCAAGTGGTTAGAAGAGTGGGTGATGTGTGACATAAGCTTCTAAATGTTGTGCATAAAATGCCAGGACAGTTCAAAACCCCCCCAAATGACCCCATTTTGGAAAGTAGACACCCCAAGCTATTTGCTGAGAGGCATGTCGAGTCCATGGAATATTTTATATTGCGACACAAGTTGCGGGAAAGAGACAAATTTTTTTTTTTTTTTTTTTTTTTGCACAAAGTTGTCACTAAATGATATATTGCTCAAACATGCCATGGGAATATGTGAAATTACACCCCAAAATACATTCTGCTGCTTCTCCTGAGCACGGGGATACCACATGTGTGAGACTTTTTGGGAGCCTAGCCGCGTACGGGACCCCGAAAACCAAGCACCGCCTTCAGGCTTTCTAAGGGCGTGAATTTTTGATTTCACTCTTCACTGCCTATCACAGTTTCGGAGGCCATGGAATGCCCAGGTGGCACAAAACCCCCCCAAATGACCCCATTTTGGAAAGTAGACACCCCAAGCTATTTGCTGAGAGGTATAGTGAGTATTTTGCAGACCTCACTTTTTGTCACAAAGTTTTAAAAATTGAAAAAAGAAAAAAAAAAATGTTTTTTCTTGTCTTTCTTCATTTTCAAAAACAAATGAGAGCTGCAAAATACTCACCATGCCTCTCAGCAAATAGCTTGGGGTGTCTACTTTCCAAAATGGGGTCATTTGGGGGGGGGTTTGTGCCACCTGGGCATTCCATGGCCTCCGAAACTGTGATAGGCAGTAAAGAGTGAAATCAAAAATTTTCACCCTTAGAAATCCTGAAGGCAGTGATTGGTTTTCGGGGTCCCGTACGCGGCTAGGCTCCCAAAAAGTCCCACACATGTGGTATCCCCATACTCAGGAGAAGCAGCTAAATGTATTTTGGGGTGCAATTCCACATATACCCATGGCCTGTGTGAGCAATATATCATTTAGTGACAACTTTATGAAAAAAAAAAAAAAAAAAAAAAGTGTCACTTTCCTGCAACTTGTGTCAAAATATAAAATATTCCATGGACTCAATATGCCTCTCAGCAAATAGCTTGGGGTGTCTACTTTCCAAAATGGGGTCATTTTGGGGGGTTTTGTGCCACCTGGGCATTCCATGGCCTCCGAAACTGTGATAGGCAGTGAAGAGTGAAAGCAAAAATTTACACCCTTAGAAATCCTGAAGGCGGTGATTGGTTTTCGGGGCCCCGTACGTGGCTAGGCTCCCAAAAAGTGCCACACATGTGGTATCCCCATACTCAGGAGAAGCAGCCAAATGTATTTTGGGGTGCAATTCCACATAGGCCCATGGCCTGTGTGAGCAATATATCATTTAGTGACAACTTTTTGTAAATATTTTTTTTTTTTTTTTTTTTTTGTCATTTTTCAATCACTTGGGACAAAAAAAATAAATATTCAATGGGTTCAACATGCCTCTCAGCAATTTCCTTGGGGTGTCTACTTTCCAAAATGGGGTCATTTGGGGGGGGTTTGTACTGCCCTGCCATTTTAGCACCTCAAGAAATGACATAGGCAGTCATAAACTAAAAGCTGTGTAAATTCCAGAAAATGTACCCTAGTTTGTAGACGCTATAACTTTTGCGCAAACCAATAAATATACGCTTATTGACATTTTTTTTACCAAAGACATGTGGCCGAATACATTTTGGCCTAAATGTATGACTAAAATTTAGTTTATTGGATTTTTTTTATAACAAAAAGTAGAAAATATCATTTTTTTTCAAAATTTTCGGTCTTTTTCCGTTTATAGCGCAAAAAATAAAAACCGCAGAGGTGATCAAATACCATCAAAAGAAAGCTCTATTTGTGGGAAGAAAAGGACGCAAATTTCGTTTGGGTACAGCATTGCATGACCGCGCAATTAGCAGTTAAAGCGACGCAGTGCCAAATTGGAAAAAGACCTCTGGTCCTTAGGCAGCATAATGGTCCGGGGCTCAAGTGGTTAAAATCCATACCAGACCTGAAGGGTCTGGTATGGAATTTAGGGGGAACCCCACGTCATTTTTTTTTTTAAATTTTGGCCGGGGTTCCCCTTAATATCCATACCAGACCTGAAGGGCCTGGTATGGAATTTAGGGGGACTCCCACGTCATTTTTTTTTTTAAATTTTGGTTCGGGGTTCCCCTTTGGGGAATTCCCATGCCGTTTTTATCAATGAACTTTTATGTGTATTGCCGGCAGTTTTGCCGGGTAGTTTTAAATGGCTTTTTTCCTTCAAACACTTTTTATGACAATAACTTGCATATTAGCCTTTAAAATTAGCACTTTTGATTATTCATGTTCGTGTCCCATAGACTTTAACGGTGTTCGCGTGTTCGAACGAACTTTTTTCCTGTTCGCATGTTCTGGTGCGAACTGAACAGGGGGGTGTTCGGCTCATCCCTAATTGTGACACAAGTTGCGGGAAAGAGACAAATCTTTTTTTTTTTTTGCACAAAGTTGTCACTAAATGATATATTGCTCAAACATGCCATGGAAATATGTGAAATTACACCCCAAAATACATTCTGTTGCTTTTCCTAAGTATGGGGATACCACATGTGTGGGACTTTTTGGGAGCCTAGCCGCGCACGGGACCCCGAAAACCAAGCACCGCCTTCAGGCTTTCTAAGGGCGTAAATTTTTGATTTCACTCTTCACTGCCTAGCACAGTTTCGGAGGCCATGGAATGCCCAGATGGCACAACCCCCCCCCCCAAATGACCCCATTTTGGAAAATAGACACCCCAAGCTATTTGCTGAGAGGTATAGTGAGTATTTTGCAGACCTCACTTTTTGTCGCAAACTTTTCAAAATTGAAAAAAGAAAAAAAAAATACATTTTTCTTGTCTTTCTTCATTTTCAAAAACAAATGAGAGCTGCAAAATACTCACCATGCCTCTCAGCAAATAGCTTGGGGTGTCTACTTTCCAAAATGGGGTCATTTGGGGGGGTTGTGCCATCTTGGCATTTTATGGCCTTCAAAACTGTGATAGGTAGTGAGGAGTGAAATCAAAACTTAACGCCCTTAGAAATCCTGAAGCCGGTGCTTGATTTTCGGGGCCCCGTATGCGGCTAGGCTCCCAAAAAGTCCCACACATGTGGTATCCCCGTACTCAGGAGAAGCAGCAGAATATATTTTGGGGTGTAATTCCACATATGCCCTTGGCATGTTTGAGCAATATATCATTTAGTGACAACTTTGTGCAAAAAAAAAAAAAAAAATTGTCACTTTCCCGCAACTTGTGTCAAAAAATAAAATATTCCATGGACTCAACATGCCTCTCAGCAAATAGCTTGGGGTGTCTACTTTCCAAAATGGGGTCATTTGGGGGGGGGGGGTTGTGCCATCTTGGCATTTTATGGCCTTCAAAACTGTGATAGGTAGTGAGGAGTGAAATCAAAAATTTATGCCCTTAGAAATCCTGAAGGTGGTGCTTGGATTTCGGGGCCCCGTACGCGGTTAGGTTCCCAAAAAGTCCTAAACATGTGGTATCCCCGTACTCAGGAGAAGCAGCAGAATGTATTTTGGGGTGTAATTCCACATATGCCCATGGCATGTTTGAGCAATATATCATTTAGTGACAACTTTGTGCAAAAAAAAAAATTGACAGTTACTTACCGATAACTGTTTTTCTAGGATATCTTCCAGGACGACACACCTGAGAGATGAGAGGCTCCTCCCTACAGGAAACACAATCAATCGACAGATGTTTTAAGTCCCCACCCTTCCCCTTGATCCTCAGTTTGTAGAGAAGTAACTCCTGAACCTGGTTCACAAGGGAAATCATTCCTCATAGGTACTCACCTTCTAGTGTTCTACCATTTTCCCTCCTCCAACGGGCGGGAAGTAGGCCTGCCGTCCTGGAAGATATCCTAGAAAAACAGTTATCGGTAAGTAACTGTCAATTTTCTCTAGTCATCTTCCAGGACGGCACACCTGAGAGGATAATCAAGTACCTCAGGCCTACCTTAGGGTGGGACCACTGCAAGACCCTCTTGGCGAACCTTGGTTCTGCAGTGAGTTTTACCTCCACTCCATATGCTTGATGAAGGTATTATAGCTGGATCATGCGGCTGGTCTGCAGGTCTACTCCACCGATGTCCCTGCCTTCTCTGCTTCGGATGCAGGACCTAGGTGGAGTGGGCTCTTAAAGATGGAATCAGAAAACATGTTAAACTTGTAGGTTATCAATGTTGCCTGTCTCACACATCTAACAACCATGGCCTATTGTGCCTGTAGGTGCTACTTAGAACCCTTAAAGATTAATCAGAGACCTGTGTTGTAAGACAAGGACACTAATTGATCACCAAGAGGGCCTGTCTTAACACTACCCTGTTCAGGGAATTAAAACTGCAAAAAAAAAGGTGGGCCCCTAACAGACAACCTTTTTTGTTCATTTTTATTTTTACATCAGCAAAGACTAAAGGGAAGCTTACTTAAGGGTAATAGACCGAGGCTTGATCCCTGGGTTTAAGGCATGCCCACTCTGTGGCTTTACTTACGCCTGAGTGCCTACTTCAGGAGAATAAAGTTCATAGCAGGAGTATAACACTTATACTGCTACATCTAGTTCTGCTAGAAGGGTGAGATGAAGGCCATGCACCGAGCCATAACCTATTCGGTCGGGTGGACATCTTTATACTTCATCTTCAGGTCATAATACTCCTCTGAACAGAACTTTCCAAGTTCTTACTAAGCAGGGTGATTCTTTATCTCCTTCCTCCAGTGTCCTATAACTCTACTGGGCTTCAACCCTAGGAAATGGTTCCAGCATTCCTGAATGTAAGGGGCTGAGGCTTTCTGACATGTGACATCTGCAGTCAGAACTCCAGGCCCCTCCATGGAAAAGAGGGCTGAAATACAAAAGGTGACACATGCATTATTAATATCACAAATTAAAAAAGATCATAGATTGTGGACCCAGCACAATAGATTTAGACAGAAAGGACACAAGAATAGACAATAATGTGTATCTGAGTGTGGCTAGCTAAACCAACATATCAAATATGGGAGAGACCCAAATCTGAACTTCAATGTAGACAAACAATCCTCACAGTCTGGTTTTCTGATGTGCCGCCAATCTGTAAAAACATTAAGACACGCGCAAACCCTCAGCCTTGGTTCACACTGGGACGACTTGTCAGGCGACCTAGTCACCTGACAAGTAGCGTCCTGTTCTGTGCAATGGAGCCGTTCTAAATCGGCGCGATGCAAGTCGCTCCGACTTAGAAAAAGGTTCCTGTACGACTTTGGGGGCGACTTGCATTGACTTCTATACAGAAGTCGTTTCGCAAGTCGCCACTGAGTCATGTCCTGGGTCGCCGGAGGCAGTCGCGCTGTAAGTCGTGCTGCCTTAGTGTGAACCGACCCTAAATGCTGTGTGTTTCTGAAGTGCAGCTAGCTAGGTCATAACTGATATATATACATAAAGGACGGGAGTCCTGTTTATGGTGGAGTTTTACTGATGTACAGCAAAACAGGGCCATAAATATAAGACAGAAAGACCCAAACTTCTATGTTGCGTATTTCTGATGAACCACCAAATACAGTTATAAGATCATAATGGCACTGGCTAGCTAAACCAACATAACAAGACAATATCTTTTCTGTTATGCAGTTCTGTAGTGCAGTCACATAGAACCAACATGGAAAGGACCCAAGCAACCTGCAGCATTGTGTTTTTTTGAAGTGCAGTAAGGTAAGGGAATCTGAAACAGAAAGCACCAACAAGCTTCAATGTTGAGTATTTCTGCTGTGCAGCCACATAAAAACAGACAGCCTTCCTAGCTGCGATCTTTCTGGTGTATTGCAAAGTAAGGCAATAAACTCCATGATGTCTATTCTTGTGTATAGCAAAACCTCAACCAGAAGGGAAACTTAGGGCTCCCACACCTGTGCGACCCAACCTGCAACCGCAAAAACGCAAGAGAAAAGTCATACACTATGGCTTCCAATGGGAACCATTTATGTCTGTGCAACTCCAGGTCGCGGCGCCACCAAGCAGACCCTGCTTTCTGGATCCACAGACCTCAAGATTACACAGGTCGCAGGTAACTTGCAATTTTCAGGTTGAACAAGCGAGGGGTCCCCAATGCTGTATCTCCCTGGAGGCGTGCAGCCAACAACCCCCTGCTGTGTATCCCTAAGAAGCAGCAAGGTAGAACAATGAGAAACAGAAAAGACACCCCTTACTGCTGTGCCTTTCTGATATGCAGTCGATAAGGCAGTAAATATAGAACATACAGGACACAAACAATCTTCAATCTTTGTGTATGTCTGATGTGTAGTAATATACCAATACTGAGCAGATACGCCACCATCCTCAATGTGTCTCCCTGCTGAGGCAGCAAAAACAAATCAGAAAGGGACAAGCAACCCCACTGCTGTGTCCCTTCTGATATGCAGCCAATAAGGCAGTAAATGTAAGACATAAAAGGACAGACAACCTTCAATCTTGTATATATCTGATGTGCAATAATATAACAATCTGAATAGAGATAGCACATCCATATTGAAGGGATTTGGCATGCGACTCAACATGTCAAATTGCATGCCTAAAATCGGCAACCTCTGACGTTAATAGCACTGTCAGCCTGATGCCACTTTGCGGGGCTGCACCGATTACCAAAGGCAGTACCAGTACTACCCCTGGCACAGGTTCAATTTGTATTTCCCAACAATTCAGGACCATCAATCTTCACTACTGCCTTTCTAATAAGCAACCAATAAGGCAGTAATGCAGGACACAAAAACCCCAGACAGAACTCAATTTTGAGTATGTCTGATGTGCAGCAATATAACAAATATGAGCAGAGATGTCATAAGACTCAATGATGTGCATTTCCGCCATGCGTCACAAGACCAGAAAGTACAGACCACCTTCCCTGTTGTATTTTTCTGATCTGTAGCCAAATAAGGCAGTACCTTTAAAATATAACAGACAACAACCAAGCTTCAGTGCAGTGCATTTCTGATGTACAGCCCTATACCCCTTATGAGCAGAGATGTCACAAATCTCAATGTGTATTTCTGCTGTGCCACAAAACATCCCAGCAAGGACAAACCTTCACTACTGAGGTCTACTGGTGTGCAACCAAGGAGGAGTCATGGTGTATCCCTTTATGAAATAACCAAACAGAGCAATTTGATCCCTAGGCATAGCCTGGGCTGTAGATACTAACACTTCACCCCCAGTGAAGGAACAAATTCTAAAAATGGTTAGACACCTTACTATAGTAGCTGTTGTCCTACCTTACCTCCGTAGACTGAGCAAACGCTAGCCAGCTCACACACAGGTGGGGCTGATCAGAAACTAAAGTCTCAATGAGCCCAGCCCTAAAGACCAATTTAGGACAGCCTCTAGAAAAGGTGATCACCAATTTAGCCTGGAGGAAAATAGCCACCTGCAGGCCTTAAACAAGCAATCATGTATCTATCTAGCTCTTGCATATGTTTGCACAGAAAATCCTTAATTAAAGGATATAGGAAGCGATTTATGGTAAATCGCCTTTAGATCTGTCACTGAGTTGACTGTAGCCCAAACCAACAAAAAGGTTTTTCTTACCTCCTGCACTTTAATATAACCACAATGTAAAGGTGGAGTGGGAGGTTGGAGCTTATGACTTCAGATTCCTAGCAGCTGGGCTAATAGGGTCATATAACCTAGTGCACCTGCTGACCAGGAGAGCTTACGCCTGAATCCTTCAACCATTGCACAATCCATAAATTGTTCAGTGGTATACCTGGCCTGTAAGGAACTCTTTGTATCTACCAGGTCCTCCCCCCCTTCGCTCTATTCATCCCTACTAATGTCCCACAAATGGACATGTAGGGAGAGTCTGGAAACCTACTGTTGTGATAACCACAGTGTCTCTGCTGTAAGAGGGAGCTGTGGCTGGTGGTTTTAGCAGTAGCTTCTGGGCTATTTTGTTATGCAGACCCCAGGTCCTGCACTGCACCACTTAGTAAATACAGGGGGAAGGGGAAGAAATGCCTTACCTACCTCTTTCCCATCTGAGGTGGTTTAGGCACACTCGCTCCTCTGCACCACTTGTCCACCATACAGCATCTCTGATGTAAGAGGGAGCTGTAGCTGGTGTTTTTAGCAGAAGCTTCTGGGTTATTTGAATCTAGACCCCAGGGGAGATTATCTCAAATGCCCAGAAACCATCTGGCTGGGATTGGGGATTTTGCCGCTAAATTCCCAAGGTAAAGGAAAGTACTCACCGTTGTAGTCTTCCTCTTTTTCCACAGCCACCGGGCTTGCTTTTCCATCCTTATGGTCCACACGCAAGGAGGATAGCTGCCAAAGTGCCCCCCCAACTGCTGTCCCCGTAGGGAGCTGCAAGGTTAGGCTGTGTCCTGCCAGTCAGTATATACACCTGGGGGGGCAATGCCGTACATTCCTCATTCCATTCTGAGGTGGTTTAGGCAGACATCCACCATAGTGAGCTGGTGCCTCCTCGAAAGGAGGATGTGGGCGCCTGCTCCTGCTGACTCTCAGCCTTCCCTCCTGGGTAAGAACGCGGGTCGTTCAGGCGGCGCCCTCCCCAGCAGCCCACGTGAGCTACCAGGGGCCCAGGAGTCGGGGGCCCTGGAAAGAACTGACAGCCAGCACCCCTGTCTGAACGGACGCCCGGACAGGTAAGGGGGGAGACAGGAAAAAGGCCCCTGAAGTTCTGGGGACACCACTGTACCCAGGGGCCTTCAGCTCTCAGGGGGGCTCTTCCAGTTTCTGCTGCCCCCCCTGAGGAAAGGATAGGGGAACCCCCCAGAAAGGATAAATATATCCGGCCAGACCCAGAGGCCCATCAGGTACTAACCAGGCCCGACCCTGCTTTGCCTCCGAGATCATACGAGATCGGGCAGGCGACGCCCTCTTTCACTTTCAGGGTGATGTGGCCGTAGGCCTTCCCCAGGCATTGGGTCATTTGGAAAAAAACAAACGGTTTCGCTGTGTAGGGAGAAACACAATCAAAAACTGAGGATCAAGGGGAAGGGTGGGGACTTAAAACAGCTGTCGATTGATTGTGTTTCCTGTAGGGAGGAGCCTCTCATCTCTCAGGTGTGCCGTCCTGGAAAATGACTAGAGAAAAAAGTGTTACTTTCCCGCAACTTGTGTCAAAATATAAAATATTCCATGGACTCCAAATGCCTCTCAGCAAATAGTTTGGGGTGTCTACTTTCCAAAATGGGGTCATTTGGGGGGGGTTTGTGCCATCTTGGCATTTTATGGCCTTCAAAACTGTGATAGGTAGTGAGGAGTGAAATCACAACATTACGCCCTTAGAAATCCTGAAGGCGGTGCTTGGTTTTCGGGGCCCCGTATGCGGCTAGGCTCCCAAAAAGTCCCACACATGTGGTATCCCCATACTCAGGAGAAGCAGCTGAATGTATTTTGGGGTGCAATTCCACATAGGCCCATGGCCTGTGTGAGAAATATATCATTTAGTGACAACTTTGTGCAAAAAAAAAAAAAAATGTCACTTTCCCGCAACTTGTGTCAAAAAATAAAGTATTCCATGGACTCAACATGACTCTCAGCAAATAGCTTGGGGTGTCTACTTTCCAAAATGGGGTCATTTGGGGGGGTTTTGTGCCATCTGGGCATTTTATGGCCTTCAAAACTGTGATAGGTAGTGAGGAGTGAAATCAAAAATTTATGCCCTTAGAAATCCTGAAGGCGATGATTGGTTTTCGGGGCCCCGTACGCGGCTAGGCTCCCAAAAAGTCCCACACATGTGGTATCCCCATACTCAGGAGAAGCAGCTGAATGTATTTTGGGGTGCAATTCCACATAGGCCCATGGCCTGTGTGAGCAATATATCATTTAGTGACAACTTTTTGTAAATATTTTTTTTTTGTCATTATTCAATCGCTTGGGACAAAAAAAATAAATATTCAATGGGTTCAACATGCCTCTCAGCAATTTCCTTGGGGTGTCTACTTTCCAAAATGGGGTCATTTGGGGGGGTTTTGTACTGCCCTGCCATTTTAGCACCTCAAGAAATGACATAGGCAGTCATAAACTAAAAGCTGTGTAAATTCCAGAAAATGTACCCTAGTTTGTAGACGCTATAACTTTTGCGCAAACCAATAAATATATGCTTATTGACATTTTTTTACCAAAGACATGTGGCCGAATAAATTTTGGCCTAAATGTATGACTAAAATTGAGTTTATTGGGTTTTTTTTCATAACAAAAAGTAGAAAATATCATTTTTTTTTCAAAATTTTTGGTCTTTTTCCATTTATATCACAAAAAATAAAAATGGCAGAGGTGATCAAATACCATCAAAAGAAAGCTCTATTTGTGGGAAGAAAAGGACGCAAATTTTGTTTGGGTACAGCATTGCATGACCGCGCAATTAGCAGTTAAAGCGACGCAGTGACAAATTGGAAAAAGACCTCTGGTCCTTAGGCAGCATAATGGTCCGGGGCTCAAGTGGTTAAACAAAGGTTTGAATTTTTGCCCTAAAGATAATATGGATACATTTAGAGTAAGACAGGATTTATATCACTTTTTCAAACATGTACATTTAAAGGCTTTCTATTCATCCAGAACCACAGTGAACAACAGCAGCCTGTTACCTTTATCAATTTTTATTTAGATTTAAAGAATAAAAGCAATTTTTTACCTCCCACATCCTGTTCTGCTGCTAAATTGTTCATTAGTAAGGTCAAGGAGGATATTAAGCTCTTTTTGCACAATCAATCTAGGAGGGATCATATACCGAACAATCTAAGGAAGTTGCAGCTCCTACATCTTTGTCCACACAGAAGGAGATCACTATTAAGCCGGCCAATAAAGGTGATTCTATAGCGATCATGGATACTGAACAATATGAAGGCAGTTAGCCGATACAAATGTATATAAAGGATTGTATAATAATCCTACATTACGAGTTTTAAATAGAATTAAAAATGTTGTGAAACAAGCTGTGCAGGAAGGAAGAATTGATATTAATACACAAACCTTTTTGACTCCAGAACATCCAATGATTTATTTATTAGCCCAAAATCCTCACCATGTATACCATGCATCTTTGATGTCATTTTTAGATTTTCAATAAATATTTTTATGTGCAGCAATCCCATTTCGTATATATATATATATATATATATATATATATACATACACACACACACACACACATACACATATACATACACACACATATATTTACATGTTTCCAATTTCCTCCTGTCCTATAAGTAAAGAAGTAGCTCATTTTACAAACTGAAAATTATTCTTCTGCCTTTGCTGTGTTATTGCTTGCAATGATTGATGATGGTAACAAAAGATTTGTAGCAGTTTTATAAGTTAACAAAAGCAGAGATGACTAGAATGTGAATGCTTGAATCTTTTTTCCATCAGCTGGATCAGAGTTCTTGAATTATGTGACTAATAAAGACAAATCTTCCTCTAAGCTGAAGGGTTTAGTCAGTTGTAAGGGGAAGTGTGTTTTTAATTCTGTCAGGATACAGTGTCATTTCATTTTGGTGGATTGGATATACGGTAAGTGGGAGTGTTGAGCAAGTGTTACTTAGTAGTAAGTCGGTGTGCTTGGCCTCTATCTCTTTGATGGGACATTTGAATAGTGGGCTAACATTTGAAATATGACAAGATGTCTTTGTCAGATGAATTTCAGAGAGTGTCTAAGACACTCAGCATGAAAACATTGTGTATCAGTTTTTTCTGTCAGAAAAAGATGCACGATCTTGCAAAGAAGTTAACGGTTGCTAAGAAAGTACTAGGCTTTATGCCATTTGTTATTTGTTTGGATCATGTTCCCCTTCAACTGCTGTCTGAATTTATTGTGTTTGATGATTTAAACATACCATTTCAATACATAACTGTTCTTTCAAGGGAAAACAACATCCTATTTTATCCTAAAGGATTTATAAGTTGCACTGGTTTGGAAACATCGAGAAATTCATGTATTTAAAAGCAATTCATACTTTTGTTTGAGGTAGACATTATAATCAATATTTACAAAGTTATAACTATATACTGTATATATATCTTTTTTTAAGTGTTAAATGTCTGGAGAACATAAATATAGTCTCACTAACAGGCCTCAAAAAGGAACCGCTGTAACAACAGCTTTAGTAAGTGTTTGTTTTTTGGTGGTGCACAGCCCACTTGCAACTTAAAGTGGTATAAAACCCAAAGCAAACATTTGTTAAATTGCAGCTTAATAATTCTTAGATGAAATGGCTGCATTTTTTTTCTCTTTTTAGGCTTTCTTTACTTTATTTTCACATGGCAATGCTGCCAATAAGACTGTTGCTTATGTCATAAGGGGGCGTGGTGAACATCACCCGGTGGTCAACCGGGTGATGTTGACCACGCCCCCTTATGATGTCACAGTCCCAGCATGCCCAGGGACTGTGACGTTATAAGGGGGCGGGGTCACCACCTATATAATTCATTGCGCACCGCTCACACAGCATTACAGCAGGAGAGAGCATCGTGTCAACATCGGAAGAAGAGAAGAGGGAAGAAGACGCAGAAGTCCTGGCCACCGCTAGTAAAAGAGCGGAAGAAGATAGCGGAGGAGCCGGAAGATGAACTGGACACTGGGAGAAGAGGCCGGAGAGAGCGGCGAAGTCGGAAGAAGACCCCCTGGGGTGACTAATAAATTACTTTTAAAACCTGTCTAGTGTGTTTTTTTTATTGACACTTTTTCCCTAGGTGAATGGGTAGGGGTACGATGTACCCCATGCTCATTCACATAGGGTGGGGGCCCCCTTAATAAAGGGGGCTCCCGGATTCCGATAAGCCCCCCGCCCGAAGACCCCGACAACCAACGGCCAGGGTTGTCGGCAAGAGGCCCTTGTCCTTATCAACATGGGGACTAGGTGCTTTGGGGAGGGGGGCCGCAGGGCGACCCCCTCCCCCAAAGCACCCACCCTCCCATGTTGAGGGCATGCGGCCTGGTATGGTTCAGGGGGGGTGCTCGCTTGTCCCTACCTACCCCCTTTCCTGACCTGCATGCTCAGATAGGGGTCTGGTATGGATTTTGGGGGGACCCCACGCTGTTTTTTTGGAGTAGGGGGTTCCCTTAAAATCCATACCAGACCTAAGGGACATCGTCGCCTCCCCCTCACGCTCGCCGCAATAGGAAAATTTGTTTTTCCTATTGCAGCGAGCGCGAGGTTCAGTACCCTGCCCTTGCGTCGTATCTGGTCTGTTGGACCAGCATACAGACGAAGGGCTTTCTTTTAGGTACTGAGTCCGGTGGAGTTACGACTTAAAAGATTGGAAGCAGATTTCAAATCTAAAGTCTGTCGGATGTCCGACCGAAATGATCCGTTGGAAGTCTGATGCAGACCACACACGGTTGGATTGTCCGCCGGATTCGGTCCGTCGGACCAGTCCGGTCGGAAAGTCCACCCGTGTGTACACGGCATAACACTCCCCTCCCCCAGATTAGCAATGCTGCTGTCCAAAGGTGTCCCTGTGCTCCTTCATCCAGAGGGTAGGTACCCTAATACAAGAGCTATGTTACTGACCAGATCACCAGATGAAAACAGAGGGGAAAAACCCCTAAAATAGAAAACGAATGCAGCCACCACATCTAAATATTGGCAATATATTACATTTTTGGTTTTCTGTTTAATACCACTTTAAGTCACAGTGTTTTATAGGCCATTTGTCTCAGTAAAAGACCCAGTCAAATACAGAAACACCCACTCTGTAAGCTAAAAAGGTATAAAAATACTCAGTTAATATAATATACGAGGGTTCTTCAAAAAGTTTCGACACTTTTTTTGCAGCCATCTTCACCACAGCGTGACAAATCTTATACTAAACTGCAAAATCAGCCGGCTTGCCAGACAGACTAATCACATGACACTCTCAGACACGACCAATTACTACTCCTCCCACCTTCACAATTTCCAACAAAAATATAAAAGTGAGGAAACTTTTTGAAGACCTCTTGTAATATATGGATGATAAAACACAATACATATACAGTACCATGGAAAGTTTTAGGCAGGTGTGAAGTAAGTAAATTAACAATGCTTTTAAAAATAAATTTTAATTTTTTTTTTATCAATTTATAAAATGTAAAGTGAGTGAACAGAGGAAACATCTAAATCAAATCAATATTTTGTGTGACCACCCTTTGCCTTCAAAACAGCATTAATACTTCCAGTACACTTGTACACAGTTTTTGAAGGAACTCGGCAGGTAGGTTGTTTCTAAAATCTTGGAGAGCTAACCACAGATCTTCTGTGGATGTAGGCTGCCTCCTTCAGATCAAGTCTGTCTGGAATAACAAGAAAAGACAGATGGATGGTATTGAGATCTGGGCTCTGTGGTGGCCAAACCATCATTTCCAGGACAACTTGTTCTTCTTTACACTGAAGATAGTTCTTACATTGGCTGTATGTTTGGGGCTGTGGTCCTGCTGCAGAATACATTTTGGGCCAATTACATGCTTCCTTGATCAGATGGCATGATGGATAAGTATCTGTCTGTATTTGTCAGCATTGAGGAAACCATTGATCAGGCAATGTTGAGGACAATAAACGCAATGATGGGCCAAGGAAAATTAATGTAGCAGATGAAAGACCCATCATGCTTACTTCACTTGACATCAGAAGATGTTCAGCAGTGCCATCAACACACAACTGGTGGAAACCAGTGGGACCTATGTACATCCATTTGCTGTCAAGAGAAGTTTGGCCAGTGGTGGTCTTCATGGAAGAATTGCAGCCAAAATTCCATATCCTCCGATGTGAAAGAAAGGCTAACTTACTCAACTATGCACAAAAACATTGGAACTGGGGTGCAGAAAAATGGCATCAGGTCCTCTGAAATCAAAATTTGAAATATTTGACTGTAGAAGGGGGCAGTTTGATCTCCAAAGAGCTGGAGAGCGGTACAATAATGAGTGTCTGCAGGCAACAATGAAGCATGGTGAAGGTTCCTTGCAAGTTTGAGGCTGAATTTCTGCAAATGGAGTTGGAGATTTGGTCAGGATCATGGGGTGTCCTCAATGCTGAGAAATACAAGAACATACTTATCCATCATGCCATACCATTTTTCTGCAGCAGGGCAATAACCCCAAACATACAGCCAATGTAACAACTTTATTATGTGTAAAGAATAACAAGGAGTCCTGGAAGTGATAGTTGACCCCTACATAACCTAAATCTCAACATCATTGAGTCTGTCTGGAAATACATGAAGAGACAGAAGGATTTAAGCAGCCTACATCCATACTTACATATACTTACATATATACATCCTACTTACATATGTGTTTAGTACTCCAAGATGTTTGGAACAACCTACCTGCCAAGTTTCTTCAAAAGCTGTGTGCAAGTGTACCTAGAAAAGTTGATGCATTGGTGCTATTTTGTAGGCAAAGGGTAGTCACCCCAAATATTGTCTTGATTTGGATTTCTCTTCTGTTCATTTTCTTTTCCATTTTGTGAGAAATAAGCTGTTAAGCTGAGTTGGGAGAAATGTTGGGAGAAATGCACATGCGCCCTGATTTGTGCGGGGCTTTAGACTACCTCAGCTCCCGGGACAGATAACCCTTCTGGCCCAGGCCCCACATACACTACAATTCGTTGTATCATATACTCTATAGCATCCTGCCCTGAGGAAGTGTTTTCATATGAAATGCGTCGGACATTAAGGATGCAGCTTTATGCCTTATTAGGATTCCATCTAGTTACACCATCCTTTCATGATTTATACAACTGTATACTCATTTTATACCATGTTGTTATGTGCTGCCTAGTTTACACGTGTACATATAAGATTTCATACTTTTTCACTATAACATTTTATTGCTATGTGTTGCAATGTTGACGTGTGTGTATATATATATATATATATATATATATATATATATATATATATATATATATATATATATATATATATATATATATATATATATATATATATATATATATATATATATATATATATATATATACACACATACACAGTATATATATATATACAGTATATATGTGAATTGATGTTGGTTATGCCATGTGCGCATGTATATGTTACTATTTATACATGCAATACACTCATGCAGTAAAACTTGTCTACTTATAACTCAACCCCAACCAGTAAATAGCCTCATTTAAAGTCCCATACCCCCCTTCTTTTGTATACTCTATTTTTCCTGGTTCTTTATGCTCCTCTACTTTTTGCGTATTTAGCATTTTTGCAAATTTTAACCTCATCCTATTTTTTTCATTTCCTGAACTGCTCTAATATGGATCACGATAAATCTGTTGCTGTGGATTTATATACACCTGGATGTTCTTAATTGGAAAAGTTGCCATGGGGTTATGGTTATATATTGCTTTTCTTTAACTTGCACAGTGGTGGTTTTGTTTGATTAGGGTGGGAATTTGACTAATAGTATATTAAGCAGTGTTTTTTGCATTGTTAAAGAAAGGTTGGCTGCAGTAAAAAATGTCAAGAGGGCAGAGGATGGGTGGTCAGAAGGGCAGTGTACAGGGGTCAGCAGGGAAAAGGACTGGATCAGCAGGGCAGAGGATAGGAGGTCAGTAGGGTGGATAACAGGGTTCAGTAGGGTGGATAACAGGGATCAGCAGGGTGGAAGACAGAAGTCAGCAGGGCAAAGGATGGGCGGTCAACAGGGGAGTGTGCAAGAATCAGTATGGCATTGTACAGGGCGGGTCAGGGAAGAGAAGATATAATATGTTCCTAAAGGAAAGCTTATCCTTTTTAACAAGTAGTCTGCCTGGCTTTACAATTAAAAAGTCAAGACTGCATGAAAAAATGTGGACAAGAATAGGATTATGAAAGACATAAAGCATCCTGGTACAGAACAGAAAAGTTATGTGGCTGGCCAGTTGGGGTCTTAAATGGGTATTAAACAAAATCTGTATCTGCTATATACAATGCACACATATACCACAGTCCTTGTACCCTCAAAATACTAATTACTGTGCCACAACTGACAGTCTTACAGACACAAATAAACCTCAGGACAAATGCTAATTTTTTTAAAATTTCCATTACATATGTTTTTATGTACACAAAAAGGATATTTTTGTCTTAGGCACCAGCTGAATTTCAATCCATGTATGTCTAGGAAAATTTGTGCTCAATCAGTGCCGCTGGCTGTGGCTGGCAGCAGTAATCAGTGTATTATGATGGCAGGGAAGTCTCCCCACTTTCAGAACACAATCCCTCAGTGGGAGTGATTTACCCATTCACCTCATATGTGTGGTTGAGGTAATTGGCTCATTTTTTGGTTTCATTAGTTTTTGTTGGTATCAAAAGTGTGATACAAACAAGGTTGAACAAAAGGAGTGGAAAAAGGAAGGTTCTGAAGTGCTAATGCAAGGCATAAAAAAAAGGAACGACCAACTTTACCTAATTTGAGCTGCCAACATCCCTAGTACAATAGATAGAAAGGAGATACCCCCAATGATAAATGGGACTTTAGCGTCAACAGAGTAAGCTTAAATAAAATAAATTTTATTCGAAATACAAATATGAAGATTTCAGATTTCCACAGAACATGGAGTGGTGGCAAGGACTTTGTGGAAAGAGACAACCAGCCCACATCCCTATATCAATACACAATAGGAAGTTTTCCTCTTAATGGGATTTTAAAGGGCGGAAGTCTCAAAAAAATGCATCAAAAAGTATAAAAATAGTAATTTTATTATATCAAAAGGTTAAAAAACAACATGACACATGATAATGAAAACAAAAAATGAAACAAAAATGAGGAAAAATGGATGCCAAAATTACAAATGATGATGACACAGCAAATATATACAAGATAGATCGACAGTACTACACTTAACCCCACAAGAGCTGTTGCAGCAAAAAGGCTGGTTTACAGTAGAGCCTGACACGTTTTGAGGTTTTATAATAGTTGCGACCTCTTCTTCAGGGGCTGATGGTGAGGTATATGTCTGTCTAAAAAAAACATTTTATAGAAAAAGACAAAGAAAACACACAATAAACATCATATTATATATATATATATATATATATATATATATATATATATATATATATATATATATATATATATGATATATATATGATATCGATGCATTTTTTTGAGACTTACGCCCTTTAAAATCCCATTAAGAGGAAAACTTCCTATTGTGTATTTCAGATTTCCAAACCAATAAAAATAATGATGATATGGTGGTGAGTTCCCATATCATACCCAGACGGACCGACGCATTTTGGGACAGATTAAGTCCCTTCATCAGGGGCAATTGTTAGGAAGGGATCACACTATACAATAGAATCAAATACATTAGTAACAATATAAACAATAATTCAAATCAGTTGCTTTAAATATAGGTCACACAGCATAATAATTGCATAACTGAGAGCATACCCAGAGCGGTCATCATGAAGGTTCACTGCTAGACCAATGACGACACTTGTATCATGAACAAACACCACCAGTGTCCAAAGGAAAAGGGTGGTAAAAGATGGGTCCCCACTCATCCACACTAGTCCAACCCAATGGTACCGACAGGAGGCACACAAACCACCCCTCCGTGTTTCCCACAGTCTTTACTCAGTGTTCGATCTATTATGGAGAAGGTGGAGTATTTATTACTACAATTGTAATTAGACTATTCCATGTCTGACAGAGTCCTCTTTATGACAGACATGGATGAATGAAGCACAGTTCACACAAATATCCATGCACATATGTCCTACCTCCATACAATCCACTCCAAGAGCAAAGAAGGGAACAGCGGTGGCCAAGGGCATACACAAAAGTGTTGCCCTCAAATCTTCATCCAAGGACCCCATAGGATAAAATCTAAAAAGAAGGCATCCATTGGTAGACAGTCATTAAGTAGATCAGTTAGTGTCAGACATGAACTATAATATAAATAAACGAGGGGAGGAGCTGCTATTATGAGGGGCTTGTAGAACCACATACCTCAATCAAATCCGATTTACAGGATAGGGTTGTAAAACAGAGAAGATATCCTTATGCCTCGTGCACATGGTCGAATTTTCCAATGGAAAATGTTCGATGGGAACTTTTTGTCAGAAATTCTGACCGTGTGTAGGCTCCATCAGAATTTCCATCGCACAAAATTTGAGATCTGGACGCACAAAGTGCCACGCATGCTCAGAATCAAGCATTAGAGCAGCACTGGCTATTGAACTTCATTTTTCTCGGCTCGTCACATGTGTTGTACGTCACCACGTTCTTGACGTGCAGAATTTCCGACCAACTTTGTTTGACTGTGTGCATGCAAGACAAGTTTGAGCCAACAACCATTGGGAAAAAAACATGGATTTTGTTGTCAGAATGTGCGATCGTGTGTACGCAGCATTATACTTCCGAGTTAAGAAGAACTGTGCTTGTATCTGCCGTCCTATGCAGTGACAGAGCGGTGGAGTCTAGCATTCACTTTATATTGGGATCTGGGAGTGGCGTACAGTGTCATGACGTCACTCCATTGAACATCACAACGATATTCCGTCTAGCCTCTGCACAGTAAACAGGCACTTCCGTGTGTTCACAGCGCATGTGCAGGGATCCATGTAGGGAAGCCTATGATCAGCGGCTGCATAGCAACCGCTAAGCAATACAAAATTGAAGCCAATACAAAGTATTACGTCCCGGTTTGTCACTGCAACTCTACATATAGTGCAAGCAGTCATATTGCAGCCAAATAATGCACTACAGACAGCACTAGAAAGGACCCTGGGTCTTAACTGCATGGGCGCCCTCCACAAGTCTCATCCACGGGAGGGCATTACGGAGTGGCGTCCTGCAGAAAACACCCGCCGATGCAGAAAAGCGGCTGGCAGAGCGGGTACTGCTCCAAGCACCATCATATGATACTGCAGAGACAGATATCTGCACCAGAGCACATAGACAGGCCACCCAAATAGCAGGAGGCCTGCATGCACCGGGCGGGATAAGGGGGGATCCACCAAGATGGTATATAAAGGGTCCATGATAGTCACCACCGTTCAGGCAGACATCATCCTAGTCAGACAAAAAAAATGACAAAGACCCAGATATGCAATTATCTACAGATAACCACGACCAAGGGCATATACATATACATATACAATCAATTATACATAAGATGACAGTCATCCAATTTACAACATAACAATGGATTAGATATTAAAATATCCTGGAGAACCACATACAGTGGCTAGCAATAACCAGTCTATATGATCACATATCATTCGCTTAAGGTAACTGATGTAACACAGAATGAATGCCAATGAAGGGCGAGGCAATCTCCAGACCAAGGCAAGGGGAACGAAAGAACTTCATTCCTTCTTGCCTCCACCCAAAGAGAAGCCTTCTAAAAAGGATCTGAAATTCAGATGTTCATTGAGTCCTGGGGGTAGGGTTGCCCCAAGGTCCGCAATCCAACGTGCCTCTCATTGTAGAAGGACCTTATTCCAGTCCCCGCCCCTTGGGTTTGGATGAATGCTATCCAGAATTAAAAATTTATTCCTGGGAAATTTGCCCTGATGCTTGTCAATAACATGTCTCCCCAGGGGGAACTCAGGGTTGGCCATTTTCATTGAAGTTATATGTCTAGATGCTCTCTTGTAGAATTTTTATTTAGTTTTGCCCACATAAAACTGTTGGCACTGACATGTCAAGAGATAAACCACCCCCTTAGTTTTGCAATTGAAGAAATTATGGGGTTTATATAACCGTCCATTAGGGAGCACTATGTTCTGCCGGGTGTTCATATACTGGCATATTGGACATCCGCCACATGTGAATGTGCCCATTCTCTTACAGGGATACCTACGAAAATTCGCCCACACATTCACTTTGAACCAAATGGTCCTTAAGTGAGGCTGCACGTCGGTATGTAATTGCTGGACTTTGTGGTACATAGGGGCTTAGTGAAGGATCTATACACAAGAGATGCCAAAACTTGTCGATAATTTTCCTAACTGCTTTGTGTTGGTTGTTATATTTAGTAATCAGTCTAATGACCTGGGGGTCATCAGTTTCCCTCTTTTTGCCAAACAACTCACGTCTCACATGCCCATTGGCCCGCCTGATGGGCCTTTTTTAGACAACTGTGAGAGTAGCCTCTCTCCAAGAGCCTATCCCTCAAAGCCCCGGCCTCTTGTATAAAAGAGTCCTTACTGGAGCAATTGCATTTGAGTCTGAGGTATTGGCTGTATGGAATTGAGTGGAGGAGGGGCTGAGGGTGTGAACTGGAGGCGTGTAAAATTGTATTCCCTGCCGTTGATTTATGATAAAGTCCACTCGAAAGACTCCCATCATTGTTTTTGGTCATAGAAATATCCAAAAAAGTAATACTAGTTTTACTGTAACTAACAGTAAACTTGAGATTAAATTAATTTTGATTCATCGCAGAGATACATTCCTCCAGTTCAACCACAGAGCCCTCCCACTGCAGCAGGATATCATCTATGTAGCAGAACCAAGCCGATACATGATGAGTGCGAGACTTAGCAGATTCATCGGCCAAGAATGATTGCTCCCATTCCCCCAGATACAGGTTGGCAAAGGACGGGTCACAAGATGTCCCTATCACCACCCCCTGTACCTGGAGGAAATGGGAGCCGTCAAAAAAAAAAAAAAACATTGTGCGAAAGTAATAAACTCCAATGCCATGATAATGAATTTGTTCAACTTTTTGTCATCTCTATGTGTTTGTGCAATCGCAAGGCTAATGGTGGCCAATCCCAGGTAGTGGGGGATAGAGCTATGTAAAGCCTCTATGTCTATGGTGGCCAATAGAGCCTGTTGGGACATATGGAGGCCTTCCAGGCTCTATAAGAGATGGATCGTATCTCGCACGTAGGATGGTAAACTAGTCACAAAAGATCTTAAAGGTGTATCCAAAAAATAAACTAAGATGTTCCGCAATTGCACCATTGCCCGATATTATCGGCCTCCCCGGTGGACACAGTAGGTCCCTGTGGACCTTAGGCAAACAGTAGAATGTGGTAATCCTAGGGTGTTTAACACGTAGAAATTCCCAAGTGTCCTGATCCATGATGCCTTGAGCAAAGGCACCGTCGATCAAGGCATAGAATTGGACTTCAAACCTAGAAATACTCACTTTAGAGATCGGTTTGTACCAATCTTGGTTGGATAATATTTTATTGAACATTAATCTGTACGGATCATTAGACATTATTACAATTATTACAATTTTACCTCGGAGGGTTTAATTGTAAGGGAGTAACATTTCTTTAGATTTTCCAGAGCGAGTAGACTCTATCCTGTAAATAAGATGATTGAGGTACGTGTTGGCTCTACGAGCCCCTCATAATAGCAGCTCCTCCCCTCGTTTATCTATATTATAGTTCATGTCTGTGAAAGGGTATAATCCCATTGACACTAACTGATCTACTTAATGACTGTCTACCAATGGATGCCTTCTTTTTAGATTGTATCCTATGGTGTCCTTGGAGGAAGATTTGAGGACAACACTTTTGTTTATGCCTTTGGCCATCGCTGTTCCCTTCTTTGCTCTTGGAGTGGATTGTATGGAGGTAGGACATATGTGCATGGATATTTGTGTGAACTGTGCTTCATTCATCCATGTCTGTCATAAAGAGGATTCTGTCAGACATGGAATAGTCTAATCACAATTGTAGCAATAAATACTCCACCTTCTCCATAATAGATAGCACACTGAGTGAAGACTGTGGGAAACACTGAAGGGCGGTATCCATTTGTGGGCCTCCTGTCGGTACCATTGGGTTGGATGAGTGGGGACCCATCTTTTACCACCCTTTTCCTTTGAACACTGGTGGTGTTTGTTCATGATGCAAGTGTCGTCATTGGTCTAGCAGTGAACCTTCATGATGACCGCTCTGGGTATGCTCTCAGTTATGCAATTATTATGCTGTGTGTCCTATCTTTGAAGCAACTGATTTAAATTATTGTTTATATTGTTACTAATTAATGTATATGATTCTATTGTATAGTGTGATCCCTTCCTAACAATTGCCCCTGACGGAGGGACTTAATCTCTCCCGAAATGCGTTGGGCTGTCTGAATATATTATGGGAACTCACCACTATATCATCATTGTTTTTATTGGTTTGGAAATCTGAAATATTCATATTTATATGTATATTTTGAATAAAATTTATTTTATTTGCCGCTAAAGTCCCATTTATCATTGGGGGTATCTCCTTTCTATCTATAGTGCTAATGCAAGCATATAATTCCTGAGTTTTGTTCAGTTATAGAGTACATACAAAACTGGTGAACAATATAACAAAACAACAAACTTTGGTCAAAACTATGCATTACACACAATAGAGCTATGACGTAAAAGAGTTCAAAATGAACAAACACAGCTAGCTATAGTTAACCACTTCAGCCCTGGATGGATTTACCCCATTCCTGACCAGAGCACTTTTTACAACTTGGCACTGCGTCGCTTTAACTACTAATTGCGCGGTCATGCAATACTGTACCCAAACAAAATTTGCATCCTTTTTTTCCCCACAAATAGAGCTTTCTTTTGATGGTATTTGATCACCTCTGCGTTTTTTATTTTTTGCGTTATAAACGGAAAAAGACTGAAAATTTTGGAAAAAAATGATATTTTCTACTTTTTGTTATAAAAAAAATCCAACAAACCCAATTTTAGTCATACGTTTAGGCTAAAATGTATTCGGTCACATATCTTTGGTAAAAAAAATGTCAATAAGCATATATTAATTTATCTAATTTCTTGAGGTGCTAAAATGGCAGGGCAGTACAAACACCCCCAAATGACCCCATTTTGGAAAGTAGACACCCCAAGGAAATTGCTGAGAGGCATATTGAGCCCATTGAATATTCATTTTTTTTGTCCCAAGTGATTGAATAATGATAAAAAAAAATTACAAAAGTTGTCACTAAATGATATATTGCTCAAACATGCCATGTGCATATGTGGAGTTACACTCCAAAATACATTCTGCTGCTTCTCCTGAGTACTGGGATACCACATGTGTGGGACTTTTTGGGAGCCTAGCCGCGTACGGGGCCCCGAAAACCAAGCACCGCCTTCAGGATTTCTAAGCACGTAAATTTTTGATTGCACTCCTCACTACCTATCACAGTTTTGAAGGTCATAAAATGCCAAGATGGCACAAAACCCCCCCAAATGACCCCATTTGGAAAGTAGACACCCCAAACTGTTTGCAGAGAGGCATGTTGAGTCCATGGAATATTCTATATTTTGCCACAAGTTGCAGGAAAATGACAAACTTTTTTTTTTTGCACAAAGTTGTCACTAAATGATATATTGCTCACACAGGCCATGGGCATATGTGGAATTGCACCCCAAAATACATTCTTCTGATTCTCCTGAGTACGGGGATACCACATGTGTGGGACTTTTTGGGAGCCTAGCTGCATACGGGGCTCCGAAATCCAATCACCGCCTTCAGGATTTCTAAGGGGGTAAATTTTTTATTTCACTCCTCACTACCTATCACAGTTTTGAAGGCCATAAAATGCCAAGATAGCACAAACCCCCCCAAATGACCCCATTTTGGAAAGTAGACACCCAAAGCTATTTGCTGAGAGGCATGGTGAGTATTTTGCAGCTCTCATTTGTTTTTGAAAATGAAGAAAGACAAGAAAATATAGGATTTTTAAAACAGCTTACCTGTAAAAATCCTTTTCTTTGAAGTACATCAGGGGACACAGAACCATAGTAGTTATTATGTGAGTTATAGAAATATATATAAAGCACAAAGCGCTGTGATGCTAAATAGCTGATAATTACACATAAAACCAAGTGAGGCTGCTATCAAAAGAGAGTGTTTTCAGAGTCACTTAAAAAGAATAAATAATGATATTTGAAGCGCTTCACAATGTGCATGAAAATGAATATATAAGAATAAATATAAATAGTCAAATAAATCCAGCGGTGAGTAAAAATTTCCTAAAAAATCCAGCAATCAAAATAGTGTAAAATTATAAAAAAAAAAAAAAAAAAAAAAAATATATATATATATAAAAAATTAGTGACACCAAATGTGTAAAAAATTCACATAAAAAAATCCACATAAAAATAAATAAATAGATAGGGATGTATTCAGAAGGTTCAATTATACAGGTGTAGAATCCTGATTGGTATAGAGCTTTTGATCACTAGCAAAGCTGTTTAAAAACACTTGCTTAATTAAGGTGCTCATTGATAGTAACAATGTGTTTTTTGCTTCTATTCACAACCAATGTGAGAATCATAAACAGGCAGATAAGAGAAAAAAACAATCATTGTGCAATAGTTAGGATACCAAGGTACACAGGTAAACTTCAATCCACTCACGTGTGCCTTATAATGATAAGGCATATGCAGGTTTTACTATAGCAGTCAGCCGCCTTAGACAGGAGCAGATTCAGTGCAGTACACTGTGTGAAACTGCTGATCTGCACAGAGCGTCCTTGGCTCCTCCCACGCGTAGACGTGATTAGAGATATCAATATATATATTTTTTACTTTTTACACACTGCGTTTTTTACACATTGAATCGTGGTTTTGATAAACCAACGTTATTCATATGAATTACATGTCTAATAAAAGTAGGTTTTAACAGGATTGAAGTTTATGCAGGAAGCAGAATGATGACAAACTCATGCTGTAGCCATGGCAACCACTCTGCTGTTGTGCTATAAAGCTGAGTCCGTCTGAGCTTGTATTATCCTTGAAAAAGTCACGTGACTGTGATGTAACGCGTGGGAGGAGCCAAGGACGCTCTGTGCAGATCAGCAGTTTCACACAGTGTACTGCACTGAATCTGCTCCTGTCTAAGGCGGCTGACTGCTATAGTAAAACCTGCATATGCCTTATCATTATAAGGCACACGTGAGTGGATTGAAGTTTACCTGTGTACCTTGGTATCCTAACTATTGCACAATGATTGGTTTTTTCTCTTATCTGCCTGTTTATGATTCTCACATTGGTTGTGAATAGAAGCAAAAAACACATTGTTACTATCAATGAGCACCTTAATTAAGCAAGTGTTTTTAAACAGCTTTGCTAGTGATCAAAAGCTCTATACCAATCAGGATTCTACACCTGTATAATTGAACCTTCTGAATACATCCCTATCTATTTATTTATTTTTATGTGGATTTTTTTATGTGAATTTTTTACACATTTGGTGTCACTAATTTTTTTATACATATATATATTTTTTTTTTTTTTTTTTTATAATTTTACACTATTTTGATTTCTGGATTTTTTAGGAAATTTTTACTCACCGCTGGATTTATTTGACTATTTATATTTATTCTTATATATTCATTTTCATGCACATTGTGAAGCGCTTCAAATATCATTATTTATGTGAGTTATAGGCCACCTTTAGGTGATGGACACTGGCATGCCCTAAGACAAGAAGCGCACTCCCTATATAACCCCTCCCACTACTGGGAGGTACCTCAGTTTTGTAGCCAAGCAATACATGCGTATAGCAAAGAAGGGAGGGACCTCTGTGTCCCCTGATGTACTTCAAAGAAAAGGATTTTACAGGTAAGCTGTTTTAAAAATCCTGTTTTCTTTTCATACATCGAGGGACACAGAGCCAATGTAGTTACTATGTGGGATGTCCCATAGCAATGGCAACTGAAGGGAGGGAGACACAACAAAAAAGGTAGGGCATTAAGAGGCTAAAGGACTTATACTGCAGCCTGCAGTACACTACGCCCAAAGGCAATATCCTCATGACCTTTAAAATCGATTTGATAGAATCTGGTAAATGTATGGACTGAAGACCAAGTTGCGGCCTTGCAGATCTGAGCCATAGAGGCCTGGTGATGCACCGCCCAAGAGGCACTAACAGCCCTGGTGGAGTGCGCTTTGACATGAAAAGGAGGAATTTTTTTCTTTAGACTATAAGCTTGAACAATCACTTGACAAATCCATTTGGAAATAGTAGATTTCGATGCTGCTTGTCTTCTTTTAGGACTGTTTTGCGAACCTGAGCGGTGTCCTTTAAATAGACCTTGACCGCTCTTACTACATCAAGGGAATGTAGTGCCTTCTCTTCCCTAGATCGAGGCTCTGGGAAGAAAGAAGGCAGAATAATATCCTGGTTCAAATGAAAATCTGTCACCACCTTCGGTAGGAATTCAGGATGAGGCCGCAATACCACCTTATCCTTATGCATGATTAAATATGGCTCTTTACAAGACAGAGCCGCCAATTCTGATACTCTTCTGGCAGAGGATATGGCAACCAAAAAGACTATTTTTTTGTCAAAAGAACTAAGGGAATTTCCCGTATAGGCTCAAAAGGCTGATTCTGTAAAGCCAACAAGACTGAGTTCAAATCCCAAGGATTTAGAGGTGCCCTGACAGGGGGATTAATTCGTGTTACCCCCTGAATAATACTACACACCAGAGAGTGAGAAGCAAGAGGCAGTTGAAAAAAAATACTGATAAGGCCGAGACCTGGCCCTTGATAGTACTCAAGGCCAGCTTCATTTCCAATCCCATTTGCAGGAATTCAAGGATCCTACCTATGACATACCTCCTGGGGTGCCAACCCCTGGATCCACACCAGGAAACATGTGCCTTCCAGACTCTATAGCAAATGACTCTGGAGGCCGGCTTCCTAGCATTACCAAAGTAGACACTACTGAAGGGGATAACCCATGATCCTTTAGAACAGTGGTTCTCAACTCCAGTCCTCAGGACCCACCAACAGGCCAGGTTTGCAAGACAGCTGAAATACATCACAGGTGATATCACTTGCTGCTCAGTGATTGCAGTATTCTAGTCTGCAACTCCCCAAGGTAATACTTAAAATCTGGCCTGTTGGTGGGTCCCGAGGACTGGAGTTGAGAACCACTGCTTTAGAATGTGGGTTTCAATAGCCAAACCAATTAATTTAGCATTTGTAAGGTAGGATGGAATACCGGACCTTGAGCGAGAAGGTCTGGCCACAATGGCAGGATCCAAGGCACTCCTACCGCCATCTTTATGATCTCGGCAAACCAAGATCTTCTGGGCCATGCTGGGGCCACCAGAATCACCTATTTCTATTCCTGCTTGATCCTGCGGAGAAGGCGCGGAAGTAGCAGAACCAGAGGAAACACATAGATCAGTAAAAACTGATCCCATGGGAAGACCAAAGCATCTGTTCCGCACGCTAGCGGATCCTTAATCCTTGACACAAAGTTGTCAACTTTGTTGTTGAATCTGGGCGCGAACAGATCCACATGCGGAATACCCCATCTTTGACATATCGACAGGAAGATGTCGGGGTGAAGGGACCATTCTCCCGGGAAAACAATTGTTGGCGACTCAAGTAGTCCGCCTGCCAATTTTCTATCCCTGGAATGAAAATCGCTGATAGACGAGGAATGTTGCTTTCTGCCCAAGCTAGAACATGATTTGCCTCTTTTTGGGCTGCACGACTTCTCGTGCCCCCCTGGTGATTGATGTAGGCCACAGCCGTGGCATTGTCAGATTGAATCCTGACAGGACAATTCCACAGCCTGAGCGTCCAGTATTCTAGGGCCAGACGTACTGCTCGAATCTCTAGAACATTGATGGACAGGAGGCCACCATCTTCCCTAACAATTTCATGCACAGCCGAATGGAAGGATTTCTCTTTGCTTTGACAAGTTGAATCAGTTGTTTTATGGAGCCGATTCTTGCCTGGGGTAGGAATACCTTCTTTTGTACGGTATCTATGACCAGCCCCAAGTACTATAATCTCCTTGATGGTTTTAAGGAGGACTTTTCTAGGTTGAGTATTCAACCTAGGAATTCCAGGTAGCCTACAGCTGAGATTAACTTTGGTTTAGACCAGAGACTGATTGATCTACTAAAAGCAGATCATCTAAATAGGCTAGGACAGTTATGCCCTGAGCCCTTAACCTGATTAAGGGAGGTGCCAGGATCTTTGTGAACACGTGGCTGTGGGACACGCTTGGACTTTTTTCGGCAGCTGGCCGCGTTGAGCCACAACATGCGGAAGACTTGGTCGAGTGGATTACCAAGCCGTCCTCATCCTCCTCATCCTCCCTCACCCATGCTCAGGGTACTTTGGTAAAGCAGCTGCCAACGCGGCCTCTTCCCTCGGCTCAATGGCATCAGTGAATCCTTCCCTGGCCCCACCATGTCCTCCTGAGGAGTCCCTCGAACTGTTTGACCACAGTGTTGGGTACATGCTCCAGGAGGATGCCCAGTGTTTAGAAGGCTCTGATGATGATACTGAGCTAGATGAAGGCAGTAACGTGAGCACAGAAAGAGGGGGTGCCCAAAAAGGACAGCAATCTGGCAGTCATGCTCCCCCTGCTGCAGCATACTGTCAGGTTTGCTCCAGTGATGAGGAGGGAGGGGATGATGAGGTCACTGACACAACAACATGGGTGCCTGATAGGAGAGGGGAGGAGGAGGAGGAGGCACATCACCAACGAGGCAGGATGCAGGGGCCAGCCTAAGGGAAGCACACTGACTGCATCACACCACAAAGCTCTGCATGTGCAGGGCACTGCTGTCTCTGTGCGTTATTCCAAAAGTCCTTTGGTGTGGGCCTTTTTTGAGATGAGTGCATCAGATCGCACCGCTGCTATTTGCAACATATATCTCAAGCGTATCTCGCGTGGCCAAAACATCTCCCGCTTGGGCACCACATGCTTGACCAGACATATGTTGACCTGTCATGCAGTTCATTGGCAAGCATATCTAAAAGAACCACACCAAAGAACAAAGAGGACCTCTCCTTGCTCCTCATCAGCTGAGATCTGCAACCCCACTATACCTTCAGTCCTCTCTGAGACCTGCACTGAGAGGAATGAAGGTGTAGAATTAGGTGTGTCACAGCCAAGTACTTGTGGGCAATCTGCTTTCGGTACACCGACGTCAGATTGTACCAGGCAAATTTCCCTGCCCCAGCTGCTGCACCGGCGAAAGAAGTTCGCTCCCAGCCATCCACATGCCCAGCGGTTGAATGCTAGCTTGGCAAAATTGCTAGCACTTCAACTGCTACCTTTTCAGTTGGTAGACTCTACCCCCTTCCATGAGTCTGTGGAATGTGCGGTTCCTCAGTGGCAGGTACCCAAACGCCACTTTTTCTCACGGAAGGCGATTCAGGCTCTCTACCGCCATGTGGAAGGCAATGTCTTGGCCTCGCTTAGGACAAGGATTAAGGTATGCAGCCCCCCTGAAAGGAGCTTCCCTAAGGATCCTCCAAAAAGTTAAAAATTATTCACAATGGGGTATGGCGCTCCCTATAGGATTATATGGGATGAGCAGCTACAGCGAGGGGGGAGGGGGGGTTTCCCCTTGTGTCCTGATACGTGATAGTGTAAACTATAATAAATATCTAAATGAAGTTTGCAAATACCAAATAAACCCTAGTGGTGGTTTACGGAGACCACCAATAGATTGTGCCAAAAAAATAACAATCTTAAGTGATAGGAAAAATCATAATAAATAGTGAACACATGAGTATAGAAGGTGTGAGCTAGACACCTATAATTAATAGTGATGCAATTTCAAAGAAAGACCACCATATAGTATAGTGATTTAGCATTGAACAGAGACATAAAAGTGCACCTCTGTCTAATAGTTCAGGTATATACAAATAACACCAAACAGATTATAAATAGTGATCGTAGTCCATAGGGTGATAAATTTCTGCAAAAAAATGTGTTCAAATTTTCTTTAAGCAAAACCGTGACTGGGGTGCTTTCAAATGTTCTTAGTGACTTTTGTGATCCCCTCAAGGGTCCCCACTCACCGGATCCAACAACCCCAAAGGGGCAAACAGCATATGATTGTATCATCCACGATCTCCTCACCACCACGATCATGTAGGGTAGTCTCTGATCTCCGTATTGGTGATTAGATTATATTCATGGTAGCTCCCTCATAGAAAAAGGAATAACAGGCTCCCATAGTGTAGTAGGTAAAAATTTATTGACAAATCTCCATATTATAAACGTCAAAAAGGTAAAAATAAAAATGAAAATAAACCAATACTAAAAAATACAAAGTTAAAAAAATAAAAATAAAAAAGTCCAACATCAACTATCAGATACACACAGATCAAGGTACAGATACCATAAGTGGAACGTGCCAGAATATTAAGCCAGGTGTAACCCAGCAGAGTGACGCTGGATGGAGGTAGTGCTGGTGTTTGCACTCCACCTGCGTTCCAAAGGTCCGTACCCGGAAGTGACGTAGCGTATTCATATTCATTCCCCTTACATCTTCATTCTATGGGAACTAGAACTCATGATTAAATATACCTCATACCTATTGTTTTGGCAAAAATAATTAGGCATTAACCCATATGTAGAAGAATACACATCTGCGTGTTACACATTTAAGGGGAGTTTCTTTAGATGATCACCTGATCTAAAATATGGTATATACTGCTAGGGGGATTATGATAGTATGCCATATGTGGTGGGTCCAGATGAGTGAAACACAGTATTTTGAAATTAGATCTATAATAAAATGACGGGTCCATATATTACCTATGGGTGCATGCATCCATAGCTAGACAGGTCCATACATCGGGAGGGATCACCTAAAAAATGCCCTCATGTTAACACAAATGAGGGGATAATATCAACCATACGGTAGGAAGGCTATGGTTGTGAGTCCATGATACATGAAAGACACACCTTAATAGCATGTGTAAGTCCCTGGGTGGAGGGGGATGGATAGGGATCCCATACTCATATACCTTATAATGTACATTTCCATACATGGGGGGAACCTCATAATAGGAGTAGGATTAATTATACCAGTGCATATCTGTTGGGGCCATGGTTATACAAACAGAGCCTTATTTTACCTTCCTAGCCACATAAAGGGCACATGAATGAGCCCCCCACCAGAAAGCCCACACATGTGCTTCTGTGGCTTGACTACCTGGCTTAATATTCTGGCACGTTCCACTTATGGTATCTGTACCCTGATCTGTGGTGTATCTGATACACTGTTGTTGGTCTTTATTTTTATTTTTTTAACTTTGTATTTTTTAGTATTGGTTTATTTTCATTTTTATTTTTACCTTTTTGACGTTTATAATATGGAGATTTGTCAATAAATTTTTACCTACTACACTATGAGAGCCTTATATTCCTTTTTCTATGAGGGAGCTACCATGAATATAATCTAATCACCAATGCGGAGATCAGAGACTACCCTGGGCGCCCTACATGATCGCGGTGGTGAGGAGATCATGGATGATACAATCATATGCTGTTTGCTCCTTTGGGGTTGTTGGATCCGGTGAGTGGGGACCCTTGAGGGGGAGCACAAAAGTCACTAGGAACATTTGAAAGCACCCCAGTCACGGTTTTGCTTGAAGAAAATTTGAACACTTTTTTTGCAGAAATTTATCACCCTATGGACTACGATCACTATTTATAATCTGTTTGGTGTTATTTGTATATACCTGAACTATTAGGCAGAGGTGCACTTTTATGTCTCTGTTCAATGCTAAATCACTATACTATATGGTGGTCTTTCTTTGAAATTGCATCACTATTAATTATAGCTAGCTAGCTCACACCTTCTATACTTATGTGTTCACTATTTATTATGATTTTTCCTATCACTTAAGATTGTTATTATTTTGGCACAATCGATTGGTGGTCTCCGTAAACCACCACTAGGGTTTATGTGGTATTTGCAAATTTCATTTAGATATTTATTATAGTTTACACTATCACGTATCAGGACACAAGGGGAAACCCCTCTCCCCCCTCGCTGTACTGCTCATCCCATATAATCCTATAGGGAGCGCCATGCCCCATTGTGAATAATTTTTAACTTTTTGGTGGATCCTTAGGGAAGCTCCTTTCAGGGGGGCTGCATACCTTAATCCTTGTCTTAAGCGCAGCCATTGTACATATTTTTCTATTAGCCCTCACCTTAGGTGGGACTCCTGGCTGCAGCTATGGACATTTTTGGGTATATGGGAAATAGGAATATTGATTTAGGTGGCATTTTTAGTCAGGAGATAGTGACTAATGCACAAGATATGAGCAGCTTGATGAAGAAACTTAGACACACCATGGAAAAGCAGCTCAGAGTTTGGTGGGATATAGCCACCATGGAAACTTATATCACAGCAAAAATGATGCCTAGGAGATTAAGGTGGGACCTGGACCCCAATGATGGCATCACTGACCCAGAGCTGATGGATGAATGGTACACCTTCTTCAATGGGTGTGAAAATGATCTACTACATAAAATCTTAAAGAGGACACAATTTAAGCTAAAGGGGATTGAGGCCAATATCATTGAAATTAAAAACCAGCTACTACCCTTTATCAATCAGACTGAATATAAAAATAAAGAAAAGGAGCTCCAGGAGATTATTAAAAAATATGACATCCAAATACAAGCAAAAAAACAGAAAAAATACAAAAGGGACCTTATTGACTATCAGGGCATGAACGTTTACAAATGGCAAACCACCAATGTAGATCCTTGCATACTAGAGGAGGAATTGGGGGTGGATGATAGCCCTGACACCTCCATGGAGATGGAGGGACCGATTAATAATACACCGCAACAGACAGTAAGAACTAATATGAGGCTCCCATACAGGCAACAACAAGACAACACCACATGGCAAGATCTAGAATTAGGAGTGCCAATTATCAGGAAAGACATGAATATAGAGCTCCCCAAACACCTAGATACAATGTACCTACGAGAAATAGATACTCCCCACTAAGGGAAAACGGGGGGTCCAATACAGAAATAATTATGAAGACACCCCGGGCCCACAATATAGAAGGGATCGAGGACCCCCTAGGGATATTCCCAGGTGTTGGGCCAGAGACAGACCGCCAGGGAGATGGAAGGCACGGCCCCCCTACAGGAATCCCGAATGGAGAGGACCACACATAGACAGAGCAGAACCCCGAGGAGAACAACACAGAATGATGAAAGAGAATCACCAGTCATACAGGGAACAGGAACACCACAGAAGCTACGGAGGAGAAACAAGGTATGTTCCAGGACCCAAAGAAAGAAGACGACGACTAGAGGAAACAGAGGAGGGAAGAAGAAAGCGAAGGCGAGAATATTAGGGAAGGGTATATTTAACCTTAGTGATGTCCAATTCTCTGAAGACGAAATGAAAATTCTGGACTTAGGACTCAAGTTTGCCCCTGAAAAACATCTGGATAAGTTCGAAACATATATTGACCTAAAAAAGTATGAGGAAATTCAACCTCAAAAAACATTTTCTTACAAATACAGATACAAGAACAAGGAGAGAAGCAATATATGAGCAAACAAGGTTGAAAAACAATTTCACCTTTAACCCTAAAACATCTGGGAATCAATGTATGGGAGCTTTCCAAAAAATGGTGGAAGATGATCTAAGGAAATTAGAAAAACGGAGGAACCATAAAACAAAAAATGTCTGGAAAACTATAAAATCTTTGGGTAAAAGGAAGGAGGTGGTCATAAGACCCGCAGATAAAGGTGGAGGACTAGTAATATTGAATAAAAAAGATTACCAAGAGGAAATGGAGAACTTGCTCCAGGTAGAGAATACTTATAATAAGCTTAATAAGAACCCCAAGCGTGTATATGAAAAGAAATTAAAAGCCTATGTGAAAAAAGGAAAAGACATGGGGATTTTAAACATCAAAGAAGCAGAATATTTGGTTTCCAGCTCTACTAAAATCCCTGTGATTTATTATACACCTAAAATTCACAAGAGACTACACAAGCCACCTGGGAGACCTATAATTATTGGCATCAATTCAGTGTTCTCTAGGCTGGGCGAATATCTTGATACATTCCTCAAACCATTGGTGAAGATGGGAAAATCTTATCTACGAGATAGTGCCCAACTCTTAGAAGAACTACAGCAAATAGACGGAGCACAAGATTATCTACTAGCCACCATTGATGTGAACTCGCTGTATACTAGTATTGTGCAACAAGACGGACTGCTGGGTGTGGAAAAGGCTCTCCATGAGCTTACTAGTATGAGACAAGAACAGATCGACTTCATACTTGAAGGTTTAGAGTTAGCGATGTCATGCAACTACTTTTGGTACGATCAAAATTACTATGTCCAAACTAAAGGAGTTGCTATGGGTGCACTCTACGCACCAAGCGTAGCCAACCTACTTATGAACATGTGGGAGGAAGAGTACATCTACGCTAAAAATATACCACAAGTGAAACTGTACCGCAGGTACATAGACGATCTAATCATATTCTGGGAAGGAACATCTGAGACCTTTGAAAGCTTTCTGCAAGACTTAAACACCAACAGATACGGGCTTACTTTCACAGGGAAATGGGATTCCCATAAGATTGAATATCTCCACCTTGAAATTTTCAAGAGTGGTGATGGCCTACATACAAAAACCTTTTTCAAGGCAACAGATAGAAATGGGTATATCCCAATCAACAGTTGCCATCACCCTCAGTGGAAGGGGAATATTCCCAAAGGCCAGTTTACGAGACTGTGGAGGAACTGTGCAACCATCGAAGATTATCTAGAACAAGCTGACATCCTGATAGAGCGGTTCTACGAAAAAGGATATAATCTAGACATGCTGCATAAGATGAAGAGGGATATAGCACATCTAGATCAGAAAAACCTGTTAACAAAACCTAAAAGAGAGAAAAAGAATGCAGAATTGGTGTTTATCACAGGGTTCAATTCCCAATATAAAGAATTTGAACAGATTTTGAAAAAGTATTGGCCTACCCTAAAAGAGGATAGAGCATTAGCAAATGTACTACCCAACAAACCTAGGATTGTATATCGAAAAGCCCCCACCCTAAGACATCTCTTGGTGCATAATGTCATAAATCCTCCCAAGGTAACCCGAATCTTTCCAGACATGAAAGGTTTCTACAAATGCCAAAAATGCCTACCATGTAGGGTCAGTAAAAAGCAGCCCCGAAAAAGGGAAACCTTCAAATCAAGAACAGATCACAAACAATATCGTATTAGGGACCTTATTACTTGCCAGAGCACACACGTGACCTATGTCATCGAGTGCCCATGTCAATTGCAATACGTGGGCAGAACTACCCGACCCTTATATGTGAGAATACGTGAACATATTAAAAACATAAGAAAAGGGTTCCCAAAACACCATCTTTCTCGCCATTTCGATGCAGTACATAACCGTGACCCCTCGAGGTTGATCTTTTATGGGATCGACTGCGTCAAGCATCATTGGCGAGGTGGTAATAAAACCATACTTATCTCACAGAACGAAACCGCCTGGATATACAGGTTGGGGTCCCTTGCCCCAAGGGGCCTCAACCTGGATATTGATTTAAACTGCTTTCTAGCCAACCCCTGAGGGGAACATGTATGACCAATTAGTAATTTAGGGGTCTAACTGCGAGCTACGGTTGCCCCGGTAGTCAAGCCACAGGAGCATATGTGTGGGCTTTCTGGTGGGGGGCTCATTCATGTGCCCTTTATGTGGCTAGGAAGGTAAAATAAGGCTCTGTTTGTATAACCATGGCCCCAACAGATATGCACTGGTATAATTAATCCTACTCCTATTATGAGGTTCCCCCCATGTATGGAAATGTACATTATAAGGGATATGAGTATGGGATCCCTATCCATCCCCCTCTACCCAGGGACTTACACAAGCTATTAAGGTGTGTCTTTCATGTATCATGGACTCACAACCATAGCCTTCCTAACCGTATGGGTGATATTATCCCCTCATTAGTGTTAACATGAGGGCATTTTTTAGGTGATCCCTCCCGATGTATGGACCTGTCTAGCTATGGATGCATGCACCCATAGGTAATATATGGACCCGTCATTTTATTATAGGTCTAATTTCAAAATACTGTGTTTCACTCATCTAGACCCACCACATATGGCATACTATCATAATCCCCCTAGCAGTATATACCATATTTTAGATCAGGTGATCATCTAAAGAAACTCCCCTAAAATGTGTAACACGCAGATGTGTATTCTTCTACATATGGGTTAATGCCTAATTATTTTTGGCAATACAATAGGTATGAGGTATATTTAATCATGAGTTCTAGTTCCCATAGAATGAAGATGTAAGGGGAATGAATATGCCAGATGTAGTATAATGACAGTGTATTACGGGGATATGGGTGAAGGCCTATGGTGTGATTTACTAGTTATGTCTCTACGGGCACTGTATTTAAACATATTGTGTATGTACCGTATCATATAATAATGTATTAGCTTTGCGCTGGGAATATAATACAGTTTTAATGCTTTTAGCTTTATGCTGAGAATCTAACACAGTTCTATGGTTTCCCAAGGGAGGATCGCTATTGATTCACCTTTGCGGACACTATGGGAAGGGTGGGAAGGGCCACTCTACTTACCATGGTCTGATTGGTCCCCCCACATAGAGGGATGTGACGAATGTGGCGGCTCCCTACAAATGGACGTAGCGCGTGGCGTGCTGGCACCGTCGCTGAGGACATCTATGACGAAACGCGGATGACGCCACGCACGCTACGTCACTTCCGGGTACGGACCTTTGGAACGCAGGTGGAGTGCAAACACCAGCACTACCTCCATCCAGCGTCACGCTGCTGGGTTACACCTGGCTTAATATTCTGGCACGTTCCACTTATGGTATCTGTAGCTTGATCTGTGGTGTATCTGATACACTGTTGTTGGACTTTTTTATTTTTATTTTTTTAACTTTGTATTTTTTAGCATTGGTTCATTTTCATTTTTATTTTTACCTTTTTGACGTTTATAATATGGAGATTTGTCAATAAATTTTTACCTACTACACTTTGGGAGCCTTATATTCCTTTTTCTATGAGGGAGCTACCATGATTATAATCTAATCACCAATACAGAGATCAGGGACTACCCTGGGTGCCCTACATGATCGCGGTGGTGAGGAGATCGTGGAGGATACAATCATATGCTGTTTGCACCTTTGGGGTTGTTGGATCCGGTGAGTGGGGACCCTTGAGGGGGAGCACAAAAGTCACTAAGAACATTTGAAAGCACCCCAGTCACGGTTTTGCTTGAAGAAAATTTGAACACGTTTTTTTGCAGAAATGTATCACCCTATGGACTACGATCACTATTTATAATCTGTTTGGTGTTATTTGTATATACCTGAACTATTAGGCAGAGGTGCACTTTTATGTCTCTGTTCAATGCTAAATCACTATACTATATGGTGGTCTTTCTTTGAAATTGCATCACTATTAATTATAGGTGTCTAGCTCACACCTTCTATACTCATGTGTTCACTATTTATTATGATTTTTCCTATCACTTAAGATTGTTATTATTTTGGCACAATCTATTGGTGGTCTCCGTTAACCACCACTAGGGTTTATGTGGTATTTGCAAACTTCATTTAGATATTTATTATAGTTTACACTATCACGTATCAGGACACAAGGGGAAACCCCCCCTCCCCCCTCGGTGTAAGTTGCTCATCCCATATAATCCTATAGGGAGCGCCATACCCCATTGTGAATAATTTTTAATGTCTTGGCCTCGCTGGACAGGGCGGTCTGCGGTAAAGTGCCTATTACCGCTGACTCATGGTCCAGCAGGCATGGACAGGGATGTTACCTAAGTTTCACAGCATATTGGGTCACTCTGCTGGCAGCTGAGAAGGATGCAGGACAAGGTGCAGTAGTGTTGGAGGTTGTTCCGCCACCACGCCTCCAAAATGCCACTACTAATGATTGTGACACACCTCTCTCCTCCTCCCCCTCCTCTTCTTCTTCCTCCATAGCCTCTTCCTGTCCTCGGAACCAGCGATGCTCCGTAGGCATTCAAGGGGCTATGCAAGTATGCAGGCCAAAAGATGCCATGCGGTGCTTGAGCTGGTGTGCTTGGGGGACAGGAGCCACACTGGGGCAGAGGTTCTGTCAGCTCTGCAGGGGCAGGTTCAGAGGTGGTTGACGCCACGCCAACTTAAAGCAGGAATGGTGGTTTGCGACAATGGCACCAACCTCCTCTCCGCCCTCTGACAGGGACAACTGACCCATGTGCCCTGTTTGGCTCACGTCCTTAACTTGGTGGTACAGCGGTTCATGGGCAGGTACCCGGGCTTACAGGATGTCCTGAGGCAGGCCAGGAAAGTTAGTGTGCATTTCCACCGGTCATATAATGCCACTGCTCGGCTGGCAGACCTCCAAAGGGAGTTTAACCTGCCCACCAACCGCCTAATCTGTGACATGCCCACCAGGTGGAACTCAATGTTGGCCATGCTGCAGCGGCTGCACACGCAGCAGAGGGCCATCAATGAGTACCTGTGCGACTATGGCACCAGGACAGGGTCAGGGGAGCTTGTTTTTTTTCCCACGCCAGTGGGTCATGATCAGGGATGCATGCACTGTCCTGTCACCATTTGAGAAGGCAACGAGGATGGTGAGAAGTGACAGTGCATGCATGAGTGACACTGTCCCCCTTGTCCACCTGTTGGAGCACACGCTGCGTGGAATAATGGACAGGGCACTTGAGGCAGAACAGAGGCAGGAAGAGGAGGACTTCCTTAGCTCTCAAGGCCCCCTTTATTCAGACAGTGTTCCTGTGTGCCCACTGATCACACAGGAAGAAGATGAGGAGGAGGAGGAGGAAGAGGAGGATTGTGTCAGCATGGAGGTGGAGCCTGGCACTCAGTATCAGCAGCAGTCTTTAAGGGATCAGTCCCAAGAAACACATGGACTTGTACGTGGCTGGGAGGAGGTGGCTGCAGACCATGTCATCCTTAGTGACCCAGAGGACTCCGGACCGAATGCCTTAGCAAACCTACGCTGCATGGCCTTCCTGATCCTGCAAAGCCTGCGTAAGGATCCTCGTATTCGTGGTACCAAGGAGAAGGACCAATACTGGCTGGCAACCCTCCTTGATCCACGTTACAAGGGTAAGGTTGCGGACCTTATCTTGCCATCGCAGAGGGAGCAGAGGATGAAACATCTTTGGGAGGCCTTGCAGAAAGGTCTGTGCAACGGGTTCCCAGAGACTGGGAGGTTACAAACTCCTGTTTCTGGACAACGTGTTGCTGAGGCTTCGATCAGTCAAAGAAGGAGTGGTGGAGAAGGTGGCCGTCTGACCGATGCGTTCAGACAATTTTTTAGTCCGCAGTCCCAAGGTATGATCGGTTTCAGAAACTATCGCCAGTGTCTGTTTTACATGGTGCAGGAATACCTAGGGGCAAGATCTGACTTGGACACCTTTCCCACCGAAAATCCTCTGGGTTAATGGGTCTTGAGGATGGATCACTGGCCAGAGCTTGCACAGTATGCAATTGAGCTACTGGCCTGTCCTGCATCCAGCGTTCTTTCGGAACGCACATTCAGTGCTGCTGGAGGCTTTGTAACCAATCACAGGGTGCGTCTTTCCTAGGGGCTCGGTCGATCGACTGACCTTCATAAAAATGAATCAGTCTTGGATCACCACCAGCTACCAAGCACCTGATGCTGATGTAACCGAATAGTTTTTTTTTGAAATGTCAGATCCCTTCAAAGGCTGCCTATGCTGAGTGACTATCCTGTTATGCTGAGTAATTTTCCTCTTCCTCCTCAATGATTATGCTGATAGCTTGTAAGAACATTTTTGGTTTTGGGCGCCGCCACCAGTGTCTAAGGCCCAATTTTTAAGCCCCTGTTTAACAAAGGCATGTAATTACAATTTTTGATGCAATTCTTTGTAGCAGGGCTAGTTCCTGCGCTCCTACTAGAGTATCTGTGAGGGGTTGCAGTGTTGTGGCACCAGCACCAGTGACTAAGGCCCAATTTTTCAGCCCCTGTTTAACAGGGGCGTGTAATTACAATTTTTGATGCAATTCTTCTGCAGCAGGGCTCATTCTGCGTTCCAACTAGAGTATCTGTGAGGGGTTGCAGTGTTGTGGCACCAGTGCCTAAGGCCCAATTTTTCAGCCCCTGTTCAACAGGGACATGTAATTAGAATTCTTGATCTGGGGGGGGCGATCAGTCTTTGGCTGTGTCCGGTGGGTGGGGGGAGGAGATGACGCGAGTCGTCTGCTGGGAGGGGAGGAGCTGTCTGCGTGTCAGTGAATCGGCGTCTCGGCGGCTCCGTCAGCTGGAGGAACAGCCACGAGGATGGGGGCAGCGAAGAGCTCGTTCTCCAGCAGTGGATGGGAGCCCTAGTTGAGAACCGGGTCGCAGCGATACGGCGCTGACTGGAGGTGGCTTTGCTCTCCGCCTGCGGGCTTCTCTCGGCCCCCCCGTCTCTCCCTTTGAGCCCGATGGTGGCGGCGGGAGTAGGAGGTCCCGGCTGGCCCGCTCCACTCGCCCCACCTCTCTGATCGAGCACCCCACAAGCCTATAGAGCTCTAAAGATAAATCCCCACAAAGGAAAGTAAAGCAGCAATAAACAGAAACGCCTTTCTCCCAATCAAGCTACATAGACGGCTGTAAACTGGTAAGAGATATGCCTTCTCCACGGATCCCAGAGGTAAGAAAACACTAGGATTAGCAGCCTGAAAAGTAAGAAATATCACCAGAGTGGAACTCTAAGGTATGACAATAGCTGAACAGCATAAAAGGTGATACTGCATTATACCTGAAATAGAGGTGTTGATTCAATTACTGCTGAAAGATTGAGAACTGATCTCTACACCTAATGCATTTATTACTACAGTGGCTATATACCAGAGGGAAGTCAAATTATTTTTTACAAATACACTGTGAACTGTGTTGACTACCACAGGTAGTTAAAACCTGCGGTGAACTGAAGGCATAACAGCACTGATGAAAATTGGGATTTAGGTATATATAACAGGGGAGAATAATATGTCACCATCTCGATCGAGATACCTTAAATACACCTGAGTCATACGGCAATATCTTTTCATGATAATCCTAAAGTAATAACTTAATGAAAATCCCGAAGTGGTAATTCCTGGACTATATAGAAGGGTCAATATAGATTGGAGTAAAGCGCTTGCGGTTTCCGTGGTTAGTCCTCTGGCATATTGGACACTCATTAGGATATTGGTTTGTGGCGCTAAGGTAATCATCTGGACATAAGAATAAGTTCCAAGTCATGCTTGCTGGTTTAAAGGGGATGCTTCGATATTGATGCTATGGTGGGATAAATATAAGAGGACCTAGGATACCGACCACATATACTAACATCTGGGCTGGCCGAGATCTCACAGTCCTAGAAATGTTGCAGGATATTTAACATAATACGGGACATTTAATTTATCAAGGACATAACTTTTTCTTTCTTGAGATGGATGGTTACTATTTCTCTTGTCTTTTTGTAGTCAGGCGGAACAGTAGTTATATAACTACAAGCATAAGGATAAATGTATTTAGCATAAACCCCTTAATAAGCGGGATAACACTACGAAACATCTGCAAAAGAAAGGCAGCACACGCTTCACCTGGTATTATTCTCCTTCTTCTGTCATTAGATGTAGAAAATAGGCTTTTTAGTCTGTTTCTGTCCAAATAAAGCGTGGTAGCTAAAGGAGCTGGGGCCTGGAGGAGTAAAACACAAAAAGACATTTACATGCCTAAGAATAAGAAGGGAAAGGAAATAGGGGAAAGAAAAATAAGACAGAGAGGGGAAGGGAAAGAGGGAAAATCCTACCTTAACACAGGACCACTGAAGTTTTGTCCCATTGACAGTCCAAGTGTTTAAATCTCACTTATAGAGGTTCCAGAGATAAATAATGAGCAGAAATACAACCAAAGCAGGAAAAGGGGGCCCACCGAAGACACCAAAAGATAATCTCCCCGGCAGTACAAGTGGGAGCTCAATTAAACAATACTTAGCCACCGGGGGGAGCCCACCAAGAAGGTCAAATGTCTACTGCGCTTGATAAGAAGAAGAAAGGTCAGACTGATAAGAGGGATCAGACTCCCAATCAATCAAGAGAATCTTCATTAATTGAAAACCCCCATGAGCCATCCAGAATGACAGAACCTAGACAGGACCTAGAGCCCCCCCCCCCCCCTCAAAAAAAGAAATGGCGGAGATGTTTAAAGCACTTGAAGAAGCGATTAAAACTAAAATAAGTATGCTGAGGACGGACCTAGGAAATCTCCTGGCTAGAGTTGAAAGGGCAGAGGATATAATGGACCAACAAGAGCGGGTGATCTCTGACTTAAAAAATCAAATCAAAACAACGCAGCAAAATCAGATAAAAATCTGCTACAGAATTGAGGACCAGGAGAATAGAAGTCGCAGACAGAACCTGAGAATTCGAGGAGTGCCGGAAAAAAGAGGGGAGGACCTGAGGAAAATAGTAGCAGACATTTTCTCCCCACTCTTGGGGTTGAGAGGAGAGGACTTTCCAAAAATCAAACGGGTGCATCGAATAGGTAGACTAGATACTAGCCGATCAGAAAGAAGCCACGATATAATTGTCAGGTTTGGATTCTATACAGATAAAGAGAAAATATGGATAAAATTGAGGGGGCAAACCCCACTCCAATATGAAGAGGCTAATATTCAGGTTTTCGCAGACTTGGCCAAGGACACACTATTGAGAAGACGCCTGCTGAAACCTCTACTAGAACAAATGATAACCCAGAACATAAAGTACTCATGGGGTATCCCAGCCTGCCTGATCGGCAGCAAAGAGGGTAGAACGGCTAGGCTAAGATTCCCTGATGAGATAGAAGATTTCTGTGAGAAACTGGGTTTGCGGGTGCCCGCGACGTTAGATTGGTCCAACGAAAGATGGATAGAGCTGGGGATAGGGGTGGTGTGAGTGGAGGGGGAGTGCTGGAGAGGGGAGGGCGGGACCGAGGGAAATCCATACAAAAGGAAAAGTAAAGATAGTTTGTAATAAGGAGCTGACTATAACACCCCGCCGCCGAGACAGTGACAACCGAAGAGCGGGCACGTCGACGGCTCCACCTTAAGAGTTGGAGACCAATTGGAGGATCACGATATACGGGATCCACTTTGGTCTAAGGGTCTATAGATGACCACAAAGGGGGAAGGGGGGTGGATTGGGGGGAGGAGGAGGGATGGTTGGGAGGGGGGGTGCAATAAGGGTATCTCTCCAGGGTCTAAGATAGAATGGGGTGAAATGGTGGTAGTTAGATGACACCAATTACAATAAAATGTATAACGTATAACGTCAAAGGGCTAAATATGGCCAACAAAAGGAGAAGTATTTTTAATGAGCTTAGACTGCTTGGACCAGAGGTAGTGTTCCTCCAGGAAACACATATTTCACATCAATCAAGACTAAGATTAGCCTCGGGGGAATACCCGATCTGGTACCAAGGAGATACTATCTCAAGTAGATCAAGGGGTGTGGCCATCGGACTTGCAAAAAGAACTAGGTTTGTACTGGAAGAGAGACTAGTTGATACAGAAGGTAGATACATATTCCTAAGAGGCAGACTATATGAAAAAGAATATACATTGGCTAATATTTATGCGCCAAATAAGAACCCGATAGAATACGTAGCAAAAATTCTGGAGAAATTATCGAAGTTTAGACAAGGGCACTTGATATTAATGGGGGATTTTAACTTTTGTATGGACCCGGGACTGGATAGTACGGCTCGGGCACAGGTGAGGAACAGTGTACAACTATGTAAGATTAAGCAAAAGCTCGCCAGCCTACAGCTGGTGGATATTTGGAGAGTACAACATCCAAGGGGAAGGGATTACACGTTCTATTCACCTGTGCACGAGTCGTACCCCCGGATCGATTATGGACTGATAGACCATAGAGTAATAGAGAAGGTGGTAGACTCCTGGATAGGTAACATAACCTACTCAGACCATGCACCATTGACCATAGAAATAAAAATAGGCGAAAATAGTAGACCCCCAGGCCAATGGCACTTAAACGAAGACCTGATAAGTGGGGACGAAGGGTCCAATAGAATTTGTAATGAGCTAAGGGACTATTTTATGAGTAATGACACGGGAGAAGTATCTGGGTCCACCTTGTGGCAGGCCCATAAAGTATATATTAGGGGGATATTAATTGAGATAGGGGCAAGGAAGAAGAAAGAGAGAGGTGAGAAAACCCAAAAACTAATAGAGGAATTGGCCAACCTAGAACAGAAACACAAGGTACAAATAGGACAACCTCCCCCAGCACTATATAAACTCTTAGTCATCAAAAGAGCCGAGCTAAAAACTCTAATGGAACAAGAAGTAACAGCAAAATATAGAAAGATATTAGGAGACAGGTACCGATGGGCCAATAAGCCAGGTAAGCTCTTAGCGAACATAGTGAAAAAGCGGAAAGCGAGGAATTTTATAGAAAAAATCCAGACCAAAGAGGGCCACATTAAGTATTCTTCTAAAGAAGTAGCAGAGGTTTTCAAAAATTATTACCAGGAGCTATACTCAGTACACAAACAGAACACCATGTTTAAAAATACGAGTGAGAGAATAAAAAATGATCTAGGGAAGGCAAGATTACCTAAGATACCTGAAGTTGAAAGAGAGCACATGGAAGCCCCAATTACCGAAGAAGAAATAAGAAAAGCAATAGCAGGTATGGCATATGGGAAAAGCCCTGGCCCGGATGGATTTACATTAGCCTACTATAGGAAATTTAAAGAAATATTGATTCCTAGGTTGTGCCAGTATTTCAATGGGTTAGGAGGGGACTATGACATGAGTCAGGAGGCCTTAAAGGCTTCGATTACGGTCATTTTTGAAGGAGGGGAAAGAAAAAACACTCTGCTCAAGTTATCGTCCTATCTCCCTTCTCAATATTGATACAAAACTTTACGCTAAAATACTGGCCGAGAGGCTAAAGGGATCATTGATAGCCCTGGTCAGACCAGGTGGGTTTTATTACTAAACGGGAAGGGAAGGACAATGGGGTCAGGTCATTACTTCTGTTACAAAAAATGAAGGAGAGCGGACCCCCAGGGCTACTACTGTCGATTGATGCTGAAAAGGCCTTCGACAGGGTAGACTGGGGGTTCATGTTCCAGACCCTGGAGATCATGGGTCTTGGTCCCAAAATGTACCAGAGGATAAAAACATTATACCATCACCCGACGGCTATGGTGGGAGTGAACGGATGCATGTCTCAGCCATTAGAAATGAGGAATGGTACGAGACAGGGGTGTCCTTTGTCCCCATTGTTATTCGTCCTCACTATGGAGCCCCTCCTGGCAACTATACGCGCGGACCCGGGTATAAGGGGCATCATGTTAGGCGAAGACGAACATAAAGTCGCAGCCTATGCCGACGACATATTATTCTATATATCGGACCCTGAAACTACCATGCCCAAGTTGGTTAAAGCCCTAAGGGAGTATGGGGAGTTGTCTAATTTCCAAATAAATATGGCAAAATCGGAAATATTAAACATAGATTTAAAGAAAACAGAAACTAGTATATTGAAAAAAAGATATAGTTTTAGATGGACTAAAGAACTAATGTACTTGGGAATTAAGCTAGCCAACTCAACTAAAAAAATATTTACAATAAACTATATACCTCTTTTAGACACAATTAGAGCTGACTGTAAAAACTATGCAAAGAAAGCCATCTCATGGATCGGGCGTATTAATGTCATTAAAATGATGCTACTTCCTAAGATCACATATCTGTTCCAGATGATACCGCTACCACTACCCCTATACTATTTGAGAAAATTAAAAAATATAATAATGAGTTTCATATGGAAAAATAAAAAACCAAGAGTCTCTTTCAAGATTTTAAAACAAAAGAAAAACACACGGGGGCTTGGCTGTACCAAACGTCCAGAATTACTACAGGGCGACAGTGCTGGCCAGATTAGTAGAATGGGCAAAGAGAACAAATGAAAAACGCTGGGTAAGAATAGAAGAATATCTTAGTAAAGCTGCACTGGGAAGTTTGATATGGAACCCCCCTTATGCTAGAAAAATAGGGGAAAATACACACATAATAACACGTAACGCACTTAAAATATGGGATGGGTTTATAAGAATTTAAATGGGAATTATAATTCACCTTTATTAGCACTTATAGATAATAATTTCTTCACGCCAGGTTTAGAAACCATGGGGGGAAAAGATGCACTATGGGGAAAGACACAATTAAGACACATTATAAAGGAGGGTAAAATTCTGACACTACAAGAAATCAGGAACGGGAGAGAGGCACGGGGGTTAGATGAATGGAGGTACCTCCAGGCGTGCCATTTTGTGAGTAAACTTCCTGCCCCGATTAGAGGGGGGACAATCTGACAGACTTTGAAAGGCTATGCGACATGGAAGATCCGAGAAACATTGTCTCAAAAGTCTACAGGGCTCTGATGAAGATTGGCCGGCTGGAGATACCCCCATTTATAAGTAAATGGGAGAGGGAACTCGGCACAAAGAAAGGGGAAAACACAATCAAAAGAATTCTTAAAATGACTTGTAACTCAGCAGTTGACGCACGGACCGCAGAAATGAATTACAAATGTATAAGTAGAAGTTACCTTACTCCAGAGATTACAAGCAAATTTCAAAACAGGTCGGCATTATGCTGGCGGGGTTGCAACGAAATCGGAACGATGGCGCACCTCTGGTGGACCTGCCCTAAAATAAAATATTTTTGGAGTAGGATACTTGACCTAGTAAAGCAAATAACAGGAATAGAAGTCCCAGGAGACCCATGGGAGGTATTGTTCCATGCGGGAGCAGGAGATATTAAAAAATATAAGCAATCTTTGGTCCCTCACCTCCTGAACGCTGCAAAGTGAATAATCCCGAAGAACTGGCAGAGGAAGGAGAGCCCTGAGATATGGGAATGGATAGATGCTGTAGAAGAAACTTATTACCTGGAGACTAGGATAGGCCTGGAAGAAGAAACAAGAAACGCGAGTTTAGGGGAGTGGGAACGCTGGGTGAAATTAAAAAAAAAATGGAGTAGCACGTAAGAACTAAAAGCCTCGATCTAGAATACGTGGTAGGGAAAATTAGACCCTGGAGAGATAGGGGGGGAGAGGAGGGGAGAGTGGGGAGGGGGGGTAAATAGAGAAGTAGGTAACCCGGTAGAAGAAGTAGTCACCGTAGGACCTCCGCAGATGATATAGGGGGTCTTAACGGGTTTTTTTGGTATGATCTTTTTTGATATGGCAAGAGTCACAATGATGAGACAAAAGAGAGCGGGCTGGAAGATAAATGAACTGCAAAGTTGATTTAATGCCTCTCTATACGGTCAACTGAATGTGACGAAAAAAAAAAAAAAAAGAATTCTTGATCTAATATTTCACAGCAGGGCCCGTTTCTGCACCCACCAAGATTAACTGTGAGGACTTACAGTGTTGTGGCACCAACACCACCACCACCACCACCAAAGGCCCAATTTTTCAGCCCCTGTTCAACAGGGGCATGTAATAACAATTCTTGGTTGAATATTTCACAGCAGGGTCCATTTCTGCGCCCAAGATTAACTGTGAGGACTTACAGTGTTGTGCCACCAGCACCACCAAAGGCCCAATTTTTCTGGCCCTGTTCAACAAGGGCATGTAATTACAATTCTTGATCTAATATTTCACAGCAGGGCCCGTACAGTGCCCACTAATGCCCCGTACACACGGTCGGATTTTCCAGTGGAAAATGTCAGATCGGAGCGTGTTGTCGGAAATTCCGACCGTGTGTGGGCTCCATCGGACATTTTCCATCTGATTTTCCGACACACAAAGTTGGAGAGCAGGAGATAAAATTTTCCGACAACAAAATCCGTTGTCGGAAATTCCGATCGTGTGTACACAAATCCGATGGACAAAGTGCCACGTATGCTCAGAATAACTAAAGAGATGAAAGCTATTGGCCACTGCCCCATTTATAGTACCACGTGTTTTACGTCACCGCGTTTAAAACGATCGGATTTTCCGACAACTTTGTGCGACCGTGTGTAGACAAAACAAGTTTGAGCCAACATCCGTCCGAAAAAATCCTAGGATTTTGTTGTTGGAATGTCCGAACAAAGTCCGACCGTGTGTACGCCCTATAAGAGTAACTGTGAGGACTTACAGTGTTGTGGCACCAGCACCACCATCACCAAAGGCCCAATTTTTCTGGCCCTGTTCAACAGGGGCATGTAATTACAATTCTTGATCTAATATTTCACAGCAGGGCCCTGTGAGGGCTTACGGTGTTGAGGCCACAACAACATCTAAGGCCCAAATTTCTGCTGAGTATATAGGGCAGGCCCCTACTTTCAACCATCCAACTTACAAACGACTCCTACTTGCAAACGGAAGGAGACAACAGGAAGTGAGATGAAATCTACCCCATAGGAAGGGAAATTCTCTCCTGTAAGAGTTAATATGGGAAAAACTTTTCTCCTTTCCACTGATGCTTTATCACCAATCCTTGTTTCACTAAAAACCTTCTGAAGAGGTGCACAGACAGCAAAACAAATGTCACAGGGGTGATAACCCTTCCCTATGTTTTCCAAAAAGCTTAAAAACAGATTTTTTGGCTGGAGCTACACTTTAAAAATGTACCAGTTCAAAATTACAAACAGATTCTACTTAACAACAAAACTACAGTCCCTGTCTTGTTTGCACCGCCTGTATACTGCTGTTCAGAGTATAAAGGGCCTAGGGGCTCCAAGCCTTTCGATTTTTTAATTTGGGTGCGGGGTTCCCCTAATATCCATACAGGACCCAAAGGGCCTGGTAATGGACTGGAGGGTACCCATGCCATTTGTCTCACTGATTTTCATCCATATTGCCAGGACCCGACATTACATTAAAGCCGCAAGCAGTTTTAAATGACTTTTTTTCCTTTAAAAATGTCAATTTGTGCAGAGACTGTTCTAAGCAAGGGAAAAATGTGCCACTTTACAGGCATACTATAGACACCCCCCAGGTACGATATTTAAAGGAATATTTCACTTTTTTTTTTACTTTAACCCCCCTGGCGGTATTCCCGAGTCTGGCTCGGGTTGGATTTTACATACCAAAAGCGGTATCCCCGAGCCAGACTCGGCTTGCATCGCAGGATCCAGGAAGAGTTTACTTAACTTGTCCCCTGGTTCCTGCGATGTCTCCCCGCTGTGATCGGCGAGCTGCTGTGTCTCGCTCGATTCACAGTGCCGAGCTCCGTTCCCTGCGAGCGTTGCGACGCACGGGGACGGAGTTCAGCGGTAAATTCAAATAGTGAAACACACAGTATAGATACAGCATACTGTAATCTTACAGATTACAGTACTGTATCAAATAACTACACATCCCCTTTGTCCCTAGTGGTCTGCCCAGTGTCCTGCATGCAGTTTTATATATATAAAACTGTTCTTTCTGCCAGGAAACTGGAGATTGTCCATAGCAACCAAAACTGTCTCTTTACATCAAAAGTGGTTTTAGAGCAGCTAGAAAAAAGCGATAATAAATTAGAATCACTCGCAGAATTGAGCGATAGTGATTTGTGGGGAGATCCGTCATCAAACACTAAAAGTAACGAAAGCTAAAATTCTGCAACTGAGCAAATTTCAGTGTTTTTGATTTGATTATATTATTATATAATTTTTATTATTATTATATTATTATTTGTTATAATTATTTATAGTTATTTATTATATTATAATTTTTTATTTCGTTTTTCAAACTTTATCATACCCGGGATGTCTACTAGACTCTTGTTTGGACAGATTTAAGTGAACTATTCCTAAGAATTACAGGCCTACAATATAAAATGCCAAATTTCTGTGCAAAATAATTGTACCGCTTTCAGCACCTAAAATCAGAAATAATCATACCGCCAGGGAGGTTAAGCATCATTAAAATCACTGCTCTCGAAAAAACGGCCGTTTTTAATAGTTTTTTTTGCATTGATACATGTCCCCTGGGGCAGGACCCGGGTCCCCAAACCCTTTTTAGGACAATACCGTGCAAATTAGCCTTTAAAATTAGCACTTTTGATTTCGAACGTTCGAGTCATATAGACGTCAATGGGGTTCTAACGTTCGTGCAAATTTTCGGTCCGTTCGCAGGCTCTGGTGCGAACCAAACTGGGGCGTGTTCGGCTCATCCCTACTCGTGACCAACACCTTAGACACTGGTGAAAAAACTGAGGTACCCCCAGTAGTGGGAGGGGTTATATAGGGAGTGCTCTTCTTGTCTTAGGGTGTGCCAGTGTCCATCACCTAAAGGTGGCCTATAACCCACATAGTAACTACTATGGCTCTGTGTCCCCTAATGTATGAAAAGAAATGTATTTTTTTTTCCTTTCCTTCCTTTCCTTTAAAATTTTCAAAACTTTGTGACAAAAAGTGAGGTCTGCAAAATATCACCATGCCTCTCAGCAAATAGCTTGGGGTGTCTACTTTCCAAAATGGGGTCATTTGGGGGGGCATTGTGCCATCTGGGCATTCCATGGCCTCCGAAACTGTGATAGGCAGTGAAGAGTGAAATCAAAAATTTACACGCTTATGCCGCGTACACACGAGCGGACTTTACGGCGGACTTTGCCCGGCGGACTGGATTTCGTCGGACAATTCGATGTGTGTGGGCTCCAGCGGACTTTGTTTTCTCAAAAGTTGGACGGAATTAGATTTGAAACTTGTTTAAAATTTATCCGTTGAAATCGAGTCCGGTCGAAAAGTCCGCCGTCTGTATGCTAGTTCGACGGACAAAAAGCCACGCTAGGGCAGCTATTGGCTACTGGCTATGAACTTCCTTGTTTTAGTCCGGTCGTACGTCATCACGTACGAATTCGACGGACTTTGGTGGATTGTGTGTAGGCAAGTCCGTTCGTTCACAAAGTCCGTCGGAAAGTACGTCGAAAAGTCCGCCGGGCAAAGTCCGCCGTAAAGTCCGCTCGTGTGTACGCGGCATTAGAAAGCCTGAAGGCGGTGCTTGGTTTTTGGGGTCCCGTACACGGCTAGGCTCCCAAAAAGTCTCACACATGTAGTATCCCCGTACTCAGGAGAAGCATCAGAATGTATTTTGGGGTGTAATTTCACATATTCCCATGGCATGTTTGAGCAATATATCATTTAGCGACAACTTTGTGAAAAAACAACAAAATATTGTTTTTTCTGCAACTTGTGTCACAATATAAAATATTCCATGGACTCGACATGCCTCTCAGCAAATAGCTTGGGGTGTCTACTTTCCAAAATTAGGTAATTTGAGGGGGTTTTGAACTGTCCTGGCATTTTATGCACAACATTTAGAAGCTTATGTCACACATCACCCACTCTTCTAACCACTTGAAGACAAAGCCCTTTCTGACACTTTTTGTTTACATGAAAAAATTATTTTTTTTTGCAAGAAAATTACTGTAAACCCCCAAACATTATGTATTTTTTTAAAGCAAAGGCCCTACAGATTAAAATGGTGGGTGTTTCATTTTTTTTTTTTATACACAGTATTTGCGCAGCGAATTTTTTGGGAAAAAACACACTTTTTAAAATTTTTCCGAGATCCGAGAGATCCCCCAGATAAAGGCACGTATACCCTGTGCCGAAGACGCGTAGGGGAGGGGCAGGATGGAGCTTTCTACACACAGACAGGCAGAGGATTGAACACCGCACGCCACATGATTCATCTGTATTGCATGTTTTGGATAGGATGGTGCACTGACGCACCCAAGCATTGCGAGTACCCTCCTGGAGGGATTGTTTTTAGGGCTTTTCAAATAAATTCCTGGCGGTATTATGCTATGAGTCTCCTTTCTTTCATATATGTCACCATTTGAGCGAGATACAGATCATCACCAGCATACCCTGTGTGAGCCCTGGAGTGGCTCTAATGCGTGTTTTGACACTGTTTAGCTACTGTGTCACACGCTCTAAGGTGAGCGCATTATTCATTGGGGGTCACTGGAGAGCACTGCAGCATGCCTTAATGTGCACATCTCATAAGAAGAGCATGAGGAATATTTAGCACATTTTCAAAAAAACAGCATGAGGTTTGCCTGCTATTTGTTTGGACACTATTGTGCACTTTGATTTATATACTCTTATGAATGGCTTGGACTGAGATATATTCATTTGTATGAATTGGTTTCGGACACTTTATCAAGTAGCACTTATATATATATATTTTTTTTTTTTTAATCATTTAAAGGATTTTTTTTTTCTCACATTTTTTTGCATGGTGCATGTTACCATTTTTCATATATTCAATTGTGGATTATAGTCACTTTCTTCACAGGTATGTGACACTGTTTATAATTTATAATAATTTTTAATATTGTATAGATTTATTTTATTCTTTGTTCACGTATTTATAGCCTTTAGCGCATACACATATATTTATTTATCTTTTTTGGGGGGTTCGTTGAGTAGGGGTACTCGGGAGGACATAAGGAAAATGCCTCTCATGCAGCTGGCTTACTGCATTTGGTTGGGGAAGGTGGGGTGGAGCACCGTCTGGAAACAGAAGGGTTCTGAAGATTTCTTCCTGGAAGCTCTGTATAGCACATGAGCGTTCAACAAAGCCAATTGAAATAAATAAACAGACACTTTCTTGTACCAGCATCTGGCCTTACGGGCAACTAGGTACGGAGCCAGCAACTGGTCGTTGAGGTACACCCCTCCCATATTTTGGTTATATTCGTGGACACATAGGGGTTTCTCCACAACACCAGTCGCCATAGTAATTTGGACCGTCGTGTCTGCATGAAGGGAGGTAGGAACGAAAACATTATTATCCCTCCACTTCATAGCGAGCAAGTTATTACACTTGAAGCAGTCTCTCTCCCCCAGCCTAAGACGGGAATCTACAAGCCGCTGGGGAAAGCCCCGGCAATTAGGTCGCACGGTGCCACATGCTCCAATCTGCTGATCAAACAAGTGACTAAAAAGTGGCACGCTCCTGTAATAATTGTCCACGTACAAGTGGTTGCCCTTTCCGAATAAGGGTGACACCAAGTCCCACACAATCTTGCCAGCGCTTCCTATGTAGTAAGGGCAGTTTGTCGGCTCTACGTGGCTATCTTTTCCCTCGTAAACCATAAAACTACATGTATAACCTGTGGCCCTGTCACAGAGCTTATACATTTTGACCCTGTATCTGGCACAATTGCTGGGAAGGTACTGTTTGAATGACAAGCGGCCAGAAAACTTAATCAGGGACTCATCAACGCAGACAACTTGATGGGGAGTAAACAAGTCTGCAAAACATTGGTTGAAGTGGTTTACGAGGGGCTGAATTTTGTAGAGCCGATCGTATCCAGGGTCTCCACAAGGACCACAGAGTTTATTGTCATTGAAGTGCATGAACCGCAAGATCTGCTTGTATCATGCCCTGGTCATGGAGGCAGAGAACAAGGGCATATGGTGAATTGGGTCAGTGGACCAATATGACCGCAACTCACAATTTTTAGTTATGCCTATGTTGAGAGAAAGGCCCAGAAAGAGCTTAAATTCGGAAACCGTAATTGATCTCCAATCTCTGGCAAGGGAGGACTGGGGAATAGTGGCGATGTGTTGACCAGCGTACAAATTGCTTTGGTCCACAATAGATCTATAGAGATCTTCGGTGAAAAACAGTGAATAAAAATCAAGTGACGTAAAATCAACTGTTTCCACCTGAATACCGGGTTGGCCAGTGAATGGGGGAAGTACGAGTGTTGCAGAAGTGGTGGGTTCCCAATTAGGATTGACGAATGCAGCAGGGCACTATGGGCACGATGCGCCTGTATTCGTCTTCTTGGTGGAAGTGGGACACTACTTGTGCTTGCCACCTCACCAGCTTGAACTGCACTTATGGGACTTGCCACGTCACCACGAGATACTGCAGTGCTGGATTGACTACGACCAGGGTGTACTAGGCCGCTGGTGCTTGCCAGTTGACCAGAAGGAATAGCGGCGCTAATACTGCTCTTCTCCATACGAGGGACCTGCAGTTCTTGCACATCGACAGAAGAAGAAGTTCGGGGTCTGGTACACCTGACCTTGGCAGGGACAACTCCGTCGTCAGAGCTATCTGTCATGGAGCCGCTGTCCTCTACAGGATCGTATTCTGAGCCTGAATCTGACAGATGGGTGACTTCCTCTTCACTATCTGTCATGCTCAGAAAAATGTAGGCCTCTTCACTAGTGTACCTTAGATTTGCTATTTTGGGCTCTAAATTTAGTGGTACACTAGTGAGGTACCAAAAAAACTGTTAGCGATCGCAGGGATCAGGCCTGACTCTGCGAACGCTGCAGTTATATAGTGTTTTGTAAGTGACAGTGATCGATCGATACTGCAGTTGGGTGGGCTGGGCGGAGGGGCAAAACGCAGGTGCTAGCAGGTATCTGGGCTGATCCCGCTAACACTGCATTTTTGGGAACGCTAAACTGCTTTGGATTCTAATATAGATTTGATCAGATATTGATCCGTTCAGATACTATACCACTAAGGGAAGTGTATGCTGCATGCGTGGGTATTAACGGTACTGGCACCAACCTGACGCTGCCTGGGGAGATGCAGACCCTATCTGACCCTAAAACCTAACTTGTATCACTCGCTGGGTGATCAGGGGGTTAAATCTTTATTAGGTAATAAACGACGGGTGCCAGTTATAAACTAATTAACCAGCGTCGTCCGTAACAGTTATACGGTGATCACTGGTGAAAGGGTTACCTAGGGGGCAATCAGGGGGTTAAAACCTTTACTAGTTAGTATATGGGGTCCCTGATGCTATAAAACGCTGACGGCGAACCTAAATACTTACCTCCCTAACTAGCGTCACCTGTGACACTAATACAGAGATCAGAAAAATGATCGCTTAGTGACACTGGCGACGGGGGGTGATCACAGGGTTAAACCTTTATTAGGGGGGGTTAGGGGGTACCCTAGACCTAAAGGGGCCTACCAATAGCTGCCCTACCACATATAACTGTCACAAATTACACCAATGCAGTATTCAGTAAAAAAAAATAAAAAAACTACTATTGGTGTCACTGTGACAGGGGGTGCAGGGGGGTGATTGGGGGGGTCAAAAGTGTGCCTAGCGTGTTCTACTGTTCATGTGGTGTTTGGTGCACTTACTTGGATGTCTTCTCTACTCAGCACCGGAACGAAAAGACCGACATGAGGAGAGATGACATTACTTCCTCTGCCGCTGTTTACATTACAGCAGCAGAGGAAGATTTTCATTCGTTGGGAGCGATCGCGAGGGGGTGGCCACAAATGAGTGGCCTCCCCCTCAACACGGATCGCTCCCCTAACGATGCCGACTGCCTCAGGCACAGGGGGGGTGAGATACGCGATTTTGCCTGTCTGTGCCATTCTGCCATTCTGCCACAGCATATCTGCGTTAGGCAGTCGGCAAGTGGTTAATGCTTCACAATCCAAACATGCCACAGATTCTAGTAATGGTCAAATAGTTTACGCCCTCATTGTCTATAAGCTGATGGACTACATACATATGGTGTTGCTTTACCAACTCTATGACTTCTGATAGATTGGGTGATAGATTCAACTTTTACCATCTTGTGATAAGTAATCTAGCAGCCAGAAGAATATGGGTTACGATATTACCGCAGCTAGGTGATAGTACAGATAGCTAGGTCTGGAGAAGGTGTTGTAAAAATGCCAGTAATCTAAGATGACAAAATATATTTTGGGATAATTCACAAAAATTCCCAGTGGTTAACACACTTTGAGGGTTGATGTATTTCTCTAAAGGTTAGCTGCCATAGTTTAGTCTCAAAAGATTCTCTTAAATCACTCTCCCACTTTAAGTAGGAGGCTGATTTAAAGAAAGTAAGCTTATTTTGAAGAAAGTTGCAGAAAAGAGAAATACCTTTAGTGGAAGGCATAGGAGTGTGGTAATATTGCCATCCCAGTGCCAGTAAGAGAATCTTGGGGGATTGAACCAATCTAACAAAGTGGGACAGTTGAATATATGTGTAATAGTAATCTGGGACAGTTGGAATTCCTTTTTAGGCTTTTGGAAGGATTTGAGCGTCCGGTTTTCAAGCAAGGTATTTAAGGTGGTAATACCTTTGTTATTCCAGTGCCTCAAATGTATGTTCTGAATCAGGCCTTCAAGAACAGAGGGAGATAGAAATGGAAATATTATTAGGGAGGCAAAAAATTGAAGTGTAGAAGGATCTCCAGGCCATTATAGACACTTGCATAGTGGGGGGGGGGGGGGTAAATAGTTTAAGGGATAAGGTTTACATATATCAATCAGTAGTAGAGATTGACGTAAGTCAACGGGACTTAAAGCTAACTCAATGCCACTCCAAAGGGTTTCTCTATTAGGAGAGAACCAGTGCTTCAGTTGGGCTAAGTGTGATGCTAATAATCATATAAATCCACCATGCCCATACCTCCTGCTGTTCTATGTCTAATAAGTTGAGCAGGAGAGGTTTAGCAGTTTTCCATATAAACTTCCTTAGTTATGAGTTTATTGCCATTAAATGTCTGCATGCAATAAGAACGGTAGTGTTCTAAAAAGATACAGTATTTGGGGGAGTAGCAGTATTTTAAAAGAGCCCCCCCTTCAAGCCCCATCGCGCGAGACAGCGTCGAGCTCTGTCGCTCATCCATTGTAGTGACCTGCAGTGACCTGTTCAGGGTCTTTGTGGTGGAGGGGCTGTTAACCTGTACAGTACTTGCCACAGTATACTAAACACTGTTTCTGTGCTCTCCTGTAGCAGAATCAGGAGGAAGGGCCCAAAGGATTATCATGGGTGGAATTCTGCTTTAATTATATAGTGCCAGTACCTGACACTGTCCTCCATGCATCTAGCCCAAAGTACTAAGGTGCACATGTTGTTTAATTTGAAATCTATGTGTTCAAAACTATTAGCAAGTCAGAAAATCTTTGTGATCATTAACAAGAACTAATTTCCCCCCCTTTAAGATAGTCCTAGGCAACCTAATCCTTGTTCAAGCCTCAGCAGTCCTCCAATGGGTATCTCTAGCCAAAATCATTTTTTTTTTTTTGGGGTCATATTAGGAAACACTTTTGTCAAGTTTTTTTTATTGCTGCCTACAGTATGTCCCTACTGGGAAGATTCATTCTCTCCTTATACTGTACAGTAGGTCATAATGACCATTCTTTCAATGGGGATACCTACTGTATTACAGTGTTAACTATTTATGATGGATTTCCCTTCACTTTGGAAAGAATTCTGTTCACTTTCTGTTGTGTACCAAGGACAGGAGGTTTACGGAAATTTACTAGACAGACCACAAAACAAATCTTAACCAAACAGTAAAATGACCAAAATGTTATAATACAATGTATATATTTTGTTAAGGAGATTTTTATAGCTATATTTTTAGATGGAATTCCTGTTAGACTAGATCAGGGATATGCAACCTCCAGATGTTGCAAAACTACAAGTCCCATCATGCCTCTGCCTCTGGGTGTCATGCTTGTGGCTGTCAGGGTCTTGCTATGCCTCATGGGACTTGTAGTTTTGCAACAGCTGGAGGTCCGCTAATTGCATGTCCTTGGACTAGATCATTAATGAAACTCTATTTTAGTAATTTTTTATTGTTTGAAAATGAAATGAAAATGAAATTATATATAAAGATCTTTACCTCTTTTCACCAAGTTGGTGGCTAGTACTGTAACTCTCCTGGTCCAGCAAGTACTGTAACTTCCTTATGCCCTGATGAAGTTGGGGGGTCTTAAGGTCTCTCAAACGTGTTGAATGTCTTTAATGCAAGCCAATAGATCCAATTTGGACTCTAATGGGGCGTACACACGGTCGGACTTTTCGTCTACAAAAGTCCAACGGACGCCGACGAACTAAAGCTGGCTGGTAATCCGATCGTGTGTGGGCTTCTTCGGACTTTCAGCGGACTTTTTCAGCCTCAAATCCGACGGACTTTAGATTTGAAACATGCTTCAAATCTTTACGTCGTAACTACGACGGACCCCGAAGTCCGCTCGTCTGTATGCTAGTCCGACGGACAAAAAAACGACGCATGCTCATAAGCAAAAACTAAACGGAAGCACTCGGTCTAGTAAAACTAGTGTTCGTATTGTAGGTAGCACATTCCTCACGCTGCAAAATCTGTGATCGTTGAATGCAGCGCATTTAATGTCTTCTTTACGAATGCTATAAAGAACGAAGATGTTTTGCTGTTCATATTCAAACAGAGTTCTCCCAAACAGATTTCTGGATTCTTTTTCTCTTTGATCTCATGAATGACATGGTATGCTTTTTCAAAACAATGTTTCCATAGTAATAATACTTTTAATTTTTTATTTTTTTGGTGGAGTCATCTTTTCTTGTAATTTTTATCCAGATATTTATTTTATGATTGTTGTGGAACTTTTTTTCTGTTTATCTCTAATTTTTTTGGTAAAGTTACCACAGGGAACCCATTTTTATATATATTTGTTAAATTTTTTTTAATGTTTGTAAAGTTACCACAAAGAGCCCTTTATATTTTTTGTTTTTATAGTGATTTTTTTTTGTTTTTATATAAAGTTAACCCAAAGCACCGTTTTTGGTTATGTATCTTTTTTTTTTTTTTTAAATACTTACCACTCGAACATTATTAACATTATTTTAATCTATTTTTGGTGTGTTTTTGCAAAATCAATGAGATTGTTGTCCCTTGTTAATTTAAAACATTGTGTCTAAAATCTATGATTTAAAATAAAAAACCTAAACTCAAAAAAGATCCATTTATTTATGGTCTAAATAAAATAAAGAGGAAGTCAACGCTGGCAAAAGTATGTGTACAAGAAAATGGGGATCTTGAGGAGTCCATATAAGAGGGAGCACAATCTGGTCAAAGAATCCCAGAGATCAACAGCACCAGCAGATGATATAGATGTCCCCAGACTGTGGTACTACAACAGCCTGCGTCTTCTGTCAGACCAGACTGAACCCAAGTCATCACTTTCTTCTCTTCCCTGCAGCCTTTCCTCCACGCTGCCCTGCAGCCTTCCCTGCAGCCTTCCCTGTAGCCTTCTTTGGAGGCTGTGGCTCTGGTGTTTCAGTTGTGGCAGGAGGAGGAGGAGGAGGAGGGGCTGCCTCATGTAGTTGGGTGTTTCGTGTTAGCGTGCCCTGCAGCCCCTTCTGGATTGTTTCCCCAAATAGTCGCTCACAAATGAGGCGCTGCTCCCAATCCATTTGAAGAAGCCTGCTGGCTAAGTAGCAGCCATAGGACTCTTCCGCTTCGGGGGGGCTCCTTAAAAAACGGGTGGCCTCTTGCATGAGGCGCAGGGATGCCTCCTGTGTGACCGTCCCCTTCCTGGCCCTTTTTTTGGGAAGGTGGAGGGGAGGCACTTGGGATTCGGTCAGGCTCCTACTGGGCCCAGCCACCTCACTTGGCCCAGCCACCTCACTTGGCCCAGCCACCTCACTGGGAGCAGCCACCTCACTGGGAGCAGCCACCTCACTGGGAGCAGCCACCTCCTGCCTGACACTGGGCCCAGCCTCCTCCAGGATGATGGTGAATCCGGGCTCCTCCAGGCTGTCCATGGGCCCGGTCTCCTCCTGCCTGCCACTTTCCCCACATTCCTCCTGGATGGACTCATCCTGTGTATAAAAAAAGGACAATAGTTTTAGTATATTTTTTGGGGTTCATCAATGACACACAGTTTGCTTCTCATGACTAGCAAATTCAATGTGAAGACATCTCTTTAATAAAAGAGTCTAATCAGACACCCTAATTATTTCAAGCAGGTGCCAAACATATTTAGCCACTACTGTCAATTGATATGTATACACAATTTTTAGTGCAAAATTATTTTAGACAATTATAACATCCAGTTAACATCATTAATATTAGTACAGTAAATATTTGTTAAAATAATTTACCTGACTCCAGATGGTCATATCCGGTTCATCCAGGATGGAAGACCCAGCTTGCTCCTCATGAGCCTCTGCTGGGGTGGAGGGAAGGGTGGAGGGAAGGGTGGAGGGAAGGGTTGAAAGTGATGCCCTGGCTTCAGTCTGGTCATCAAGAAAACGGAGTTGATTGTAGTACCACAGCCTGGGTACATAAACATCTGCTGATGCTCCTGATCTCATTGATTCCTGGATCTTCTTATGTTCCCTCTTATACATGTTCCTCAAGACCCCAATTTTCTTGAGCAATGTCTCCATTGTTGCTTCCGGGATGGTCGCCTGGACAAAGGACAGAAGTCTCTCCAGCGTTGACTTCCTCACATGCTTTGCATAATACTGTGGGTGTTTCACCTCCCACAAATTCCTCATCTCTCTATATTTAGAAATAAAAGCAGTAAGGAACTCTGGATCCTTAAATAGGGGATTCATAATGTCTGTATAAAAGATAAAGTCACAAGACAAAAAACACTTATTAGGTTTCTGCTAAACCTTCATCATCTTTTCCCTATGTAGGCCTCATCAATCTGTCAAGCCATATAGGCCACTTGCTACAAAGTCTTGACCAAAAGTATAAATTTTAAATTACCTTCGTTTAGTAGCGTCCCGGTCCACTATCACCTACGCACAGAACGTACGTACGACACAATACGTAACAGCGCTTTCTACACTGCACATGCGTAATACTACGCCTATTTGGCCCGCTCCTGACGTTCTTTGTTTACGCATATAACCCGCCCTTGACTCTACGCACAGAACGTACGTACGACACGTGCACAAGGCCCCTCTTTATACACTACGCATGTGTGAAACTCCGCCTGCGTCGCCCGCCCCTGACATTCGATTTTAACTCATGTTCTCCGCCCATTTTTAGTGACGGCGCGTAGTGGGGTGAATAATGGCGGAGACACATGACATGTTAACTACCTCAGGTAGCGAAAAAAGCCCGGAGGCTGGAACGTCAAGATCTGTGAGGCCTAGATTTAAGGCCTCCAATATGAGTTTTGAAGAGATGGTGGAGATGGTGGCCATTCTTCAAAAAAAGGACTATGATGGGAAGTATGGGCCGTACGCCCGGCCAAATTTGCGCAAGGCCCAAATAATGGCGAAGGTGGTGGACACTTTACAGGCTTCTTTTGGGGTACAGCACTCCAAGGATCAACTTCGAAAAAGATGGTCTGACCTGAAACTCAGGGAGCCGGATCAGTTCAGACGGATCCGTAAAGTGTTGCAAAAAAGTAAGTACCTGTGTTTTCATCTTGTGTTGATTACCTCGTATACCGCTCCATGTGCTTTTCATTCCTATACGATTGTTTGCATCGTTTGAAACGATATTTTAATAAACATCGTTACATATCTATATATAATATATACACACCTCTCTCTCTCTAAATACGTACGTACGTACACACATACATACATACATACATACATACATATATATACACATACATATGTATGTATGTATATATGTATGTATGTAGATATATAGGTAGATACATAGATAGATCTATAATTTTTTAATTATTTTTTTTATTAAATTAATATCTATTTGTAGATTTGTAGTTTTTGTTTGAGATTGAAGATTTATATTTAGTTATAGATATATAGAGAGAGAGAGATCCCAAGATTTTTTGATATATTTTGATATTGATATCTAGATATCGAGATATCTATCCATCTTGATATGTCTTTAGAAATTAAAATCTTGAAGTCTACTAGGAACTCTACACAAACAGACAATTTGTACACCACTTCACTACAAATGTTTGAAGATTAGTATGTACTAAAATATCTGTGTGCTAAGTATCTTAATTTTTTGCTTCACATAGGGGAAAAATCACTCAGCCAACAAGAGGAACCCAGTCCCCCCCAGCAAAAGAACATACTTGGGAAATCAGCCCAAGCCCCACTGAGGATGTGGAGGAAGGAGAGGTGGGCGACATGGGCACCCCACCAGGTGAGTGTCTGACACACCAGCTTACGGTAATCTATGCATGGCTGCCTTTTATTTTATGTAATTTTTCTACTCTATTTTAGGTGATCTGGTTGTGCTTGAGTCAAGCAACAGCGCCACCCCCGAGGATGTTGAGGAAGTATGTGACATGGGCACCCCACCAGGTCAGTGTCTGAGACACCAGCTTTATGGTAAGGTAAACTATGTGTGCATATTTCTAAACATATTTTTTTTTTCATTCCACTTTAGGTCCAAGTGACTATTTCACCACAGACAGTGCCCAACGGCTAATTGCTCAAATAATGGCCTGGAATGGGGAGATCGATCAAATGCGGAATTGGCTGGATCATATGCAGCAGGAAATGAAGGACATGATTGATGTTTTGGGTCGAATCTAAATGCCCTTTTTTAAACCCCAAAACATCGATCATGTCCTTCATTTCCTGGTTTGATGACCCCATTCTGGGCCTTCTCTTTATTATTTTTTGGTAAATTATATGCCTGTTTAACAAAATTTAAAAAAGGAGGCCTATTTTTCAAAATACAAAAACAAATAAAAAAAGGATTAGAAAAAAGACAAAAAAATAAAAAAAGGATTAGAAAAAAAGACAAAAAAAAAAAAAAAAGGATTTTAAAAAAGACCAAAAAAAAAAAAGGATTAGAAAAAATACAAAAAAAAAAAAAAGGATTAGAAAAAAGACCAAAAAAAAAAAAAAAAAGATTTTAAAAAAGACAAAAAAAAACAAAAGGCCTGTTTGCTAAAATCAAAATGCCCAACAAATTTTATTTTTGATTATCTAAAAATATTTAACTCTAATTATATTATTCTAAATTTATTTTATATATCTTTATATTTTTGGCTAGGAACATTTTATACTAAATGCCTAACTGAATGGATACCAAAGATTAAAAACATCTGCTTTGAATTAAATAAATGTGTGGTTTGTTATTTCAATGCTCAGTATCAGTTTGTTTATAAATTTCAAAAAAGTGGTTTACAGTGGCAATGGAGCTTATTTAGAAATTTACACGGAAAATACAGTTGGCACTACAACTGCTCGACCATAACCTAGGAGAAAGCCCAAAAGAAAGGCAAGCAATAAATATAATTCCAGATTTCATCAAGATTGTTTTTATTTTAAATCTTTAGATATCCTGGCCCATTGCAATGGCCCCCCTACCCATAAAATAATTAACATATTGCTGTCTAACTTGACGGGCACTTTGGGGGGCCAAGCCAGTATGGACAGTATCCAGGCCCGTACGATTATCAACGATAAGTCTGGCCTCAGGCCCAACTGGCACCATATAATTTTGAGAATTTGTTGTTTAAAAAGTTGTGCAGGATGCAGCACGATAAAATGATAAAATTAAGTTTGTATTCCGCCAAATTAATGGAGGTTTGAAATAGGCGGAACCGGCTGGCCAGAATCCCAAACGCATTCTCAACCACTCTTCTAGCTCTGGCCAGCCGGAAATTAAAAACCCTCCTCTCCGGGGTGAGGGTTCTTTGGGGGAATGGCCTCGAGAGGTGCTTGCTCAGAGCGAAGGCTTCATCGGCAATGAAGACAAAGGGGAGTCCTTCCACGTTATCCGCATCAGGTGGCAATCCCAGGCCACCACTCTGGAGACGCTGGCAGAACTCCGTCTGGGCAAATACTCCTCCATCCGACATCCGGCCATTCTTCCCCACGTCCACATATAGAAATTCATAGTGTGCCGACACCACCGCCATTAAAACTATACTGTGGAACCCCTTATAATTAAAATAGTATGACCCCGAATGGGGTGGTGGCACAATGTGGACATGTTTCCCATCTATAGCCCCTCCACAATTGGGAAAGTCCCAACGGGTGGCAAAATGGGATGCCACAGTCTGCCATTCCTGTGGCGTGGAAGGAAACTGGGGAATCAAACAAGAAAACAAAAATCAGTAATTTAGAATCGAACATGGCAAGAAAATTATACAATTAAAAACATTATTCCACAGCATCAGTATAACATTAAATAATGTATATCTTCTGGAAGAAATAATATTGAAAGGCACACTTATCAGATTGCTCACCCCCTCTGATGGAACATTGATTACATTTTAGGGGGTGGTGAAATTACCAAAAAATATTAATTTTAGGACACACAGGGATTTAGGGACTAAAAAGGCTACAAGACTGCAGTTGTTCCACTCTGCAAGTGCAGTTGCTCCCCAGCTTTAAGTAAATGAGGTAAGGTAAAAAGGCTTTCATGTTGCAAGGAGTACACAACCACATGCAAGGGCAATTAATGAAAACACTTTGTGGCTTGTATATGATTTGATGATGGAAATCAGCAGAGCTTCTGCTCATTTACTAAAGCACTGGAGCAAATGCCCTTGTAGAGTGCACATGCATTTTGCAAAGTGCAACATATATTTGCTTTTTAAAAATCAACACCAGAGAAGATTCTAGCAAATTATTAGGGGGGGTGAAATCAAGCTAATTATAAGCACACTATTTGGATAGAGTTTAGGGGAAACTAAATACAATGCAGCTGACTAAATACATTCAAACTGAGAAGACAAGGTGATTATGTGACCAGCATTGTATGCTGGAGAGGTTATTGAAGGCAAATATACATGCATGACAAAAAAGAACATGAAACAAATCAAGCATGCGTGAGAAGAAAAAAGGGGACATTCACACTATATTACAATGATGGTAAGTAGTGTTTGAGCTAAGAAATACATTACATTATCAAAGAATAAATAAAAGAACATGTGATGCTAATAAAAGAAAACATTCTTACCTTAATATAGTCCTTCTGCAGGACCTGGATGATGGCAGAACAGGTCTCTGGGATAATGATCCCCAGAGCCTGGGGGGAGATGCCTGTCGAGAACTTGAGGTCCTGCAGGCTTCTCCCCGTCGCCAAGTATCGCAACGTGGCAACTAGCCGCTGCTCCGGAGTGATGGCTTGCCTCATGCAGGTATCCTGCCTGCTGATATAGGGGGTCAGCAAAGCCACCAAACGATCAAAAACGGGGTCCGTCATCCGGAGAAAGTTCCTGAAATCCTCAGGATTATTCTCACGGATCTCACGGAGCAATGGCATGTGACAGAACTGGTCACGCTGGAGCAACCAATTCTTGGTCCATGAACTCCTCCTCGCCCTGTTCATGGACTGGTCTTGGTCTGAAGAATAAACTACAGCACCAAGCACATACAATGCACAAGCTCGACGACGAGTACGTACAGGTAACATGGCTTCAAAACGGTCGGCTGGTCAGAACGCACTTAACAGAACGCACTGAAGAACAGCAAGGCCTGTGAAGAACGACCTGAAAATCAGGAACGAGCGGACAATAAAACAAAGATTTCTCAATGCCAACTGACCAAACGCACTGAAAAGCAGATACAAACCTCACAAGCACAGACTGAACAACAGTTAAAACGAACTGAAAAATACGAGTCTCACAAGCGCGAATCGTCTCTCACCAAACTTCTACTAACACGAGATAAACACGAGATTAGCAGAAGGAGCCCAAAGGGTGTCGTACGGGCTATTGAACTTCCGTTTTATAGTCTCGCCGGACTTGATGTACGTCACCGCGTACTAGGCTGTCAAACTTTTGTGTGGTCGTGTGTAGGCAAGTCCATTCGTTAGAAAGTCTGCCGCAAGTCCGCCAAAAGTCCGCAGGAAGTCTGTCGGACCGGCTGTCGGACTTTTGTAGATGAAAAGTCCGACCGTGTGTACGCGGCATTATCATTGGTCTGGCACTCTTGGGCACCCACTGGAAGTTATCGCTGTCTTTTAAAAGCAGCCTAACCTAAGCCAGTGAGCAAACTGAATGTTTTTTTATTCTTCTCAAAACCTTATAAAAACTAAGAGAGCATGTCTACTCTAACATAAGTATATATGTCAAGCCTTACTAAATAAGCAGAGTAGACAAAAGTTGTACAAGTATTTGTATAGAAACATATGTGAACTAACCTGATCCAATAATGGAGCAGACAGAGACCATGGGTAAGAAAGTAAATCTTGAAATCCTGAAATGATGTTTTTATCTGGGAGATCAACCCCTGTAGTAAGAAAAGAGTTGTGTGAAAAACAGTGTCTTAAGAACAGTGTCAAAGAATTTAACAGAATATGTAAAAAGGAAATCAAGGATGCAAAAATTCAAAATGAACGACAGATTGCAAAAAATAGTAGGACAAACCTCCAAAAATTCTTCAAATATATTAATAGTAAAAAGGTCAGGTCTGAGTATGTAGGCCCTTTACAAAATAATCTAGAGTGGGTGACTGGGGAGGAGGCTAATTTATTAAATACTTTCTTCAGCTCGGTGTATACAAAAGAGCATGGGGGAGCTCATGTCCATAATGGGAGTGGTTTTGACACAGCCCAAAATGATCCACAATGGCTCAAAAATGATATGGTCCAGAAATATTTAGACAGAATAAAGGTGGATAAAGCACCTGGACCTGATGACATCCACCCACGGATCCTAAAAGAATTAAGCTCTAATTTCAAAGCCATTGTATCTAATTTTTAGGGACTCATTAATGATGGGAATAGTACCACTGGATTGGTGCAGGGCGAACGTGGTGCCTATATTTAAAAAGGGATCAAAGTCTTTACCAAGTAACTATAGACCTGTTAGTTTAACTTCTATAGTCAGGAAGATACTGGAGCATTTAAAAAAAGACCACATAGATGAGTTCTTGCTGGAAAAAAACATTTTAAGCAACAGACAGCATGGATTCATGAAAGACAGAAGTTGTCAGACAAACCTGATTTCTTTTTATGAAGAGGTAAATAAAACCTTGGACAGAGGGGTGGCTGTGGACGTGGTATACTTGGATTTTGCAAAAGCCTTCGATACAGTTCTGCACACACGGCTCATGTGTAAGTTAAAGTCTACAGGCTTGGAAATATCAGTTTGTAAATGGATAGAAAACTAAAAGACAGAATTCAGAGAGTAGTGGTTAATGATTCTTACTCTGAATGGTCTAATGCCGCGTACACATGGTCGGACTTTTCGTCTACAAAAGTCCGACAGCCTGTCCGACAGACTTTCGACGGACTTTTGGCAGACTTTTGGCGGACTTGCGGCGGACTTTCTTACGAACGTACTTGCCTACATACGATCACACAAAAGTCCGACGGACTAAAATAAGGAAGTTGATAGCCAGTAGCCAATAGCTGCCCTAGCGTGGGTTTTTGTCCGTCGGACTAGCACACAGACGAGCGGATTTCTGGGTCCGGCGTAGTTACGACGTAAAGATTTAAAGCATGTTTCAAATCTAAAGTCCGTCAGATTTGAGGCTGGAAAAGTCCGCTTAAAGTCCGCTGAAAGTCCGGGGAAGCCCACACACGATCGGATTGTCAACCAGCTTTAGTCCGTCGGTGTCCATCGGACTTTTGTAGACGAAAAGTCCGACCGTGTGTACGCGGCATAAGGTTATCAGTGGTGTACCCCAAGGTTCAGTGCTGGGACCCTTACTTTTTAATATCTTTATAAATGATATTGGGTCTGGGATCAAAAGTAACATTTCTGTCTTTGCAGATGACACCAAGCTATGCAGTGGAATAACGTCCTTACAGGATGTCTCCAATTTACAAGCTGACCTCAATGCTCTGATTGGGCGTCTATGTGGCAGATGAGGTTTAATGTTGAGAAATGTAAAGTTATGTACTTGGGGGCTAAGAATATGCATGCATCATACATACTAGGGGGGGTACAACTGGAGGAATCCGTAATGGAGAAGGATCTGGGGGTTTTGGTAGATCATAAGCTCAATAATAGCATGCAATGCCAAGCTGCAGTTTCCAAAGCGAGCAAAGTCCTTTCTTGTATTAAGAGGGGTATGGACTCTAGAGAGAGAGATATCATTTTGCCCCTGTTCAAATCGTTAGTAAGACCTCATCTGGAATATGCAGTTCAGTTTTGGGCAGCAGTTCTCAAAAAGGATATCGGGGAACTGGAGAAAGTGCAGAGAAGGGCAACCAAATTAATAAGAGGCATGGAGGAGCTCAGCTATGAGGAAAGATTAGAGGAACTGAATTTATTCACTCTTGAGAAGAGGAGAATAAGGGGGGATATGATCAACATGTTCAAATATATAAGATATGAGATTTTTGTCTCCTGCTGCCCCCCCCCTCATCCTATAAACTTTGTGGAGGGGCCACCTGTATATCTGCGGCATGCTCCCACACCCATTGGGTGACTTCCACAGCTACGCTGTCACCCAGTGGCAGTGCAGTTTGTCATCTTGGATGGACGGGAGTCCACTGCATATGCATACTCCCATTGGCAGCTGATGCCCTGGCGTCGGCGTACCAATCCATCCGCGCATGGCGTTGGAGGTGGAGCGGACAAGACCCTTTCGGGGATAAAAGTCAGGGGTGAGACATGGCTGAGATCACTTCCTTCACTCACCAATATTATGCACACCAGAGAGATTTCCATTGCTGTTCAGCTGTTTTTATATCAAGATAAATACACTTTCCCCACCCTAGCACTCACCTGGTCTTCATCTGCATTCCCTGCACTTTTTCATTTCATTTAAGACACTGTTTTTCCACACAACTCTTTTCTTACTACAGGGGTTGATCGCCCAGATAAACACATTATTTCAGAATTTACTTTCTTACCCATGGTCTCTATGTCTGCTCCATTATTGGATCAGGTTAGTTCACATATGTTTCTATAGAAATAATTGTACAACTTTTGTCTACTCTGCTTATTTAGTAAGGCTTGACATATATACTTATGTTAGAGTAGACATGCTCTCATACAAAATATTATACAAAACAACATGATTTTCATCTTACTAAGTTTGGCAAATCATTGAGACATATACATCTATGTGTACAGCTGATATCTAGCAAGTTACATACTGAGACAATTAGGACCATTCACCTTCACCTATGCCATGTCTGCCACCTGGCATCCCCTCTGGGGGTACTCGTGTCCGTCTTCTCCCCCTCAGCTCCCATGCCATACTCTGGCTGCTGCCGTCCATTTGGGGGTTCAGAGATGGAAACTGTTTTTGTTCATTGGTAAGTATTAGGCCATTTTGCTCTGGCCCATTCTTCAATTGTTCTTACATTTACCAATGTGATGCATCTTTATGTCTATTTAGATACATCTCATCCGCATCCACCCCTGATGAGCGAGCAATGATCACGTGAAACGCGCGTCCGGTTTTCTGATGCGTGCACTTGTATAGTTTGTATATACTGCATTGAATTATGTCTGTATCAACTTTATTTATTCTCTTCATTATGTGCAAATCCATTGGCTGAGTGAATATGCTATATCATCCATGTATGTACATTAATTTTAATAAAAATGTATTCTGTTATTACTCTTGTTACTCAGTGGCTAACTGTGACCACCTCATTTAAAGTCCCAGGGTGACTCCCTCTTTTTTTGTACACTTAATTTTTAACAACCATGCTCAGTCATTTTCCACTTTTGACACTGTACAAAGGTTGCAATTTGAACCTTTTTGCTTGTGTTTTTACAGTACTGTATGCTTGCTGTTTTTACAGATCGCCGGATATGAACCCCATTGAGATGGTGTGGGCACATCTGCAGGGATACCTCAAAAGGATACACAAACCGACAAACAAGGCAGAGCTGATTGATAGGATTCTAAAGTTTGAGAGACATTCTGACCATTCAAATCTGTTGACACAATTGACCACATAAAAAAGGTCTTGCAGGTGGTGATTGAGAGGAATGGTGCAGCAACCAATATGTGATTACTATACTGTACATGATCACTGAATTTACAGATCACCAGATATGATCCCCATTGAGATGGTGTGGGCACATCTGAAGGAGTACTGTACCTCAAAAGGGTACACAAACCAACAAACAAGGCGGAGCTGATTGATGGGATTCTACAGTTTTGGAGAGACATTCTGACCATTCAAATCTGCTGTGACACAATTGACCACATACAGTAAAGAAGATCTTCCCAGTGGTGATTGAGAGGAATCGCATAGCAACCAATATGTAATTCCTGTACAGTACATGATCACTGAATTTACAGATCACCAGATATGATCCCCAATGAGATGGTGTGGTACTACTGTAAGCTACATGACTGCCTACATTATACTGTACAAGTGTCGTACTACTGTTATTAAACATCCCAATATGTACAGTTTATTTTTGCTGGACTCTGTTAAATAAAAATAGTTTATGAACAGTATGAGAGAACATGTACTGTGTTTTTTCACTTTGCCAACTTTATTATTTGAAATTGGCTAACCTTCAGCTTATGTTATAAATACAATACAAATATCCCATATAGCCCATCCCCCTACAGTTAGTAATCACTCCCCTAGGACATACTTAACCCCTCCCCGCCCTCTAGTGGTTAACCCCTTCACTGCCAGTGTCATTTACACAGTAATCAGTGCATTTTTAATCGCACTGATTGCTATATAAATGACAATGGTCCCAAAAATGTGTCAAAAATGTCCAACATGTCCGCCAAAACGTCGCAGTCACAATAAAAATTGCTGATCGCCGCCATTACCAGTAAAAAAAAATTAATAAAAATGCCATAAAACTATCCCCTATTTAGTAAACACTATAACTTTTGTGCAAACCAATCAATAAACGCTTATTGCGTTTTTTTTTTAACCAAAATATGTAGAAGAATACGATCGGCCTAAACTGAGGAAAAAAAGTGTTTTTTTATATATTTTTGAGGGATATTATAGCAAAATGTAAAAAATAATGAGTTTTTTTTCCAAAATGGTCGCTCTTATTTTGTTTATAGCGCAAAAAATAAAAAACGCAGGGGCGATCAAATACCACCAAAAGAAAGCTCTATTTGTGGGGAAAAAAAGGACATCAATTTTGTTTGGGAGCCACGTCGCAGGACTGCGCAATTGTCAGTTAAAGCAACACAGTGCCGAATCGCAAAAACGCTCTGGTCAGGAAGGGGGTAAAATCTTCCGGGGCTGAAGCGGTTAAAATGTATCTTTTCCTTGATTTTTTCAAAAAAGAATGCCTAAATAATACCTAAATAAAACCTGTCTATAAAATCTGAATACAAAATAATAAAATTACTATACAAAAAAAAAAAATCAGTCTATAATGAAATCTGTCTAATAAAAATATAAATAAAAATTAGAACAAAAAAGTGACTAATTCACACACCACCTCAAAAAAATTCTAAATAAACACACTTAACTTTGTGGCGTACTGGTCAACAGGCTGAATGGTTTCTGAAAGAAAAAAAAATGTGTAAGAATACAGTAAATGGGTAAAGTTTAACAAAACCCTGAACAGTATGGCATCATACAATAAAATCAATCTATTGTACAGTATCTAGAGTAAAAACTTCCTATTGGTTCCAAGAGCCCAAAATGCGACCCCTGTGAATCAATATAAGCGGCGCTAAATGACAGTGATTAAACCATCCAAAAAAGGGGAATCTAATACATCTATCTAAAACAAGAAAAATAAAATATAATAAAAATGAAAAATTGCATGTGATAATCTTATATAAAACACTGTACAATATACCAGTGAAAATTCAAACAGTGTATGTGAGGGTGTATCATACACCCGGCAATATCAATTGCAAATAAATAAAAAGGTGAGACCAGGTAGTATAGTCCATATAAAGTCCATAGACAGACCACCGTGCAGGAAATGTGATATATCTGGAAAACGTCCACCAATCCACTTAGTGTCAGTGCCTCCACTCCCCTTGAATTCAACACTCACCGACTCAAAATGCCTCACACTCTCGTGTTTTGGCAAGAAAGCATGGGTGTGTAGTTGGTCAGCTGAGGATGTGGGCTTCCGAACTCCTTATTATCCCAGTGTCACCATTCCTCACTGCAGGGTACTGCTGGAATATCACAGAGACCCGATCTTCACCCATCACGGCGGTGTCATACCAGACCTTCAAGGACGGGGTCCCCTCTGTACGGTCCACTGCCTTGGGCCTTGTATAGCGCCCCGCCAGAGCAAACCTGTGATATAGCAATGTGACTGAGGTGCTGGATCTCAGGGCTCTTCTAAGAGGAGCATTACAGACAAAACCTCGTTCTTCGGTATCTAGGCCTCGGGGACCATCCACTTTAGTCTTTGTTTGGCTCTTTGAATGGATCCGATAGAGAAGCTCCCTGACCCTGTTCAGGACATCCAGGAGCAGAACATCAACCGTGACCAACACCTCAGACACCTCGCCAGTGTCTGAGGTGTTGGTCACGGTTGATGTTCTGCTCCTGGATGTCCTGAACAGGGTCAGGGAGCTTCTCTATCGGATCCATTCAAAGAGCCAAACAAAGACTAAAGTGGATGGTCCCCGAGGCCTGGATACCGAAGAACGAGGTTTTGTCTGTAATGCTCCTCTTAGAAGAGCCCTGAGATCCAGCACCTCAGTCACATTGCTATATCACAGGTTTGCTCTGGCGGGGCGCTATACAAGGCCCAAGGCAGTGGACCGTACAGAGGGGACCCCGTCCTTGAAGGTCTGGTATGACACCGCCGTGATGGGTGAAGATCGGGTCTCTGTGATATTCCAGCAGTACCCTGCAGTGAGGAATGGTGACACTGGGATAATAAGGAGTTCGGAAGCCCACATCCTCAGCTGACCAACTACACACCCATGCTTTGCCAAAACACGAGAGTGTGAGGCATTTTGAGTCGGTGAGTGTTGAATTCAAGGGGAGTGGAGGCACTGACACTAAGTGGATTGGTGGACGTTTTCCAGATATATCACATTTCCTGCACGGTGGTCTGTCTATGGACTTTATATGGACTATACTACCTGGTCTCACCTTTTTAATTTATTTGCAATTGATATTGCCGGGTGTATGATACACCTTCACATACACTGTTTGAATTTTCACTGGTATATTGTACAGTGTTTTATATAAGATTATCACATGCAATTTTTCATTTTTATTATATTTTATTTTTCTTGTTTTAGATAGATGTATTAGATTCCCCTTTTTTGGATGGTTTAATCACTGTCATTTAGCGCCGCTTATATTGATTCACAGGGGTCGCATTTTGGGCTCTTGGAACCAATAGGAAGTTTTTGCACTGGTCATATAATAAGTGGCAGCTCTGGATTCACTCCATTAGTTTGTTTTACACAGGTGTTTTACACACATTGTTTTCTCACATCCTTTATAGGGGGTTACACTCATCTATCTGGCATTGAGCGCAGTGGTGGGAACTCAAGAAGGGCGCGCTGGTTTGGGTTTTCAATTTTGACACAGTATCTAGAGTACAGTATCTTCCAGTCTACCGCTTACAGTCTGTCTTGCAGCACCTTTGGCCATAGACCACCCACCTCTCCCCTCCCAAAAAAGTGCACGAACAAACAAAAAGAAAGCAAATACAGTACAGTATTTTAATAGGCACCTGCAAGAGTAGCTGCATTGCTGCTTTGCCTCCAAGTACAGTAGTCATAGAGCGAAGAATACGCATGATAATCTAAAGCCTTTTTACCCTTAATGCAAACAGCATGGAAAGGGCTGTTTTACAACACTACAGGCAGCGGAGGACCCTTTAAAAGTCTATGGGAGAAATCAAAAGTGCTAATTTTAAAGGCTTATATGCATGGTATTATCATAAAAAGTGTTTGGGGACCCGGGTCCTGCCTCAGGGGACATGTATCAATGCAAAAAGAAGTTTTAAAAAGGTCACAGCGATTTTTATCATCCGTTCTGTTAGACCTTCTCCGGTCAGTAAATAAAGCAATCTGTACACCCTAGGGAAATGGAGAAGGGTTTTAAGGATTTTATTTTAATAGTAAATAACATTAGCCTGTTAACTGCACTTACTCTACAGATAAACCTTTCCACACATATCCCAGAAACAGCCTTATCTCAGGCCTTCAATACATTTTTATATCATTTGTGAATGGAAACATCTCCACCGCTCCCTGTGGAGAGCATGCAGATCTGAGGAACGCATTAAGAGTCTGGAGTGCAGCAGTGTACTGTAGATTTAAGGTGGATCTGTAGCCAAAACTAGAGTATGGAAAAGGTAAAAGCCCTGTCAGATTTGTTCAGTGTCAGATGACTCTGACGAAGAAAAGAAAAAAAGCATCCAAGAGGCACTGGGACTTACTGTACTCTTAGTTTATATAACGTTTTAAGAAGAATAAAAAAAACATACAGTTTGCTTACTGGCTTAGGTTAGGCTGCTTTTAAAAGACAGTGATAAGAGTCCAAATTGATTTATTGGCTTGCATTAAAGACATTCAACATGTTTGAGAGACCTGAAGACCCCCAAACTTCATAAGGGCATAAGGAAGTTACAGTACTTGCTGGACCAGGAGAGTTACAGTACTAGCCACCAACTTGGTGAACAGCGGTAAAGATCTTTTTGGGATGATATATATATATATATATATATATATATATATATATATATATATATATATATATATATATATATATATATATATATATATATATATATATATATATATTTTTTTTTTTTTTTCTTTTTTTTTCCAACAATAGAAAATCACTACAGTAGAGTTTCATTAATGATCTAGTCTAACAGGAATTCCATCTAAAAATATAGCTATAAAACTCTCCTTAAAATATATACATTTTAACATAACATTTTGGTCATTTTATTGTTTGGTCAAGATTTGTTTTGTTGTCTGTCTACTAAATTTCCATAAACCATCTGTCCTTGATACACAACAGATACACAAGTGAACAGAATTCTCTCCAAAGTGAAGGGAAATCCATCATAAATAGTTAACACTGGAATACAGTAGGTATCCCCATTGAAAGAATGGTCATTATGACCTACTGTACAGTATAAGGAGAGAATTAATCTTCCCAGTAGGGACATACTGTAGGCAGCAATAAAAAAAACTTGACAAAAGTGTTCCCTAGTATGACACCAAAAAAAATGATTTTGGCTAGAGATACCCCTTGGAGGACTGCTGAGTGTGAACATGAATGGCCCAATTCCAACCCCGATGGAGGCTTGAACAAGGATTAGGTTACCTAGGACTATCTTAAAGGGGGGGGGGGGGAATTAGTTCTTGTTAATGATCAAAGATTTTCTGACTGGATGATATTTTTCTGTGAACACTGAGATTTAAAATCAAACATGTGCACCTTAGTCCTTTGGGCTAGTTGCATGGAGGACTGTGCCAGGTCTTGGCACTATAATTAAAGCGGAATTCCACCCATGATAATCCTTTGGGCCTACCTCCTGATTCTGCTACAGGCAAGCACAGAAACAGTGTTTAGTATACTGTAGCAAGTACTGTACAGGGTAACAGCCTCTCCACCACAAAGACCATGAACAGGTCACTGCATAGCAGAACTACAAAGACCATAATTCATAGCATTGCCGAATGGTGTCCCGTGCTGGCTGAAGGGTGCATGAGCGCGGAGCGGCACACATGTACAGTACTGTACAGTAATTGACGGCGCTATATAAGTACCTGAAATAAATAAAATAAAATAAAATTTTGAGGTCAGTATTAAGGAGTGCTATAGGTCTATAAGAGGCACATAATTTGGGGTCTTTGCCCATTTTAGAGATGAGGATAACATGTGCGTGTGCCATGGAAGGTGGGAGAGAGCCCTGTTCTAGGCAATGTGTAAATAGGGCGGCCAGCCGGGGGGCCAGTGTGTTACCATGTGCTACATAGGAATCAGTCAGGAGACCATCTGGGCCAGGAGCTTTGCCAGTGGATAGGGAGTTGATTACGACTTGAACCTCTTCTGTGGTAATTGGAGTAACTAGATGAGTTCTCTTGGAATTGGAGAGCCAACCAAGGGCTATCGGATCCAGGAGAGATACCAACCTCTCTGGGCCTAAACCCGAGGGTAGTGTGGTGGTATATAATGATTGATAAAAATCATGGAAGGCTTGTAAAATAGCCTCTGGAGAAGAGATGACCTCACCCGTGGAAGAGGTAAGCTCAGGGATCATGGTATTAGGGATGTCATAGTGAGACATCATCGCCAACAGCCTGCCATTCCTGTCCCCCTGTTCAAAAAATGTTTGTTTCGTGTTATACATTTCAAGTCTAGTAACCTCTGACAAGTGTAATTGCAGGCTGCGTTTAGATGCCTGCAGAGCTTCAAAGTTTGAGGCAGGGGGATCCAACCCATAATGGTCAGAAGCCAACCCCACCTCGCTCTACAAAGCTGCTGTGGCAGCAGTTTGTTGCAACCTGACCACCTTGATGGCTGAGATGTAATGGCCCCTTGTTATATGCCTTGAAGGCGTCCCATACTATCTCCAGATAGGATGACCCTTCATTAGAATCCCAGTAATTGAGAAGGGCCAGTGGTGTTTGATCGGCTATATCGGGTTGGGAAATCCATTGAGCCCCCAGACGCCACATAGAGCCACTATGTGAGGCAGAAGTGCGGAGAGTGACCTCAAGGGGGCTGTGGTCAGACAAGCCGCTGGGCAAATAGGTAGCTTTTAGAACGTCTGTCAGCATAGAGGGGTTGGCAAACGCATAGTCAATTCTGGAGGCAGTTTTGTAGGAGGTAGAAAAACATGAAAAGGTCTTGGTGGAAGGGAATTTCCACCTCCAGACTTCAGTGACTCCTGCAGATACCGCCCAGTTTGACAACTCCCCTAGGTGCTGAGGGTCTATCTAGGTCTGGGGAGAGGATGGCATTAAAATCACCCAGCAGTAGAATTTTTGAAGGACAATAGGAGGCGATCCTCTCCAGTATGACATATAGTACTTCAGTTTTAAAGGGCGGAGGCACATATATGCCAGCAAGGACATACCTGTGCTGCCATAGCATGAGCACCAGTATCACATACCTACCCAGCGGGTCTGTGTGAACCGCCTCTATGACACACGGGAGAGATCTATGCACTAATATGGAAACCCCCCTCGCATATGTTGAGTAAGAGGCATGAAAAGCCTTTTGTACCCAGGGCCTGTTCAGAGCCTTTAACTTATTGCCCACCAGGTGTGTCTCCTGCAAAACCAGAACAACTGCATTATGTTGTTTGATATATTGAAAAAGAAGCCCCCTCCTAAATTTAGAGTTGAGGCCACGTGCGTTCCAGGACACCACAGAAAAGGAATCCTGATCACGCGATGCCATGTTCACATCAGCCATCATATACAGGAGATGGATAGTAGTCGAGTAAGTGACATCTGGTGAGCAGCAGTAGAGCAAGAGACATTTTACGTTAGACACAACAGAAACATATATAAAAACAATTCAATCAAATTAAACTTCCCCAAACATCTGGTGCCTATTCTAGCTCTGATCATCAAGGATCAAGTAAAATTAGGGGGAAAGCATTGCCCCAAGTGGGGGGGGGCCCATTGCCCGCCATGCAGGGGGCCCACAGTGAGACTCTGGGAACAACATGAACCAGAGGACGGGAGACCAGATTACCCCCAAATGACTTTCAGACAGTTCCATTAGGAGGGCCCTAGAATGGAGACAAGTGTCAAGTGACTGGTTAAAGGAGTTCTGCTGCGTGTCCCATCCGCGGGAGAGTCGCATCGCTCCACACAATAAAACACGCAGAAATGGACAGATCTCCATAAAACCTGAACAAACGATCCCTGGAACAAAAAGAGAAAAAAAAGCCAGGATTGTAAGTTGGAGAGTAAGGAAAAGGATCAGTGTAAAGACAGTAGCCAGGTATCTGCTTCTTCAGGGGATTCAAAGAACTTCACCGATCCGCCATGTTGAACTCTCAGGGGACTTGGGTAGAGCATGGAGTATTTGATCTGTCGTTCCTGGAGTCATCTCCTGACATCCGTGAAGGTTTTTCGACGTCTCTGTAAATCCGCAGAGAAGTAAGCATAGAGATGCACCGCTGTATTCTCGTAGGGGAGGGTGGGATGTTTGCAGGCCTCGCTGAGGATGCGGTCTCTGTCTCTGTAGTTGAGAAACCGCACCAGGAAGGGTCTTGGCGGGGCCCAGGGGTTGCTCCGGCCAGTTGGGACTCCGTGGGCCCTTTCCACCACATGGGTCGGGGGGACTTCCGTCAGATTCAGGAGTTATTTAAAGAAGGCCTCCGCAAACTCGGCTGGGCGGTCCCCCTCTGCCCCCTCCGGGAGACCCAGGACCCTGACATTATTCCTCCGAAGGTGGTTTTTGGCATCATCAGATTTGGCCACCAAGGATTGGACTGTGCGCTGCAGTGTATGTAGGGCATCATCATGACGGGCAGTGAGATCCTCAGTGGCAGAGATCCGTGACTCGGACTCAGAAAGTCTGCCCCGGAATTTATCCAAGTCCACCCTGATGAGGTTACATTCCTCAGCCAGATGGTCGATGCGGACCAGTAAGGAGGTTTTACTTTGTTCTATGGCCGTGAGGATAACATTAGTATCATTTGCATGCTGTGACCCCTGAGGGGGTGGAGCAGACACCGGGCCCGCCGCCAGTTCCATGTCTGCAATTAACACTCTAAGTCCAAAATGGTGCTGGGACACTGGGCAGGTTGTGTTGGTGCCTTCTTGGTCGCTGGTTTGCTCTTTGAGGGCATAAGTGAGTGTTCTGAGGGACTTTTTGGACACAACTGCAGGGAGGCGTGTATACCCCTTTAAGAACTTGTGGTGTGCAGTGTGGGAGACTCCTAAATAGTAACAGCAGGCATCTGAGGCTGGTATAATGCTGATTGTCCATACTAAAGTCCAATGGGACCCGCTGACCGTCTCAGGCTATTGTGTGCCCCCTCCAGCTGTAATAACCCAGGGCTAAGGGTGTGGAGCGGCTTCCGTCTCCGCCGCACACTCAGGCACTTGAGCAGGGAGGATGCTGCAGGCCACACAGGCCTCAAAATGGTGTCTGGCCATGGGAGTGTGGAGCCAGTGTTTGGGACCCTCCGGCAACCCCCCGGATCTATGTGCACACACAGTCCCTTCAGGAGATTAGGCCCCGGGTGAACGATGGAGTAGACGACCGCTCGTTCCGTGGATCCTGAGCTCTGAGGGTGCTCTGCAGGCCTCAAAATGGCGGCAGGCCGCAGGAGTGAGGATGCGGCATCTGGGACCCTCCGGCCGCCCCCCGGATCAATGCTTCCAAATAGTCCCCTCTGGAGGTGATGCCTTGGATATATATGAGGAGGTGGGATCCTACTACGCCTACAAGGGTAATGCGCATGTAGCTCCTTAGGTTGGCAGATAACCACTGGTGTCAGCCTTTGCAGATCCTCGAGCAGCCTTGGGATATCCGGGTTGTGATAGATGTAATTTTCATAATCCTCATTAAAAAAAAAAGAGAAATTGGCTCCCATAGTGCAGTATAACCAAAACTTCCATTTATTAAAACATTATTTTTAAAAAAATGTATAAAAGCAAACAGACAAAAAATGCAGTCCATGCAGCAAAATGCCTAGTCCAATAGGGGCTGAACTTTTTGGTATAAAGCATAGGCAACCGAGCTGTAGGTGAACAGTGTGCACCCCAGTCGCGTTCCACCCACTCGCTCAGCTTCCTGGAAGTCACGTGATGTGTGTTTGTGATGCCGTACGCGTTTCGTCATAGATGTCTTTAGCGGCGATGTCTTACCACTGCACGTCACGTATTTTATAAGGGAGAGTGGCTTGTAACCCCACCCACTTATCACCGACCCACCCAGCTAATACTGGGAACCAAGAAATGATGCATGGGTTTATGCGATTTTTTATAACTTTTTTGTTTTTTGGTGCGATTCTTTGCAACTTTATTTGGATTTGGTTTTTGGGTTCACTCACATCCTGTATCCTGTACGCTTTCAAGCAGAGGATCATTATATTATCATGATATTCATGTCTAGATGTTTTATATACTAATTTGTAAGCCATTACATTTTTGGTGATAACTTCTCCTGTGTAGGATTGGTGTCCACACCTAGAGGGTTTTAGTATTCACCTACTGGGGTAGGTGAGGTGTGATAACTATTACACTATCACCTTTATGGAAACTGTTTTGTTATAATTTATTCCACAATAACACTGTCTTTTAATACTTAGCCACTATAAAGTGATTTGGTAAAGCACTATTTGACATATAGGTAGCACCACTCGCCCCTTTACATCTCCTTTCTTTCTATACTCTAGAGCCCTCTTACGGGTTTTTTTTGGGGAGGCTGCAACCTTCACACACAAATCCTAAGAGCAGATCTTCGTAATGAATTTATTTACATATGATGGTGGGTCCGAGTTGGGTTTAGTAATAAAATGAGTGTAAAGAGTTGAAATAAGTCCCTTAGTGTGTAGGTCACGTTTACATATATTTTTAAAGCACGTTAATTTATCTAAATTAATTTTTCCTTGTATATAGGGCATAACATTTTTTTTAAATCTGAAGATATCGAAAGAGCTCTGAATTAGGAAGTTTGTGACTTTCACATAAGTCAGGGAAAGTTTTGAATGAAGTAGAGGATACTAGTTCACAGAGTTGAGTTAAATTAGTGGAGGTCCATGCTTTAAAAGATTTAGGGGAAGACCAAGCAGGATAGAAAAGTGGATTTTTAAGAAATGATAAAAAGAAGAGGTATATGGGGAGATTGTAGTTAATTTACTAATTAAAATGTATCCCAAATGGCTAGTGTATGTTTAGTTATAGAATTATTGAGTATTTTACGGTTGGAAGAATTAGACCACACGAGGTTAGTTATTGAAAGTGGGTCACAATCTATTGATTCCAGGGCAACCCAAAGCGGAATTTCACATTTTGCGTAATATTTAGGGATATGGGCTAATTGAGCTGCATGGTAAATAGGTGGTAAAATTAGGAAACCCTAGTCCCGCTTTGGAAGGTAAAGATTGTGTTTGGGCAGACAGGGTTTCAAGGAGCCCCAAACAAAAGTTAATGCCTTACGTTGTAGTATTCTGAGAAAGTATGCTGGAACAGGGATAAGTAAAACTCGAAAAAGATAAAGAATTTTGGGCAGTATAGCCATCTTTATTATATTCATTTTACCTATCCAAGATAATGGTAGAGAGGACCTTTGTGTCAGAAGATTAGATATCGGATGCAAAATTGGAGGATAATTGGCAGTGAAAATGTCATAAAGATTGGGTGTGAGAGTTATCCCTAGGTAAAGAAGGCGTGAAGTGGATCATGAGAAAGGGAGGGATGTTTGTGCTTGTTGTAAAATATGAGGAGGTAAAGATATATTAAAGGCTATAGATTTTTAAGAGTTAATAATTAGACCAAATATGTGAGCAAAGTGATCAAGTTTACTTATAAGATTAGGAGCAGAAATATGACATAAAGATTAAGATATCATCAGCAAATAGGCAAAGTTTATGTTGGTGACCGGCTAAATCTAGAGGGGTCAGTACAGATTGATTGAGCAAGAGGTTCAAAAAGTAGGGCAAATAAGAGTGGGGAAAGTGAACATCCCTGACGTGTACCCCTACAGATGTAAAATAGGTTTAATTTAGATCCAACATATTTAACATATGCTTTGGGATTTTTGTATAATGAGGAGACCCAGCTAAGAAATTGAGCACCAAATTCCCAACGCTGCAGAACAAAATGTAGGGAATGCCACAAAACTGTATCAAATGCTTTTTTGATATCTAAAAATAAGAGACAGATGGGTATTTGTCGTGATTTAGCTGCATGAATTAGTAAAGTAGTCCTGCGTACATTATCTGCCGCTTGGCACTGTGGGATAAAGCCGACCTGGTCTTTATTTATTAAAGAACCTTTTACACTATTTAACCGGGTCACTAAGACTTTCACTAGTAACTTAATGTCAAGGTTGAGTAATAATATGGGCCTATAGTTAGAACAAGATGTATCATCTGACTGAGGTTTGGGAATCATTGAAAATTTTAGCCGTTAATGGCTTTCGGGGCGAAAGTATTGATCTTTAAGGAGAGAATTAAATGCGCCTGTTAACATTGGAGCAGGGATGAGAGAATTTCTTATAGTATAGGGCAGAGAAGCCATCTGGGCATGGACATTTATTTGGTTTGAGAGAGTTAGAGAGTTCTAAGAAGAAAGAAAAGTTGAAAGTTCTAAGAAGATTCGACGGAGCAGCTAAACTATATGGCGTCGTACAGTTTAGCCGCTCCGTCGAATCTTCTTTGAACATTCGACAGACACCATAAGCCTTCAATGACAGATTCAACCTTAATTCATTTGGATTTTCAGATGAATGCAATTTTTAACAAAAAACTAAATAAAAACAAATTTCGGGAGTAACTAAATAAATGTATTTTTCGGACGAAATTCCAAAACGAAATATTTCAGTGTGCACATGTCTAGTAAGGAGAGGACACTCAGCAGCTGTTTACAAATATGGACACTGGAGCACTAGTGTGGAACACAAGAACACCCTTTTTATTAGGGGGTCCCACCCAGGTGCTCCAGTGTATACTATAAGGGTGACTCCATCTGTGAAGCTTGTACAAAACAGGTGAGTATTCAAGCTTGACAAAGGAAAACAATATTTCTTCATCTTGGAACTCTGCCAAAATAAACAATTGTACCCCACTTCCAAGCAATGTATCATATTCCTATTTCTGCCATCAAATATCTGTGTGCTAAGTATACCTATTTTTTTTTTTTACATAGGGAAGAAAAGACTTGGAGGACACCACTCAGAGGAGACAACAGACCCCCACCTCAGGAAGAAGAGGAAATCCCCCAAAGCCAAGCAGCAGAGGAGGAGGAGGGAGACATGGTGGAAATTGTCACCACAACAGGTGAGTGTCTGCGACCACAGCCTCAGGTAAGAGATGGAGGCCGGCATATTTATAATACATGGTGTGTTTTTTTTCTATATTTTTAGGTGATGTGGATGAAGGTCATTTAAGCAGTGAAAGTGCCCAGATCCTGATCGGGGAGATCATGGGGTGTAATAGGGACTTGGAAAACACCAAGCAAAACATCAATGATGTTCAAAACAAAATGAAGAACATCATTGATGTTTTAGGGAGAGTTTAAAACCCCTCGAAATCATTTTTTGATCTAGAAAAGCCAAATTTTGAAGATGCACACAGTGTGTCAACATGTGCTATCTGCCATCACGGGAGATCAATGTATGTGTTTTGGGGGTGCAACCCCTTCCACAATAATAAAGTAGATGAGAGGAAGGGGTTGCACCCACAAAACACGTCCATTGATCCCCCGTGATGGCAGCTAGCACATGTTGACATTCGGCAATTTGTGTGCATTTTCTAAATTTGGCTTTTCCAGGGGTGCTTTCACCCCATCTGAACGCAATATCAAATACAGTTTATAAATACTCATGTCTGATATTGCCTTCAATTCATACAAAAGTTGAACTTTGTAAGTTACAGAGTTGTGTATTTCTTGTTGGTTTTAAGCATGCCTGTTTTACCTTAAAAGGACATTTCTACTTTTGACATGTTGGTTTGTTTTAAAAACCTTTTATAAATGCACATGTGATTGTGATTTGATTAAAAAGATTGAGAATCAACAATGTGTGGCTTCTTCTTTCAATGATCAAAAGCATTTTTGGTTTGTAAAGTGGGTGTTTTCAGTGACAATGGGGGTTATTTACTAAAGGCAAATCCACTTTGCACTACAAGTGCACTTGAGACTGCACAGAAACTGCACTTGTAGTGCAAAGTGGATTTGCCTTTAGTAAATAACACCCAACAGTGCTTTTTCATTTTAAACAATCACGCCATTTTCAGGACTCCCCAAATTTCAGTCAGGGTCAGCTAAAAGAAAGACAAGCAGAAATTCTAAAATAAATATGTGTTTAGTTTAAAAAAATGTTTTATTTGAAAAATGTCTCAGACATTGTCTGGCATATTGATGGCCCCCCTACCCGCAAATTATTCCATATATCTTAGACAGACCTTGTGGGCACTCTGGGGGGGCAAGCCAGGATGGCCAGCTTCAGCTTCAAGCGCAATCAGGGTTGGTTCATTGAGATTAATTCCGGCTTCAGGCCCAACTGAGCCAGCATAGTTCACAGAATTTCTCCTTAAAGAACACAGCAAGCCAGGATGATGTGATTGAGTTTTTTATTCCGTCATGTGTATCGGTATAAGAAATAGGCGGAACCGGCTGGCCATTATTCCAAACGTATTCTCCATTACTCTTCTGGCTCCAGTAAGCCAGTAATTGGTCCGGGGTGAGGGTCCTCATAGGGAATGGCCGCATAAGATGGTCCCCCAGCGCAAACGCTTCATCCGCAACAAAGACGAATGGGAGTCCTTCCGCATTCTCTTCTGGCGGTGGCTAGTCCAAGCTGCCATTCTGGAGATGCCTGTAGAACTCCGTGTGGGCAATGACTCCACCATCTGACATCCGGCCATTCTTCCCCATGTCCACATACTGGAACTCGTAAGTAGCCGACACCACCGCCAACATCACAATACTATTGAACCCCTTGTAGTTGTAATAGTATGACCCCGAGTTGGGTGGTGGGATGATGTGGACATGTTTCCCATCAATTGCCCCTCTGCAGTTTGGAAAGTCCCACCGCTGGGCAAAGTGGGAGGCCACACTCTGCCATTCCTGTGGGTTGGAAGGAAACTGTGGAGTAAAACAAGAAAAAAAAAAATCATTTTGCAAATAAACATGGAAAGCAGATTAGACACAAACATTCTTGGCCAACATCAGTATAACATTTATTTTAGGGAGTATTTAAAGACAAAAAGGTATAAGGTCCACCTATCAGATTCCTCCCCCCCTCTCATGGGCCATTTTAGAAATTTTATGGGGGAGAGATGTTTTGGCCAGGTAACCCTCTCCACTTCATTGAGAGCTGAATGCATAAATGTATATTACTTTGGCCAGCCCCTCCTTACTTACACTATTGGCAGCCCACTGGACAGGTAAGAAGTGTCATAATACAAAGAGATAAATACACACTGTACACATTTTAGCACATTTTGACATTCTGCTATTACCTATCAAGATAATAATAGGATACAAAAATGTTTAACATTACCATTTGAAAGTATTCAGGCAGGCCCTTGCACTACATGCTTTGGGGAATTCATGCATAAATCTGACCACAAAAGAGGTGGGTATAGTGTGTATGGGTTTGGCAAAGTCAGCAGATAGAGGATTGAGGATAGAGGATTGGTATCAGCTGAGTTAGCAGTTGGGGGGGAGGGAGGGTTCTAAACGATTTAGGGACCCAAAAAAAAAAGCCTTTGGCACTCTGCCAGAATTTAAAGCACAAATCACAATTTTACACATTTTAGGAGGTGTTTAGGGTAAAGCATTACTATGGAGCTGACAAAATATATTGTTAAGTGACTACACAAGTTGAATATAGGCCCAGGAGAGTATGCTGGGGAGGTAAGTGAAGGCAAATATGTATTTAGGACAAAAAAATAACATAAAAATCCAGCATGCATAAGGACAAAGGGGACATTCACAGCATATTACAATCATGGTAATTAGGGAATGAGGAAAGAAATACAATACATTAGCAAACATTCTATACAATAAAATGTGATGTTAAAGGATAAAAATTTTACCTTAATATACTCCTTCTGCAGGACCTGGATGATGGCAGAACAGGTCTCTGATAATGATCCCCAGAGCCTGGGGGGAGAGATGCCTGTCGAGAACTTGAGGTCCTGCAGGCTTCTCCCCGTCGCCAAGTTCCGCAGGGTGGCGACTAGCCTCTGCTCCGGAGTGATAGCTTGCCTCATTCAGGTGTCCTGCCTGCTAATATAAGGGGTCAGCAAAGCCAACAAACGGTGAAATACGGGGTCCATTATCCGGAGAAAGTTCCTGAAATCGTCAGGATTATTCTTACAGATCTCACGGAGCAAAGGCATGTGACAGAACTGGTCACACTGGAGCAACCAACTCTTGGTCCATGAACTCCTCCTTGCCCTGTTCATGGACTGGGCTTGTGTCAAAGTAAGGACCCCAACACCAAGCCCCCGCACAGCACAAACTCTACGATAAGTACGTACACGCAACATGGCTAGAAAACGGTCGGCTGGTCAGAATGAAGTAACAGACCGCACTGATGAGCAGCAAGGCCTGTAAAGAGCGACCTGAAAATCTGTAACAAACGAACAAGAACATAATGACAAAGTCAATGGTAACTCGCTGCACGCACTGAAGAACAGATACAAACCCACAAGCACAAACTGAACACCAGAAAAACAAACTGAAAACCACGAGTCTGAAAAAGCAAGAAACGTCTCTTTTTTTTTTAATTGGGAAATCCAACTTTATTGAACATAAACTTACCAGTTTACATTTAGCATTTGACGTATCCTAATACATGAGTTCAGTCATAACTATTACAGATGCATGTGATTACATTCAATTGTCTACCATGAATAACAGTTAAAGAGAGACCTTTAGCACTTGAAGTGTATCCTTTCTAGATTAAGCTTATGTGAGTTTCCCATGTTTGTCAAATTTTGTATATCCTGTGTCCAACAGAGCTTTACCATCAAAGCGGGCAGTACTCGGTTTTAAACTCCTTATGTACAGGTTTCTCCATCTTCTACCCATCTATCCCAGACCTTCGAGTATTTTTGAGTGCAGCCTCTGTGTATATAAATCAATTTTTTGTAAGGAAGGGTATTATTGACATCCCTTTTCCAGCTTGCTAAACTCGGAGGTGTGGTTTGCATCCAGGTGCGGGCTATAACTTTTCTGGAAATAAGCAAAGTTTCATAAATGAAAGTAGTGTGAAACTTGTCTAAATCTGTGTCAGGTAGTAGCCCCAATATACATAGCTTTGGGTCTAAAACAACCGGGGAGCCCATGTTGTCATGCAAAAATGTTATCACCTGCCTCCAGTATTCTTGTATCGTGGGGCAATACCATATCAAGTGATAGAAGGTGCCTGGCCCATAGGTACATAAGGGGCATGTTGATCTATATGAAGGTTGGAATTTTGCCAGCCTCTGCGGTGTCAGGTATGCTTGGTGGACTATATACAGCTGGGTGAGCCTGTCTGACAGTTTGGGTGAGGACATTTTTACATTCTCTAGCACTTCATCCCAGTCTGTATCATTAATGGCTCCCACATTCCTTTCCCATGCTGATTTGGCTTTCTGAATTACTGACAATATCCCAGGTATACGAATAGTGTAGTATAGACCTGAGATTAGTTTTTGGGATCCTTCACCCAGAATTATATCCAAAACCTGAGGGTGAGCAATGGTGCCTGTTATGCTTCTGACTTGTGAACGTAGAGCATGGCGAAGCTGCAGGTACCTGAACAATAAGTGATGCGGAATTGAGTATTCGTCCTTTAAAGACTGGAAGGGTTTGGGCCGCATATCAGTCATTACCTGATGTAGGTATATTATCCCGTACCTGGCCCACACAGTTGGGTCTGGTATGTTTTTGAGTTCTGGCATATTATTATTAAGCCATAGGGGAGAGTAGGAGTGTATATGTCCCATTTTTAGCCTTTTCAAAGTTATTTCCCATATTTTCCGATGGTGTGAGAGCATTCCTACATTGAATCTGGGAGTTCCTTTACGCGCTTGTCCCCCTCTAAATATAGCTGCAAGGGGGTCGACAGTGGGCTCCTTGGATCCTCGCACACTAACATTTTGTAACGCTGCATTTCAGTCTTGTTGACATAGTACAAATGGGATAATTGTGCCGCAATGTAATATTCCTGTAAGTCTGGCAGTGCGGTTCCCCCCATAGATGTGGGATTTTTAAGAATATGCCAGGCCAATTTATACCTTCCATGCCCCCAAACAAATGAATTAAGAATAGCTTCCATTTTTTTAAAGATCTTAAGAGGAATATATAGGGGTGCGTGCCATACCATATATAAGATTTTAGGGAGTAAAATCATCTTGATGATGTTTATCCGTCCCATTACCCCAGGGGCAATCTGGACCAGGCCTGTGTCTTGGTTTTTATCAAGGAAAACAATGGCTCCACATTGTTAGTTATGTAGTCCCCTAAATCCCGCGTAACCATTACCCCTAGGTATTTAATCATATTTACTCTGGTTAAGGGGAGTTCCGGGCATGTATGCGGAGGGGGAGAATGATCTATGGGGAGTATCTGGGATTTATCCCAATTTATGCGTAGTCCCGAATAGCTTCCCATCTTTTCAATAATACCTAACGCAGTTTGAAGCGATGTGCCCTGATCTGCTAGATATAGGATAGTGTCATCTGCGTATAAGCCTATTTTTTCAGTATAATTATCTATACGTAACCCATCAATTCCTGGTTCCGCTCGGATAGCAATCGCCAGCGGTTCGGCTGCCAATGCATATAAAAGAGGGGAGAGGGGACACCCCTGTTGTGTGCCCCTTTCCAGGGGGAACTGATCTGATAGCCACCCATTTACGAATACTCTTGCTTTTGGTGTTTGATATAGAATTTGCACCCATTTAAGGAAACGAGGGCCAAAACCAAATTCCTTTAAACACTCCCATAAAAATAACCATTCTACTGAGTGGAAGGCCTTGGCTGTATCCAAGGCCACCACCACCCTAGTTCCGTGATTGTCGTGTTGGGCTTGGAGGTTCATAAATAACCTCCTGATATTCATAGCCGTATTTTTGCCCGGCATAAAGCCAGTTTGGTCTGGGTGTATTAAGGATAAAATGACTTTATTAAGGCGTGAGGCAAGTATCTTGGCTAACAGCTTGATGTCTACCTGGAATAAGGAAATGGGTCTACACGACTCGGGAAACCGAGTGTCTTTCCCTGCCTTAGGTAAGACTATTATTTGTGCTTCTTGCATAGATGGGGGGAGTTTTCCCGTTTCAAAAATATTATGGTATAATTGTTTGAGCTTAGGAATGAGTATCTCTGAAAAAGTGTCATAAAATTCTAAAGGTAGACCATCTGACCCAGGCGCCTTGGATTTAGATAGATGGGATATTGCTTCCGCAATGTCTTCCTGTGTTATAGGAGCTTCAAGCATCTCAACTTGCTCCGTGTTGAGTCTGGGGAACTGTATTGTGTGCAAATAGGCCTGTATGTCCTGCTAGGAGTAATTGTTCTGAGATTTGTACAGTTCACCATAGAATGACTGAAACCTGGCCGCCACCTGGGGGGGATCCGTAACAATGTCTCCCTGCGGTGTACTCAGGGACACTATTACTGGGGGTTTATCATTCAGATGTGCCAAATACGCCAGGAGCTTACCTGCCTGTTCGCCATGCTCAAACACTCGCTGTTTGCAGAAAAAAACTTGTTGTCTAGCTTTTTCTATATGTATATGATTAACTACTCTGGTTTGTAATTTAACTCTTTGAAGATTTTCAGAGTTAGGGTCTGATGTGTATTTTCTTTCAAGTTCTGTCAGTTTGTCAGTTGCCATTTGTAGAATAAATTTGGAGGATGCTTTATATCTATTTATCCTGAGGGACAGTAATTTACGTGCATGTGCTTTAAATGAGTCCCATTCTGCGGCTAATGTATCTCTATTACACTTATCATTAAGTATATGTTGTAGTTCTATCGCAAGGCCCTCTGTGTTTGGTAGAACTGTGAGCCAGAAGGGGTTGAGTCGCCACACAGAGGTGGGGGCTGATTTTAGTAGAGATATCGTTATCCAGCACGGAGCGTGATCTGATAAAGCTCTAGGTGCGATTCCAGACCCAGTAACCTTTGGTAGTAGAGTATTTGTTACTAATACATAATCTATCCGTGACATCGTATGATGACCCACTGTATGACAAGTATATGCCCTTGTGGATGGATTGTGCCACCTCCAGACATCCGTGAGGGCGAATTCTGTCAGCAGACGGCTCAATCTAGTGTGTTGTGATGAACCCCTGGGGGAACCCTCTTGCAATGGCCTGTCTAATGCTGGATTCATAACCATGTTGAAGTCTCCCATCCAAACGGCCGGGGTCGACGGGTTCTTGGCTAAAAATGCCAACCCCTTCATGACCACTTCCGACGCGAATGGGGGAGGTATATAGCTTGCCAGCACCAAAAGTGGATTCCCTCCTATAAGTGCATTGAGAAACAAAAATCTTCCCTGCTGGTCCGATTCCAAAGATACCAGCTCAAACTGAACTTTTTTGGCAATAATAATTGAAACTCCTCTAGACTGGTTGGTATGTATGCTATGATAGCTCCATCCCACCCACGTTTTTTTTAAAGCCGTCTGCAGATGTCCTGTAATGTGCGTTTCTACCAAGGCAGTAATATCAGCTTTTTGTGATTTCAGGTATGTTAGGACCGCAGTCCGCTTGACCCTATCTCGCAGGCCCCTCACATTCCACATTACAAATTTAATAGAGGTCATTTTATCAAAGAGTAAGCTTTACTATACCAGACCAGCAGGGTAAGATCAAATCCACGTAGAAATCTCCAATATTCCAGCTCTTCCTCTGTATATCACATTTATCTGCATTTCTATTCATAGTATATGTACTGATATGTCTATAGATTACAGCCATGTTACATTTCCCAAAACTAAAATAACAAAATTGAACCCATCCTTTCCCTCCCGGCTGCACGCCTCCCCAACTTGGCGTGAGCATGTTATCCCGAACTTTCAAAACGAGAATTAACATCCAGCTAATTAAACCAGCTGGAGGCACAAATCTTAACGCATCCACTAACCGTGGTCTGCTTTGTATAACCATTTCTTTGGGGGCGAAAATAAAAAAGAGTTTTCCACTGACAGTCACGAAGAAAGGTGACAAGAGGGGGAGCGAAGTTATTACCATGCTCCCCCCGCGGCACTTCCATGTGAATCCGAACCATGACTGTGTCAGAATTTCCTCTTGTTCCGAGTCTGCATGGAAAAGTTTGAGACGTATTTTCTAGTGCCATATTTAGGTCCTTGAGTGTATTCCGCCAGGGTACAGTTCGGATTAAGGAGAAAAAGGGAGGGGGAGTGTTGCAAGTTCAAAGTGCTATCCATAATGAGTACGCATAGTTTGCAATAGTGCTTGCGGTGAAATACTAAACAGGGGAGATCAAAATATGGGGGATAGAGTTAGGGGAGGGGAAAGCACTTCGCTGTGCCCTGTAAGTCATTGTTAGGATATGCACATCTTTGGTTCTCTTCCTTACCTCCCATCGCATAGCAAGAAAGTCTGTCCATCTGTCCAGTCTTCACTGTAGAAACGATTATTATGCTGGACGGCCTCTTCGGTCTAGCCATGCTGCTGCAGCCTCAGGATCCTCAAAGAACTGTGCGCGTCCATCTTCCTCCACCCGCAGCCTGGCGGGTTATAGCATAGCATATTTAAGGTGCAGTGTGCGCAAGCGTCGCTTTACGTCTTGAAATTGCGCTTGTTTCTTCTGTACTGCATTGGAAAAATCTGGGAATACTGCAATATGAGTATTTCCTAGTTGAATATTCCCCTTTTCCCTCGATAAACGGAGAACTTTATCCCTGTCACGAAAGTTCAAGAATTTTGCAATAAATGTACGAGGCGGCGCTCCAGGCGGGGGGGGTCTTGCTGGGATGCGGTGAGCCCTCTCCACCGCAAACATCATAGAAAAGGCTTCTCTACCATATTGTGCAGTAAGGAGAGATTCTAAAAATGTGACTGGGTCAGTGCCTTCCTCCTTTTCCGGGATGCCTATGAACCGGAGGTTACATCTCCGAATACGATTTTCGAGGTCATCTTGGTGGGATTGCAGCTGCTGAATTTGCCTCTGCATATCCTCTTGAGCATGCTGCATAGGATATAGAGTGTCCTCCATTGTTCCGACCCGGGTTTCCACCTCCGTTACTCTATCCCTCACTTTAGATAGATCTTGTCTGAGCAGGGATATATCTATCTTTACTTCGTCAATTTTAGCTGTTAGAGTTCCCTGGAGAGCCGCTATGGCATCTAGCACTTTAGCTGTGCCGTCAGCATGAGGATCGGTGTCTGTACCTGAGCCGGCGCCATCTTCAGTCTGCATCTCCTTTTCATGCCGGCGATATTGTGCCAGCTTGTCGGCCGCCCCAGTTGCCTTTTTCATTGGTGACATTTTCCCCCACCAGCCTGGATCACAGGGAGGTAGGTTTGGAACTTTGTTTGCCTCGGATATTAGCTCAGGATCTTTGTTAGAAGTGCCGGGAGAAGAAGCTCTCTCTTCCCACGTCCTACTCCATGAACTGCCAGGCCACGCCCCCCCAAGAAACGTCTCTTACCAAACTTTTACTAACATGAGATTAGCAAAAGGAGCCCAAAGGGTGCCGCACTTGGTACTGAACTGCCCTTTTACAGTCTCATTGTACGTGGTGTACGTCACCGCGTTCTTGACGCTCGGAAATTGCAACAACTTTGTGCGACTGTCCATAATAGCATACATAAACTATAGGAGTAAACATACACTATAAAACAGCGCTAATGTTGAGCAAAACTATAAAAGAAATCATGCGGCCAACTACGCATAAAAAAAATCAGGCAGAGAAGTAGAGAGTCCGTGAAGTGATCAGAGGAATGTCCATAAGTGACAATACAGCCGTATCCCAGTGTGCGCCTTCCACCGGTCAATGAAATTTCACCCTGTGTTGACACTCTCCCCCTAGGGGGTCAGACTCACCAGATCTGCAAATCATAAAAGCCTCCAAGAGCAAAAAGATCTCCTCAACACCTCTCTCTCAATACCACTCCGGGGGGTTTTCAGGGGGGGTCACAACTCCACACAGATGAGTAAAAGGAAAGAAAAATGTGCACCTAGCATAATTCTGTTTATTGAAGTCAAAACCCACAATCTTCAAGAAAACCCTTCAATCTATATACGTACAAATAAAACAGTCAATCAAGCAGAATAAAAAAGGCTGCGTGTCACCATTCAAAAGATCAGCCGGCTCAGTGTCCAGGGGAACAAATCACTTCCTGGTTGTAGATCGGGCTGTGGTGGAATGCAAACCTCACTTCCGGCGTCGTGTAGGCCACGCCCTGACGCGTTTCGTCATATCCTGACTTCGACAGAGGGCGTGGCTACACGGCGTGATGAGAGGCTTATAACACCCGCCCCAATCCTGACCGCCAATCACAAGGCAACAAGGCAGACGTCAGGCGCACGACGTCAGACCCGGAGCCAAGCGGTGGCTCAACATAGGGAAAAGAGGAGGGGGCGTGTTTAGCCTCACTGCACACAACGAGTGGCAGTAACAATGTGTTGGGATCCATGAGATGAGCGGCCGCTCATCACAAACGTCCACATAATGCACACTATTACAAAACCACTAGCCGGCATGCGTACTAATTAACATACGAAATGCCGCTACAATAGATAAAACTAGGCATGATTATACAAACAATAGATACAAACAGGCATAGATATGCGGACTACATTAGCACTAGGAGCAAATTAAGCTAGTACTAGAAATCAACATAGTATAAAAATAGCGGTACAGCGACCACTTGCAAATAATAATTGCAAAAACATTTTTAAACATATTTCTTTAAACAGTATACATTAAAAGGAGCCATATTCATAAGAAATTAAATATAATACTGGTTAGTGTAAACCAGACATCATTATAAATCTGCATAAATGAAAATAAATGAATTGGAAACAATGACATATATCATACATATATAAAACAGTCATACTGAGGACCAGAATAGAAATTAATAACTTAATACAATCAAATTAATAATAATCAAGATTAGTAGAGTAATTGGAGAACTCTATATCAGAGATAAATATTGCTCATAAACCAACATTAAAATCATTAAAAATTAAAATAATAAAAAATTATAATAATAATAAAAATGAAATTTACGAGTCACTGATAAAGCAATTGATGTCTAGGTCAACGTTTAACCCCTTTGGCGCCAAAGTGTCAGCCAAAAATATCCACTGAGTCTCTCTTTTAGAGAGATCACGGACCAGATTGGAACCCCTCCATTTTGGCTTAAGGTGGTCAATGCCCCAAAACTTAAGACCCGACGGGTCCTGGTTATGCACAAGCTTAAAATGTAGAGACACGTTGTGGTCTTTGAAGCCTAGTTTGATGTTGGCTATGTGTTCTGCAATTCTTACTCTTAGAAGCCTTTTTGTGCGACCGATATACATCAAGTCGCACGGGCATTGGAGGGCATAGACCACATGCGACGTGTTGCATGTGATAAATTCATCAATGGCAAATTCTCTACCATTGGAGGTCGACCTAAAATTCTCCACAGCCCTGAGAGGCCTGTTGACCTCTCTGCAAGCTCGACATCGTCTACAGCAAAAAAAGCCATTTCTATCCCAGAAAGTGGGCATCCTGGACGGAGGGTCCAGTACTTTCTGCACTATTTTGTCAGCAAAGCTAAGAGACTTTCTGTATATAAATCTGGGCCTCTCAGGCAAAGCAGAATGAAGAACTCTATCCATCAGCAACACATGCCAGTGGGTCGAGATAATGTCTTCCACCTCCTTATATTGGGAGTGGAATGCTGATAGAAAGCTCCATTCATGGCTCTCTCTAGCCATTAGAGGTGGAGCTTCATCCAGCAGCGACGATCTTGGTTGGAGGGCTAATTCATGTATAATGGAATCCAGCATCACCTCTTGATACCCCTTCTCCATGAATTTTTTCTTTATAACCTGTGCTTGAATCAGAAAATCTGTATCATCCGAACAGTTCCTTTTTATTCTCGTTAATTGTCCTTTAGGGATGTTCTTAAGCCACATCGGATGGTGGCCACTAGTGATGGGTAAGTAGCTGTTGGAATCAGTGGGTTTGAAATAAACTTTAGTTGCCAGACAATTCCCTTTCCTGAAGATGGTGACATCCAAAAAATGTATGTCACTATGGCTAGCCTCACTAGTCAATACAATGTTATTCGTATTAGAATTGAGTTCTCTCAAAAATTCATGGAGGCTGTCACTGGTACCATCCCAGATAAAGAATAAATTGTCAATATACCTCCTGTATAGCAAGAGTTGATGGCGAGCGACCGAAAAGATAGTTTTGTCCTCCCACTCACCCATGAATAAGTTTGCTATACTAGGGGCAAATTTTGCCCCCATAGCTACACCTCTGCACTGAGAATAGAACTGCCCATCAAACCAAAAGAAGTTATGGCCTAAACAGAAATCTAAGGCATTCCTAATAAAAACTTTGTGACTGTGTGACAGGTCGTCACGCTGGGATAGGGCCCAATTGAGGGCTAAAAGAGCATCGTCATGTTGGATCACTGAATAAAGTGAAGCAACATCCGCGGTTACCAGATACACTTCTTGTTTCCCTGCTAGGTCAATCTGCTGAAGGATTTGCAGAAGACTTTTAGTATCCTTAAGGTATGCCTTGGTGCATATAACACCAAGAAGAAGGAGAGAGCAGGATTAGGAGGCATCTTTAACCTTAGTAAGGCAGTTCTAACACACAAGGAAACAAATATTTTACATTTGGGTTTAAAATGCGGGCTAAAAAGGCCGATTAATAAATTCAATGTGTTCATTGATGTACACAAGTACATTAGAAAGTTGAATATTAAAAAATACTTTCTGAATAAAAATTCCCAGCCTGCCAGTGGTACAGCTATGGCTTCGGTACCAACTGACAGTGGGTTAAGGAATAGGTCATTGTTTAACCCCTTGAATAGTGCGAATCAGAACATCGATGTATTTAAAGGACTAGTGATACGGGATCTAGAGTGTATAGTGCCAAAAAAGAATGTAAATCCGCAGTATATATTGGATGGAATTACTATGCTGGAGAAAAGGAAGGAAATTGTCATCAGGCCTGCCGATAGAGGAGGAGTAGTGATTTTAGATAAACAGTTTTATCACGACCAACTTACTGAAATGCTCAATGATAGCAATACTTATGTGAAGTTGTCAAAAGATCCTACTGTACAGTACGAGAAAGATTTGAGAAATCTGGTTGAAAGTGGATATGCTTCGGGTGTGCTATCTAACCGTGAGAAAAAATATCTTGTGCCGAGTAGTAGTAGAATCCCCACGATCTACACTCTACCGAAGATACATAAGGATCTTAATAACCCTCCAGGTAGGCCTATTGTGAATGGGATCGGTTCCATTACATCTCGTATGGGCCAATACCTTGATCATTTCCTACAGGACAGTGTTATATGCACCAAGGCATACCTTAAGGATACTAAAAGTCTTCTGCAAATCCTTCAGCAGATTGACCTAACAGGGAAACAAGAAGTGTATCTGGTAACCGCGGATGTTGCTTCACTTTATTCAGTGATCCAACATGACGATGCTCTTTTAGCCCTCAATTGGGCCCTATCCCAGCGTGACGACCTGTCACACAGTCACAAAGTTTTTTTTAGGAATGCCTTAGATTTCTGTTTAGGCCATAACTTCTTTTGGTTTGATGGGCAGTTCTATTCTCAGTGCAGAGGTGTAGCTATGGGGGCAAAATTTGCCCCTAGTATAGCAAACTTATTCATGGGTGAGTGGGAGAACAAAACTATTTTTTCGGTCGCCCGCCATCAACTCTTGCTATACAGGAGGTATATTGACGATTTATTCTTTATCTGGGATGGTACCAGTGACAGCCTCCATGAATTTTTGAGAGAACTCAATTCTAATACGAATAACATTGTATTGACTAGTGAGGCTAGCCATAGTGACATACATTTTTTGGATGTCACCATCTTCAGGAAAGGGAATTGTCTGGCAACTAAAGTTTATTTCAAACCCACTGATTCCAACAGCTACTTACCCATCACTAGTGGCCACCATCCGATGTGGCTTAAGAACATCCCTAAAGGACAATTAACGAGAATAAAAAGGAACTGTTCGGATGATACAGATTTTCTGATTCAAGCACAGGTTATAAAGAAAAAAATCATGGAGAAGGGGTATCAAGAGGTGATGCTGGATTCCATTATACATGAATTAGCCCTCCAACCAAGATCGTCGCTGCTGGATGAAGCTCCACCTCTAATGGCTAGAGAGAGCCATGAATGGAGCTTTCTATCAGCATTCCACTCCCAATATAAGGAGGTGGAAGACATTATCTCGACCCACTGGCATGTGTTGCTGATGGATAGAGTTCTTCATTCTGCTTTGCCTGAGAGGCCCAGATTTATATACAGAAAGTCTCTTAGCTTTGCTGACAAAATAGTGCAGAAAGTACTGGACCCTCCGTCCAGGATGCCCACTTTCTGGGATAGAAATGGCTTTTTTTGCTGTAGACGATGTCGAGCTTGCAGAGAGGTCAACAGGCCTCTCAGGGCTGTGGAGAATTTTAGGTCGACCTCCAATGGTAGAGAATTTGCCATTGATGAATTTATCACATGCAACTCGTCGCATGTGGTCTATGCCCTCCAATGCCCGTGCGACTTGATGTATATCGGTCGCACAAAAAGGCTTCTAAGAGTAAGAATTGCAGAACACATAGCCAACATCAAACTAGGCTTCAAAGACCACAACGTGTCTCTACATTTTAAGCTTGTGCATAACCAGGACCCGTCGGGTCTAAAGTTTTGGGGCATTGACCACCTTAAGCCAAAATGGAGGGGTTCCAATCTGGTCCGTGATCTCTCTAAAAGAGAGACTCAGTGGATATTTTTGGCTGACACTTTGGCGCCAAAGGGGTTAAACGTTGACCTAGACATCAATTGCTTTATCAGTGACTCGTAAATTTCATTTTTATTATTATTATAATTTTTTATTATTTTAATTTTTAATGATTTTAATGTTGGTTTATGAGCAATATTTATCTCTGATATAGAGTTCTCCAATTACTCTACTAATCTTGATTATTATTAATTTGATTGTATTAAGTTATTAATTTCTATTCTGGTCCTCAGTATGACTGTTTAATATATGTATGATATATGTCATTGTTTCCAATTCATTTATTTTCATTTATGCAGATTTATAATGATGTCTGGTTTACACTAACCAGTATTATATTTAATTTCTTATGAATATGACTCCTTTTAATGTATACTGTTTAAAGAAATATGTTTAAAAATGTTTTTGCAATTATTATTTGCAAGTGGTCGCTGTACCGCTATTTTTATACTATGTTGATTTCTAGTACTAGCTTAATTTGCTCCTAGTGCTAATGTAGTCCGCATATCTATGCCTGTTTGTATCTATTGTTTGTATAATCATGCCTAGTTTTATCTATTGTAGCGGCATTTCGTATGTTAATTAGTACGCATGCCGGCTAGTGGTTTTGTAATAGTGTGCATTATGTGGACGTTTGTGATGAGCGGCCGCTCATCTCATGGATCCCAACACATTGTTACTGCCACTCGTTGTGTGCAGTGAGGCTAAACACGCCCCCTCCTCTTTTCCCTATGTTGAGCCACCGCTTGGCTCCGGGTCTGACGTCGTGCGCCTGACGTCTGCCTTGTTGCCTTGTGATTGGCGGTCAGGATTGGGGCGGGTGTTATAAGCCTCTCATCACGCCGTGTAGCCACGCCCTCTGTCGAAGTCAGGATATGACGAAACGCGTCAGGGCGTGGCCTACACGACGCCGGAAGTGAGGTTTGCGTTCCACCACAGCCCGATCTACAACCAGGAAGTGATTTGTTCCCCTGGACACCGAGCCGGCTGATCTTTTGAATGGTGACACGCAGCCTTTTTTATTCTGCTTGATTGACTGTTTTATTTGTACGTATATAGATTGAAGGGTTTTCTTGAAGATTGTGGGTTTTGACTTCAATAAACAGAATTATGCTAGGTGCACATTTTTCTTTCCTTTTACTCATCTGTGTGGAGTTGTGACCCCCCCTGAAAACCCCCCGGAGTGGTATTGAGAGAGAGGTGTTGAGGAGATCTTTTTGCTCTTGGAGGCTTTTATGATTTGCAGATCTGGTGAGTCTGACCCCCTAGGGGGAGAGTGTCAACACAGGGTGAAATTTCATTGACCGGTGGAAGGCGCACACTGGGATACGGCTGTATTGTCACTTATGGACATTCCTCTGATCACTTCACGGACTCTCTACTTCTCTGTCTGATTTTTTTTATGCGTAGTTGGCCGCATGATTTCTTTTATAGTTTTGCTCAACATTAGCGCTGTTTTATAGTGTATGTTTACTCCTATAGTTTATGTATGCTATTATGGACATTCTCATGTTTTATTTTTAAAACGGTAGTAGAAGTAGATGTTCATCTTGTAGTAGTAAAGGGCAATGTTTTTTAACGATATTTTCCATTTGTTTATGTTGGGTATGGAATTGAGTAATGAATCGTAAATTACTATTGTCAGTATTTGAACGTGGATGAGAGTTTTCAATAGGCAGTTTACTCTTATATTGTTGATAAACTGTGTCCACAAGATCAACGGGGGAATCCCTTTTCAAGAAATTTGTAGTAGGCCTTTACTACTACAAGATGAACATCTACTTCCCACTCTGTCTAATAGACCTCAATTTGCCTATAGGAAAGCACCCAACATTAAAAGCAAGGTAGCGACCAGCAAACTCAGGGCTAGCCCTCTACCTCCGGGCCACTATATGCCCACCTTCCTAGCTATTTCTGGGATGTATCAGTGCCGCAAACCCCTCTGCAAGACCTGTCGGTTTGTGACACATGGCCAGAAAGACTTTCACGTTAAAGGTAAAACATACCCTATAAAGGGTTTTCACACATGTTCTTCTGACCATGTCATATATTGTCTCACTTGTCCCTGTGGTCTATTTTATGTAGGGCGCACTATCCGGCCACTACGGAAACGGTTCGGTGAACACCGTCGCTTCATCGAAGGCGGATTAGACAACCACAGTGTCCCTAAACACTATCTCCATGTTCATGATAAATCCACCAGCGGCCTCAGAGTATGGGTTATTGAGGCAATGCCAAAAGTTCTCCCCCCAGCTGAACGCTATCGACGACTATGCCATAGAGAAATGTATTGGATATTCCTATTAAATGTCTTAGCCCCTGGAGGGTTAAACGAGGATTTTGAAGTTAGTGCAATACTTTGACATGATATTCCTCTTTCACATTTATCCAGGCTCTCCTCCTCTTTTTTAGAATTTTTAAAAAAGATGTTTTTACCATCTACATTACTCCTCAATGTTTACACATTTCTTTTTTAATTTTAATTTATGGGCGTTTTCACGTCATAATTTACACACTTCCATATGATAATAACTTGATTTTATTAATGTTATTCATGTCCCCCTTCCCTGTTTGGCGTTGTAAACATCAATATTATCTTGCTTGCCCGATTTGCTGATAGTCTGTTATATGCACTTTTCATGACCTGTCAGTTCTATACATTAGGCACTCTGATCGTCATACAGATCGTTTTTAAACCCTTTTAAACCTTTATTACTACCATCCTTGATTCTATCTTATTTTCTTTTACTGCTCCGTTTTTTAGTATGCTGTTGCAGGTATTTTGCTGACATTTATATGCATTTACTAGACTCATTGCTATTATATTTTGCTGCCCCCGCCCCCCGGCCAATCCACTGCCAGTGTGCTTGTATATATCCTCCCCAGCCATCAGTGTAGTCCGAGGTTGAGAAAGGAACGATTGACGGTTCCGAAACGCGTCCCTCATTGATGACATCACATCCCCTCTCTGGCTCTTCGTTTGCGGTTCAGGCTGGTCACAAAGCCGCTCAGCGGATGACATCACTTCCGGGTTCGCAGCCCTCACACGCTGACGACGCCGGCTTCACAGCGGCTCTCTGTGCTTTACACCGCTGCTGACAGTGACTACATCTATCCTCCTGAAGGCTTCCTCTGGTCGTGACCCTTTCCAATGCAGCCTCACCCACGATGTGCCTGTGTACTACTCCTATTTTGTAAGTGTTTTTAACCCAGTTGGGGTATTAAAAATGTTTATCTTCTGCACTTAGAGGCGCCTTTGTTTGTTTTTATGTCATTTTAGACCCTGCTTCAGTCTTTTAAAGTTGCAGCCCTTTTGCCGAAGATTACCATCCTTTTATCCTCATCAGCCTTACCAACCAACATTTTCCTGTTCATTTTGGACTGCCGATCCCTAATAGAGACATTACTTGGACTACGTTAGTCCTGTGCGCCCTATACAACTTTTTATTTCCATTAATAAGAGATCTGGCGTTGCTGTAGATTATGAAGTAAGGGTTTCAGTGCACGTCGTTTAGCCACAAAAATTGGGGAAAGGTCAGCAAAAAGATGATAAGGATGATCTTGAAATATGAGGGAATCTTTTCCTCTAGCTGCAGCCATGAGTTGTTCTTTGGTGCGATAGAAGTGGAATTTCGCAATAACATCACAAGGGGGACCTTCTGATTTGTGTGGTGTTAAAGCTCTGTGAATCCTATCCATCTCCAAACGATTGACCATAGTAGTTTTTGGAAAAGTGCGGTCATAGTAGAATGAAGATCAACAATAGTCTCAGGTATTCCTGGTAAACAAAGATTTGATTGTGCTCTATTTTCAAAGTCCTCTAAGCGTGTTTGCAGAATAAGGTTTTATTCCTTAAAGTCTCTAATTCATTATCATGGGACAGTATATTCGTTTCCATGTCATCCACTCTCATTTCTAGGTCAGAAGTTTGCTGGCCTAACTCATGGATTTCTTTTGTGAGACTTTCAGGTATATAGTCTGAGGTCTGCTTTAAGGCTTTTTGTAACATTTTTTCTATGTGTCTCAAAATATTTGGATGTAGGGAATCTGTTTGTTTTTTTTGTGAGGTGGTGCTGTATTCATAGTCAGAGTCATTATAGGCATCCTGAGGTAACTGCAGTTTCTTAGCAGCACGAGATGTGCCTGTGTATGTGAGGAAGGAGGCTGTGCCATTTTACAGGGGGCTCTTGACTGTGTATCCTTGGCACTCTTTAGTTTATTTTTACCTCGGGCAGCACCAAAGACCATTTTATTTATCCCATGGTCACTGAGGAGGCCTATGGTAAGATTTTCAGTTTACCATGCCTTGCGGGTGTCTTTATCAGCCGAGGAGTCCCGAGAGATGTGGAGCTTCAGCTAGTCATATCTGTTGCCAGTGACTCCGCCTCCTCCCCCCGGGGGTATAATTTTTGAAGTGGAGCCGAAGCAAAGCAAACCAAACGCAAGGTGTAAATAGAACTGTAAGATAACCATTTTATTTAGTGACAGGGGTTTTCACTGCCATTCAGAGAGCTTTAACAAACCCTGTCCAAAGCCTTGTTTTGAAGCAAGTGTAAAGTGCTGTATAGTCCTTCTATGTAGTCTGTGTGGCTCAAAGAAACAATGCAGATATATAAACGTGCCAAATATGTTATTCATATCCTAATTAATGCAAATTGATTGAATAATGTGCAATCAATTAATTTCACTCATGATTGTTCCACCAACTGTAGTGCTCTTGCCTTCACTGACAAATATATGTACCCTCACCTCCAGTATTTGACCCAAATTAATGTTAGGTCAAATAACGTTTTTCCCTTTAAACCAGGTAGATGTAAGTTCAGAAGTTTCTCTAGATCAAATTATCTCAAGAATCCAATCCATTTCCAGCCTCCTTCAGCATATCATATTTCTTCCACCAAAACTCAAATGAAGCTAAAGTATCATAGCGTAAAATGTTTACCAATAATACAGTGCTTTGAAAAAGTGTTCTTACCCCCTTGAAATTTTCCACATTTTGTGGTTATGTTACAACTAGGGATGAGCTTCGAGTTCGAGACGAAATCATGTTCAACTCGAACATCGGCTGTTCACCAGTTCGCCGAACAGCGAACAATTTGGAGTGTTCACGGCAAATTCGAAAGCCGCGGAACACCCTTTAAAAAAGTCAATGGGAGAAATCAAAAGTGCTAATTATAAAGGCTTATATGTATGGTATTGTCATAAAAAAGTGTTTGGGGAACTGGGTCCTGCCCCAGGGGACATGGATCAATGCAAAAAAAAGTTTTAAAAATGTCCGTTTTTTCAGGAGCAGTGATTTTAATAATGCTTAAAGTGAAACAATAAAAAGTGTAATATTCCTTTAAATTTCGTACCTGGGGGGTGTCTATAGTATGCCTGTAAAGGGGCGCATGTTTCCCGTGTTTAGAACAGTGACAGCAAAATGACATTTCAAAGGAAAAAAAGTCATTTAAAACTACTCGCGGCTATTAATGAATTGTCGGTCCGACAATACACATAAAAGTTCATTGATAAAAACGGCATGGGATTTCCCCACAGAGAACCCCAAACCAAAATTAAAAAAAAAAAAAAAAAAAGGCGCGGGGTCCCCCCAAAAATCCATACCAGACCCTTATCCGAGCACGCAACCTGGCAGGCCACAGGAAAAGAGGCGGGACAAGAGAGCACCCCCCCTTCTGAACCTTACCAGGCCACATGCCCTCAACATTGGGAGGGTGCTCTGGGGTCCCCCCCAAAGCACCTTGTCCCCATGCTGATGGGGACAAGGGCCTCATTCCCACAACCCTTGCCCGGCGGTTGTGGGGGTCTGCGGGCAGGGGGCTCATCGGAATCTAAAAACCCCCTTTAACAAGGGGATTCCCAGATCCCGCCCCCCCTGTGTGAAATGGTAAGGGGGTACAAAATTACCCCTACCATTTCACAAAAAAAAGTGTTAAAAATGACAAGAGACGGTTTTTGACATGGCCTTTATTTAAAGTCTTCTATCTTCTTTCTTCCTTTGGTTTCTTCCTCCATCTTCTCCTCTGGTTCTCCCTCCGATCCTCTGCTTCTTGCTCTGGTGTTCTTGTCCAGCATCTTCCTCTGCAACATCTTCTTCCCTTCTTCATTCTCAAGTCGATGGGAGGCTCACACAGCGGGAGCCTCAAATCATGGATGCGGAGTGGCCCGAGAATGAAGAAGGGAAGAAGATGCCATGGAGGAAGATACAGAAGATAGAAGACTTTAAATAAAGGTATTGTCAAAAACCGTCTCTTGTCATTTTTAACACCTTTTTTTCATTAATTAATTAATTTCATTAATTCATTAATAGCCGCGAGAAGTTTTAAATTACTTTTTTTCCTTTGAAATGTCATTTTGCTGTCAGACTGTTCTAAACATGGGAAACATGCGCCCCTTTACAGGCATACTATAGACACCCCCCAGGTATGAAATTTAAAGGAATGCTACACTTTTATTGTTTCACTTTAAGCATTATTAAAATCACTGCTGCTTGTTTTTAAAACTTTTTTTTGCATTAATCCATGTCCCCTGGGGCAGGACCCAGGTCCCCAAACACTTTATGATAATAACTTGCACTTAAACTTAGCACTTTTGATTATTCATGTTCAAGTCCCATAGACTTTAATGGTGTTCGCACAAATGTTTTGCCTGTTCGCATGTTCTGGTGCGAACCGAACAGGGGGGTGTTTGGCTCATCTCTAGTTACAACCAAGAATGTGCCGAACACCCCCCAGTTTGGTTCACACCAGAACTTGCAAACAGGCAAAAAATTCAGACGAACACATGCACACCATTAAAGTCTATTGGACACAAACATGAAAAATCAAAATTGCTCATTATAAAGGCTTACTTGCAAGTTATTATCATAAAAAGTATTTGGGGACCTGGGTCCTGCCCCAGGGGACATGTATCAATGCAAAAAAAAAAGTTTTAGAAACAAACGTTTTTTCGGGAGCAGTGATTTTAATAATGTTTGAAGTGAAACAATAAACAATTAAATATTTCTTTAAATATTGTGCCGGGGATGTGTCTATATTATGCCTGTAAAGTGATGCAGTTTTCCCATGTTTAGAACAGTACCATAGCAAAATGACATTTCTAAAGGAAAAAAGTCATTTAAAACTGCATCCGGCTGTATTGAATTGTCGGGTCTCAGCAATATAGAAAAAACTAATTGAAAAAAAAAAGCATGGGTTCCCCCCAGTCCATTACCAGGCCTAATGGGTCTGGTATGAATATTAAGGGTAAACTTCTGCCTTTCAAAACACCCTGACTTCATGTCGTTTACATGAATTATTTATTATTCCTTTACATACTTTTTAGAACTTACTTTGGACCGGCCTCTTACTCTGGTGGTTAACACTGATTTTCTCAAGCAACACGGTGTGCTTCATGATGAATTAGGTAACAGATTCCTTTTCACTAGCCTCACCTGTGCCCAAGTACATTTTAAAGCTTCCATTTCCCTACCTTTCTGATCCTCCTTTTTTCCTTTATATTTCATATAGGATTCACTGTTATTTTTATCCCTTTTTCATCCCAGCACCGGTACTATATACCTGTGAATGTACCGCCATGAGAATCTTTTCTTACAGCAGATACCATCAAGTAAGTATAGGCATAAACTACCATATCTGGCCCCAGTTAACAACAACAAGACCCCTAACACTATCCATTTTTCTAATTAGGCCTGCTTTAAGTGGTCTGCAGATATGGTTCAACCTTGATGTCCTTTCCTTGCTGTGTGCATACATATATCACAGGCACTTCCTGACCTTGCCTCTCTACAGCTTTTAGATATACATGTAAGTCTGCACCTTTTCCAGAGATATAGATACATTTATACCTATTTATATACATATATTTTTTGTTCTCTTTTTAATACAATACACATATGCGCAACTCTCTATTCCTGGAATAACTACCACAGTGCATTATGACACATGACTATCTTTACATTCCCTTGCCAGGTCTACTGTATGCCCCCTGCAGGCATAATTTACGGCGCGGTCTGCCTGCTCCCCTGTGGGGATCTCCTTGGGTGGCTGTGTTCCCCCTCTCCCTCTCTTCCCTCCCGTCTTGGGCACTGACGCCCCAGGTATGTCCGCAGTTCCGTTCAGTGGTGTGGAGCTTAGGGTCGCATGAATGTCCAGCCACAGTCGCAGTGTGTTATTGTTTTTACTATGCAGTGTTTGGTCAAATTACTATTTCTAACATGTGTTTTCATGTCCACCACACAGAATTTTTTATATATATCCACCTTATGAGCTCCTGTTCCCTGAAGAAGCCAATGTTTTGGCGAAACATGTAGGAAAACGAGCCCCCCCTCCTTCAACGGCCACTTGTCATCCGGCCCACTTGACCATTTATAGGGTCACTTACAGTACATGTATCCACAAAATTTGTATAATTACTGTTTGAATTGTTTATAATGTACATTGTATTTATGATAGACTATTAATAAAATCTGTAATTTTAGTATTCTTTGTTTTATCTTTTCTCCTCTAATCTTCCTGACCCTAGCACCGCTATAATCCCTTGTCCACACACCCATTTAACATTAAGGGGAACCCCGAACCAAATTTTTTTTTAAAAATTGCATGGGGATCCCCCGCCAAAATCCATACCAGGCCCTTCAGGTCTGCGTTGGATATTAAGGGGAAATCTGCGCCAAATTTTTAAAAAATGGCATAGGGGTCCCTCCAAAATCCGAAGGGTCTGGTAAGGGTTTTAAGGAGAACCCTGCGCCAAAATAAAATGGCATAGGGGTCCCCCAAAATCCATAACAGAACCTTATCCAAGCACGCAACCTGGCAGGCAGCAGGAAAAGAGGGGGTGAGAGCGGTTGCGTGCTTGGATAAGGGTCTGGTATGGATTTAGGGGGACCCGTACACCATTTTCTTTTAAATTTTGGCACAGGGTTCCCCTTAAAATCCATACTAGACCTGAAGGGTATGGATTCTGGGGGGACCCCTATGTCATATTTCATTTTTATTGTTTAACTTTAAGCATTATTAAAATCACTGCTCCCGAAAAAACGGCCGTTTTTAAAACTTTTTTTGCATTGATACAGGTCCCCTGTGGACCCAGGTCCCAAAACACTTTTTATGGCAATAAATTGCATATAAGCCTTTAGAATGAGCACTTTTGGTTTTTCATGGCAATGTCCCATAGACTTTAATGGTGTTCCTTGGATTTTCGAATTTGCCGCGAACAGGCGAACACCCAATGTTCGAGTCAAACGTAAAGTCAAACTTAAGAGCTTCTTTCCACAATGCTGCTCCTTTTGCAGGGTGGTTCAGTCCATGCACATTCAATACTACTTTAAATACCATAAGAAAAAGTGAAGAAGTGATGCATATGTTACCTTGCCACAAGTCCTAAGAGGATGGTAGTAGGGGTTGCATTGATTCATGGTCAACTAAGTGGCTGTGGAGAGGAAGTAAATAAAATTACACCAAAAAGCTGAACAGGAGAAGTGCATCAGACAAAAAAAAAACATTAGTCCATTAGGAATCTGGTTGTAGGTGTACTGCACATTGGGGGGGGGGGGGAACTATCATGGACATTAAACGCCATAGGAGGAAACATATGGCTTAGAAATGCGTCATGCTTGAGGTGATTACATTGCAGACTTTTTATGTTTGCGTTTGTAGGAGACAACCTGCCAGTCATCCTGAGTGCTGTGCTTGGGAGAGGCTGTCGGGGTGTGGGATCTGAGCTGATTAAGTCCTTCTGCAAGTTTAGTAATCAATGAAGTGGTATTGTTATGCGTAATTGTTAGCTTCACTGGATGTCCCCATCAATAGGTGATATTATGATTCTACAAATTCTTAGTGATCGGCAGGAGTGACTTGTTTTGCTGCAAAATATATGCATATAGCTGAAGGTGTGTATAGGTTTCTGGTAGTTGATCTGATTTGCGAAAGACTGAGATAAGTTGCTCCTTCACATGGAAGAAATTAATATGCATAATCACATCTCTCGGGAATGAACCAGGGAGATGAAATGGTTTTGGCAGAGGGTGAATTCTATCTAAGATTACCTCAGAAGTAGGGATGAGCCCGCGGTTTGTAAGTAAGTTTGACTCGAACATCGGGTGTTCGTTTGTTGTAAAGCAAACCAAACATATGGGGCGTTCGTTGGAAATTTAAGCGCCGCGAGATCGCATTGCTGTATTATGATTGGCCAAAGCATGCACCTGACCTGCTTGCTTTGGCCAATCACAGCGTGCTCTGCTGAGAGATCCATAATTGGCCAAAGGCACGCCCCACAGTATATAAGGCTGCTTACATAGCGGCGTGTGTAGTGTTGTCTGTGTGGACAGGGACATAGCTTGAGTTAGATTAAGCATGGCAGGTTATTCAGTTAGTGGCAGTGTATTTGATATAAATATACAGTATCTCACAAAAGTGAGTACACCCCTCACATTTTTGTAAATATTTTATTATATCTTTTCATGTGACAAACTGAAGAATTTACACTTTGCTACAATGTAAAGTATTGAGTTTACAGCTTGTATAACAGTGTAAATTTGCTGTCCCCTCAAAATAACTCAACACACCACATGCCATTAATGTCTAAACCGCTAGCAACAAAAGTGAGTACACCCCTAGGTGAAAATGTCCAAATTGAGCCCAAAGTGTCAATATTTTGTGTGGCCACCATTATTTTTCATCACTGCCTTAACCCTCCTAGGCACAAAGTTCACCAGATATAACAATAAATAAATCTAGAGGCTTGTCTTCGAACATGTACATAATACCGTGACTTCAACCTTGTGGTTGCCTACCAACCCCTATAGTCAGCAAACCAAAAAATATGTCCCAAACAGATGGGGACCGAGAGAACAGCGGGGCTTATTGGAAAGGCAATAAACGTCCAGACGAAGCTACACAAGTCTATATTGTGAAACGCGTTGACGTCATCCCGTCCGGACGTCACGCCCGCTGTCATCCCCCGTTGGGGCTAGCCGGCTCACCGACTGAGAGGACGTTCCGCCCTATGCCGTGAACGAACCGGAGGGCAAGGTAAAAGATGCAGCTGCACGGCCATCCATCTACCTCTATGGACTACACCTTCTGATCCAGGGTGTTTGAACAACCTTACCGGGATAGTGTTTGGTACCATTCATAGCAACCAGTGGAGCAGCTCTAACACACAGAGGCTACCGCTATCCGGCATCATATGAGGATTCCCAACAGGGACCCGGGTGTGGTAACGTACATAGCCATCTGTACATGTAGGGCAGTTCATGCACAGTATTGTCTGTTCCAACCACAGGGAGGCTATATTTAGGAGTACCTATACCATTCCGGAAAGTACTGTATATAACTACAGCATAGCGGTATACTACCTTGAATCCTGGTCATCACAACCCATTCATCTCACATGGAAGACCGGCACATTCTCATCAATTACAATTGATGCCCCTGGACTTTTTTCGGCATCCCTGCCCACGGTCACCACCCCTCTCTCCCACAGCCCCCGCTCCTCCTACCCCTCTCCCCCCCCCCCATCCCCCCCCCCCCACCCCCACCCCACCAATTGAGCCACCCCTCCCCCGGGGGTATTGATGTCTGCTCAATCTTATTCAGCAATTGCTGTACACTCCACACTGTGGGTTTGCGCAGACATCAATAAGCTTTGACGTCCGGACGGCCGTTTCTTGTATGTCCTGTTACATGTTCCCCTTGTCTGTGTTTTTTTGTTTTTTGATCAATCTAGATTTTGATCATATTTTATTAGGGCAAGGCCACTTTATGGTAAAGCTGCTATATATTTCCACATGTTTTTCTACTGTGTACTCACAATAAATTAATTCTTTGACATACATATCCTTTTTTATTGCCTTTCCAATAAGCCCCGCTGTTCTCTCGGTCCCCATCTGTTTGGGACATATTTTTTGGTTTACAAAGTTCACCAGAGCTTCACAGGTTGCCACTGGAGTCCTCTTCCACTCCTCCATGACAACATTCTGAAACTGGTGGCTGTTAGAGACCTTGCAGTGCTCCACCTTCCATTTGGGGATGCCCCACAAATGCCCAATAGGGTTTAAGTTTGGAGACATGCTTGGCCAGTCCATCACCTTTACCCTCAGCTTATTTAGCAAGGCAGTGGTCGTCTTGGAGGTGTGTTTGGTGTTGTTATGTTGGACTATTGCCATGCGGCCCAGTCTCCGAAGGGAGGGGTTCATGCTCTGCTTCAGTATGTCACAGTACATGTTGGCATTCATGATTCCCTCAATGAACTGTAGCTCCCCAGTGTCGGCAGCACTCATGCAGCCCCAGACCATGACACTCCCACCACCACGTAAGTAAGATCCTTCGCGCTATCAAAGTGAATATATGCTAATCTGATAAGTTGCAGCTAGATCCAAAGTGTATAAATGCACTTAAATGGTATCAAGTAAATAATGATCAGCGCAGCTTGATTATATATATAAAATATTAACAATAAGCGATAAATGATGTGCAAAATCGATAATTTCGATTATGCAAATTGCTAATGATGCTGTGCAAAATAACTGAAGCAACAGTAGCCCTATGTTCAATGTAGATGAATACTAAAGTGCCCATGTTGTAACTGTGCAAAACTGCATAATGATGCTGTGTTTAAAAAAAAAAAAAAAGCTAAAAAACAATAAACAGTGCTAAACAAACCAATCTGAATATGTGCACGTAGTGTTGTGCAAATGCAATAGTGATTCTGGGTATTAATATACTAATGTAAATGCATAGTATATATTAAAGTACCAATAGCCCTATGTTCAGTGTATACATAAACATAGAATGACCATGTTGCAACTGTGCAAAAACACATGATGCTGCAATGTAAAAATCGCTGAGTATAAGCTAATCAGATAAGTTGCAGCTAGATCCAAAGTGTGTAAATGCACTTAAATGGTATAAAATAAATAATAACCAGCGCAGTTTAATGATTTATATGGAATATTTAACAATAAGTGATAAATGGTGTACAAAATCGCTAATTGTGATTATGTAAATGAATAAATAATGCAAAATAACTGAAGCAACAGTTGCCCTATGTTCAGTGTAGATGAATACTAAAGTGCTTATGTTGTAACTGTGCAAAAACGCATAATGGTGCTGTGTAAAAATTGCTGAAAACAACAATAAACAGTGCTGAACAAACCAATAGCCCTATGTTTAGTGTACATAGATATTAACTGACTATGTTGCAAATGTGCAAAAACACATGATGCTGTTATGTAAAATCGCTGAAAGCAACAAAAAGCAGTGCTAAATAAAACAATCAGAGCTGTGCAAATGCAATAATGATCCTAGATATTAATGCCCTAACTCCAGTGTGACCACAAAATATCTAAATTAAATAATGATGTATAATACCAATAAAACAATGCTTGTTCTAAAAATTGTGACTGTGTGCTGACAATTCCCAATATCTCACAGTTACCGCAATACAGATGCAAAAGTTCACTTATTAAAAATGATAAAGTCTATGATAAATGAAAGTGCAAATAGTGCTCCAATGTGCTCTTCAAAACAGCCGCCGGTGTATCACTCTTTGTGTGTAACACTCAGTGTGTACTGGCCTCTTACCTCCATGGAAATGGTAAACAGTAAGGATGAGCTCCGTCGTGTTTGCATACTGCACATGCCGAGCCCGCCAGGAAGTCAGCACGGCACAGTGCTAATCACAGGCAGTGAGACATTTCCGGATCTCTGCAGCCGTACATCGGGAAATGTCTCATTGCTTGTGATTGGCGCTGCGCCGTGCCGAGTTTCTGGCAGGCTCAGCGTGTGCAGCATGCGAATACGCCGGAGCTCATGCTTAGCAAACAGCAATAGAGATGGTTGTGGCTGGAGATCTTTGCAGGGTGTTGTAATGGATATACCTCTTAAACCATGGTATTGTGGATGGTGGCTTAGGATGTGTTCATTTCCAGCAGATATATGCAAAGGATAAAGGAGAATCTCCCATAGTGTAATACTGAATAAGTTAATAAATTTATTTAAAGCCAAGTGGGTACTTACAACAGTGTAAAATAGAAACAGCAAGTCTTTAAATTGTGTGGCTTTACAGGTGCCTCTGTGCATCACTTCCGATTCTTGTGCGGTCCAGTTACTCCCTATGCATTGTGTCACCTCACGTAACTTCTTCAGGGTATCCAGATTGGTTGGAACCACTATCATTTTATATGAAAGGACAGGAAGTGTTTAGTCTGCCATTTTATTGGAAATCTGTCTCCAATATGGGGGCGGCCATTTTTGGTTAGTCCAGTGTTAAACATAATCCTATGTGTTATAAAGGCAGCGGCCATTGCATTGGTGGGTAAACAGACCACTAGATATATAGTATCACCTACATTCCAGGAACTTATGTGTCAACACCTACACACAAGTTACTGAGTATTAAAGAAAGAGGGAAGTATATAGTACTTAAGTTAGTTCACTCATGTGGTAACTGTACCACATAATGAATAATTGGAGATAAAAATAGTATTATTAATGGCTGAATTACAATGAAAACCAGAAATGGTGTATAGAGGTAAAAACATGTTAAAATACATAAATATCTTTAAGTATAAAATAAAGTTAATTAAAATAAATGAGGAAAAAAAAATAATAGGAATAATAAAATAAAAAATAAAAAATATATTTAAAAAAAAATAATAATAATAAATAAAATAAAAATAAAGATTAAAAAATAACAATTGGCATAGAAATGTCCCACCTATTAAAAATTACTTAAAAAGCAGTTAAGGTCAAACTCTACGATGAGTCCATCTGGTACTAAAGTTTGGAGAGAATGTATCCATTTGGATTCCTTTTGGCTAATTGACCTAACTTTATGAGCTCCTCTCCATGGTTTTTTATATTTATCAATACTCCAGAAAGTTAATTGTGAGGGATCTGTATTATGTACATGTAAAAAGTGCTTACTGAGCTTGTGTTTAGGGAACCCCTTGTATATGTTTTGAATGTGCTCCCTCATTCTGACCATTAAAGGTCTTTTAGTCCTTCCAACATATTGTAAATTGCAACTACATTGCATCACATATACAACTCCCTCAGTGTGGCAGCTAATAAAGTCTTTAACCGCTTTCCGACCACCTCACGATGATATACGTCGGCAGAAGGGCTCGTACAGGCGGAATCACGTACCTGTACGTTCCCCTTTAAGAGGCAGCCAGCGGGAGCGCGCCCTCGCGGCAAGCTCCGTGAGTCAGGTCGTGGGTCCCGGGTCCCGCAGACTCGATCGCCGCTGGGATACCAGTGATCGTCTCACAGGGAGGAAGAACGGGGAGATGCTGATGTAAACAAGCATCTTCCCTCACAGTTAGAAACACGCCCCAGGACACACTTAACCCCTACACTGCCACCTAGTGGTTAACCCCTTCACTGCCAGTGTCATTTACACAGGAATCAGTGCATTTGTATAGCACTGATTGCTATATAAATGAGAATGGTCCCAAAAATGTGTCAATAATGTCCGATGTGTCCATCATAATGTCGCAGTCACGATAAAAATCACTGATCGCCGCCATTTAAAAAAAAAAATTATTAAAAAATGCCATAAAACTATTCCCTATTTTGTAAATGCTATAACTTTTGCACAAACTGATCAATAATTGCTTATTGTGATTTTTTTTTTACCAAAAATATGTAGAAGAATATGTATCGGCCTAAACTGAGGAAAAAAAATGTTTTTTTATATATTTTTGGGGGATATTTATTATAGCAAAAAGTAAAAAATAATGTGTTTTTTTCAAAATTGTCGCTATTTTTTTGTTTATAGCACAAAAAATAAAAACCGCAGAGGTGATCAAATACCACCAAAGAGGGTACAAAATAAGGTAGTACTGAGTATTAACAGGGAGGCAGACTTTTTAGGCTAAGAAACAGTGGAGAGGATATAGCAGTATAAAAATTATACATTTATTGAAAAATACAAAAATCTAAAAAACAATGACAATTGTAACATATAGCATCTATGATTATTGTGCAGTGAGCCCTTGTATGAGCCCTAAGCTTAGCGCATGATTTTTATCATTAACAGTTTGTTTATGTGTTAGTTGTGTGTGTCTAATGACATTATATCTCATTTTAGAGAGAGACATATTCCCTTCTCTGTCTCATTTGTGAACCTTGGCTGTGTCCTGAGGAAGCCTAATGGCGAAATGCGTAGACATACAAGGGCTCACTGCACAATAATCATAGATGCTATATGTTACAATTGTTATTGTTTTTTAGATATTTGTATTTTTCAATAAATTTATATATTTTATACTGCTATATCCTCTCCACTGTTTCTTAGCCTAAAAAGTCTGCCTCCCTGGTAATACTCAGTACTACCTTATTTTGTACCCTCAATGATTTATGGACGTGGCTCATTTTTGGTGCACTTTCCTCTCTTTTTTTGTGCAAATACCACCAAAAGAAAGCTCTATTTGTGGGAAAAAAAGGACATCAATTTTGTTTGGGAGCCTCGTCGCATGACCGCGCAATTGTCAGTTAAAGCAACGCAGTGCAGAATCGCAAAAAAACGCACTGGTCAGGAAGGGTGTAAATTCTTCCGGGGCTGAAGTGGTTAATATGGTGATTTTGTTTTGAAGAGCACATTGGAGCACTATTTGCACTTTCATTTATCATAGACTTCATAGACATCATTTTCAATAAGTGAACTTCCGCATCTGTATTGCGGTAACTGTGAGATATTGGGAATTGTCAGCACACAGTCACAATTTTTAGCACAAGCATTGTTTTATTGGTATTATACTTCATTATTTATTTATTTTACATATTTTGTGGTTACACTGGAATTAGGGCATTAATATCTAGGTTCATTATTGCATTTGCACAGCGCTTAGTGCACTCACTCTGATTGTTTTATTTAGCACTGCTTATAGTTGCTTTCAGCGATTTTACATAACAGCAGCATGCATTTTTGCACAGTTGCAACTTAGTCATTCAATATCTATGTACACTAAACATAGGGCTATTGGTTTGCACTGTTTATTGTTGTTTTCAGCGATTTTTACACAGCACCATTATGCGTTTTTGCACAGTTACAACATAAGCACTTTAGTATTAATCTACACTGAACATAGGGCAACTGTTGCTTCAGTTATTTTGCACAGCCTCATTATTTATTAATTTACATAATCGCAATTAGCAATAATCGCAATAAGCGATTTTGTACACCATATATCGCTTATTGTTAAATATTGCATATATATCACTGCGCTGATTATTATTTACTTTATACCATTTAAGTGCATTTACACACTTTGGATCTAGCTGCAACTTATCTGATTAGCATATACTCAGCGATTTTACATAGCAGCATCATGCGTTTTTGCACAGTTGCAACATAGTCATTCTATGTCTATGTACACTGAACATAGGGCTATTGGCACTTTAATATATACTATGCGTTTACATTAGTATATTAATACCCAGAATCACTATTGCATTTGCACAACACTACGTGCACATATTCAGATTGGTTTGTTCAGCACTGTTTATTGTTGTTTTTTTACGATTTTTACACAGCATCATTATGCAGTTTTGCACAGTTACAACATAGGCACTTTAAAATTCATCTACATTGAACATAGGGCTACTGTTGCTTCAGTTATTTTGCACAGCATCACTAGCAATTTGCATAATCGCAATTAGCGATTTTGCACATCATTTATCGCTGACTGTTAATATTTTATATATATAATCAAGCTGCGCTGATCACTATTTACTTTACTCCCACCACCATGCTTGACTGGCCACCGTGCTGCATCACAGTTTCATGGTCTTGGCAATCTTATAGCCTAGGCTATCTTTATGTAGAGCAACAAATTCTTTTTTTCAGATCCTCAGAGAGTTCTTTACCATGAGGTGCCATATTGAACTTCCAGTGACCAGTATGAGAGAGTGAGAGCGATAACACCAAATTTAACACACCTGCTCCCCATTCACACCTATGACCTTGTAACACTAACAAGTCACGTGACATCGGCAGGAGGGCTCATACAGGTGGAATCACGTACCTGTACGTTCCCCTCTAAGAGGCGGGTGCGCGCGTGTAAATCAGAGGAGTGATAGCCACCTCCATGAATAGAGTGGGAACACGGAGGTGGCTATCACTCCTCTCATAAATTATATTTATTACTTATTTTATTTATTATTTTTATCTCTGCATATATCAGTTTACCTTGAAAAAATAAAACCCCCCATGCTCGCCCCCGGGGGAACGCCCGGCGAGGGCGTCCCACAAGTGCCGTTCCAGTCCTTAGGGGCAGTGGGTGGTGAGTGCAAATACAATTCTTGATTAATTACTCCAATGTTATGTCTTTTTCTTTCTTCTCTTTTCTTCATTGTATATTATGTATTTGTAATGCTGATTATTTCACTTTGTAGAAAAAATTGTACTAGAACGCCTCCTGAAGAAGCGGCTTGACCGCGAAACTGTCGAGGTCACGTTCATAAGTACTCACAAACCTGCCTTCACTTACCCCTGTAGGCATTGTTAATTGTTATCCCAATCAATATTATTGTGTAATCTGTTTTGCTGTCAATCCATATTTATGTCCACATATGGTTGTTTTTAACTTGTTCACTTTTTGAATAAACTGGAATTTTATCTATGTTGTATGTATTCATGAGGTACCGTAATAGTCCATAACCATTTTCCTGGAAGAGGAAGTCCTGGTTATTCCCTCTCCAATTCTTCTTTAATCACTCTTGAAGGATGATGGTACCCACCAATTATATATTATTTTTTGTTTAGTCTTGTGGCTTTCACTTTATAATTCCAGGCAGGTAGTGTCGTGGTTGTGATTCGAACCAGCGACCCACTACACCACTGTGCTTTTTATTTATTCATATTCTTTTATATATATATATATATATATATATGTATGTATATATACTCTGCATCCAGTGTAGCCTATATCTACAGTTCTACAGTGCATTCGGTGGTGTACTGTTTCTAATACACTTCAGGCGGTGTATTAATATATATATACAGTCTAGTACAGCCTTCAAAAATTCCACTCGCCTGCTCGCATTTTGCAAGTGGATTTTGAGGGCTGGCGAGCTATGGCTGCCTGGGAGCGGGGAGGGGGGTGAGCACCGCCGGCAGGTGGGTTGTATGGGAGCCATTCTCCCAGCGATTGGAGGGGAAGAGAGAGGAGAGCCCGGATGATCAGAGTGCTGGGAACATAACAGCTTTCATTTCAATAGCTGTGTTCCCCGCCGTGCGCCGTAACATACAGCCACTCCCCTTTGTCCAGGAACTTTGATAGATAGATCACCTTCCAATCCTGGGAGGGGTGATCTGTCTATCAAAGTTCCCTGGACAAGGGGGAGGGGCTATATTTGTCCTCTTCTCTCTTCCCCTGCATTGGGGACACAGGCTGTATTTGGGACACAGACTGCATTGGGGAACAGGCTGCGTTGCAAACACAGGCTGCACTGGGGACACAGGCTGTTTAGGAGCGAAATTAGGGGTGAGGCAGGGTAGGGGTTGGGCGGGGCAACTGGTGGCGAGTAACCCTTGGGGCCTGACTAGTAGCTCAGGACTTGAAATTTTGAGCCCTAGTCTAATATATATATATATATACATATATATATATATATATATATATATACATATATATATATATATATATATATATACATATATATATACTCTGCATTCAGTGTAGCCTACATCTACACTGCATTCGGTGGTGTACTGCTTCTACTACACTTAATGCGGTGTATTAATACATATACAGTCTAGTATGTATATATATATATATATATATATATATATATATATATATATATATATATATATATATATATATATATATATATATATATATATATATATATATATATATATATATATATTGTGATAGTGTGGTACCCCACCGGTGTATTGATCCAGGATTCTCAACCAGGCAGGTTGAGGGGCTCCAGAGTATTTGCTTGTTTGAGAGGAAACTGGCTTTTCAGTTTCCTCATTATTTAGTAAGGTCCATTTTGAGACCTGGAGCCTGGGGATTTCTTAGAGATCCGGGTGGGATAAAATCCCCAGTCCTAGGTCCAGGTTTTGGGACTCACCAGCACACTGATTGTTCAGGTGTGTGTGGGCCTGATAGCAGAGTCAGGACCATGATTCTGGGCTCCACCCAGAGAGACAGGAGGTCTCCAGGAGTCCAGGCTTTCAAGGAAGAACCCAGAGAGTGCAGGTGTGCACTGAAGTTTCCAGAGAGTGCAGGTGTGCACTGAAGTATCCAGAGAGTGCAGGCTGTAAGGTAAAAGCCAGAGACCTGAGTCTGAGGTCGCTGACAGTAGTCAGGATAGCTCCATGTGGGAGCCTGAGCAGTGGTGAGTCTGCTGCTGAAGAGAGCCAGGTGGCTCAGTATTTTTGTTTGCAATGCTGCATGTGTAAGCCAGGAGGCTGAATATCCTTTTATTTAAAGTTGATGGTGAAAACCCCCCTGCAAGGGAAACTACTTTTGTTTTCATTTCTGGAACTTTGATTTTCTTTAATAAAAGTGGGCCAAAAAAGCCTTGAAAAGGAATCATCTGTGTGGACTGTTCTCGCTAGCGGATGCTACACTTGAGCTAAACAACCCCAAACCTTACAATATATATACTCTGCATTCAGTGTAGCCTATATCTACAGTGCATTGGGTGGTGTACTGTTTCTAATACACTTCAGGCGGTGTATTAAAGTGGTTTTCCGGCCGAAATTATACTTTTTAAATAAAAATACCCCTATAATACACAAGCTGAATGTATTCTAGTAAAGTTAGTCTGTAAACTAAGGTCTGTTTTGTTAGTTTATAGCAGTAGTTTGTTATTTTATAAACTTACAGCAGGCCGTGGCCATCTTAAGTGTGGGCATCTGAAGCCAGACTGTATTTCTTCCTGGATCTCGCACATGCTTAGTGCAGCTCAAGCAGTGTAATAGGTTTCTGGTCAGGTTTCCATAGCAATGGCAGTGTCAGAGGAAGTTACCGCCCCTTACCAGAAGGCATTGCAAACAGGAAATGATGCGATGGGCCACGGCCAGGGAGGAGGAAGTGAAAAATGAATACAGCAGATATACAGTAGATGCTCAGAAAAAAAATTTAAAATATCCAATTCGTTTACAGTGCACAGTTGTAAAAGTGGGTGGAACTCCACTTTAATATATACTGTATATACAGTCTAATATATAAATATATATAAAATCTGTATTCAGTGTAGTGTATATATACTCTGCATTCAGTGTAGCGTATATATACAGTGCATTCAGTGGTGTATTGTATAATAAACTTCAGGCGGTGTGTATATATATATATATATATATATATATATATATATATATATATATATATATATATATATATATACACTCTGCATTTCGTGTAGCTTATATATACAGTGCATTCGGTGGTGTATAGTCTCTAATACACTTCATCTAATACAGTGTGTACAGTTTCTACTACACTTCTGGTGACATACACAGTATACAATAAAATGCAGCCGTTGTACAGTATCTAATACAGTGCAGGCGGTGTATTATTTATATATATATATATATATATATATATATATATATATATATATATATATATACACTCTGCATTCAGTGTAGCCAATATATACAGTGCATTCAGTGGTGTATAGTTTCTAATACACTTCAGGAGGTGTACACAATACATCATGTCCGGAAGGCCACCAAAGAGAGGAAGACGCTCACAGGCCACTAAAAGAGGGCAAGCAGCCTCTGTGTCTACAGTCAACAGTGGTGGTCATGGACATGGTGCATCCTCTGCTAGTGGCCGTGGGGTCGCGCTTATCCCTTTTCTGCTGCTGGCCGTGTTATTGAGCCACAACATGCAGAAGAGTTGGTGGAGTGGATAACAAAGCCATCCTCATCCTCTTCATCCTCTGTCACACAGGTTCAGAGTAGGTTGCCTTCCAACGCAGCAACCAAAGCGGCCTATTCTACTGTCTCCTTGTCCACAGTTACTCCTTCCATTGCCCCACCATCATGTACAGAGGAGTCCCCAGAAATATTCGACCACAGTGTGTTATATGCTGCTGGAGGATGCGCAGTGATTTGAAGGCTCTGATGTTGGTTCCCAGGTTGAGGAAGGGAGTAACATGAGCCTAGAAAGAGGGGGAGCCACAGAAGGATAAGAAACTGGCAGTCATGTTCCCCCAGCTGCAGCATACGGCTGAGTTTGCTCCAGTGATGAGGAGGGAGGGGATGATGAGGCCACTGACTGTACTTGGCGCTTGAGAGAAGAGAGGAGGAGGTGAAGGAGAAGGAGGAGGCACAACTCCAATGAGGCAGGATGTCCTCTAGGGGGCAGCTTAATGACAGCCACCCTATTGCATCACACCACAGAGCTCTGCAGGTGCAGGGTGCTGCTGACTCCTGCTGACTTTTAAAAGTTCCTTGGTGTGGGCCTTTTTCGACACGTGTGCAGCAGATCGCATCGTTGCTGTTTGCAACCTATGTCTTGACCAGATATATGATGACCTGCTATGCAGTTAGTTGGCAATAGCACTTGAAAGACCCACATCATAGAAAAAGGCAGACTTCTCCATGCTCCTCATCTGGGATCTCCAACCCTACTATACCTCCAGTCCTCTCAAAAACCTGCACTGAGAGGAATGACGGTATAGCAATAGGTGTCCCAAGTACTAGCAGTACACCACCAATTGATTTTAGCAGACAAATTTCCCTACCCCAGTTGCTGAACCGTAAAAATAAGTTGCTAGCTTGGCCAAATTGCTAGCACTGCAACTGCTGCCTTTTCAGCTGGTAGACTCTGCCCCCTTTCTTGAATTTATGGAGTGTTCTGTACCTCAGTGGCAGGTTCCAAAATGCCATTTCTTTTCACGGAAGGCCATTCTGGCTCTCTAACAGCATGTGGAAGGAATGTTTTGGCCTCGTTGGACAGGGCAGTTAGCAGTAAGGTTCATATTACCGCTGACTCATGGTCCAGCAGGCATAGACAGCGACGTTACCTTTCCTTCACGGTGCACTGGGTAACTCTGCTGGCAGCTGGGACAGGGTTCAGTGTTGTTGAAGTTTGTTCCGCCACCACACCTCCAAAATGCTAGTGGTGATTCTGCCACAGCTCTCTCCTCCATCCCCTCCTCTTCTTCTTCCTCTATGGCCTTTTCTGCAGATTTGTCCTCTGAACAGCAGTGCTCTGTAAGTGTTCAAGGTGCTACGCAAGCAGTCAGGCTAAAAGATACCAATGCGTCGCTTAAGTTGGTCTGCCTAGGGAACAGCAGCCACACTGGGGCAGAGATTCTGTCAGCTCTGCAGGGGCAGACTCAGAGGTAGGGATGGGCTTTATGTTTGGGTCGAACATGAGTTCGACTCGAACATTGGCTGTTCGCCCGTTCGCCGAATAACGAACAATTTGGGGTGTTCGCGGCAAATTCGAAAACCGTGGAACACCCTTTAAAAGTCTATGGAAGAAATCAAAAGTGCAAATTTTAAAGGTTAATATGCAAGTAATTGTCATAAAAAGTGTTTGGGGACCTGGGTCCTGCCCCAGGGGACATGTATCAATGCAAAAAAAGTTTTAAAAACAGCCGTTTTTTCAGGAGCAGTGATTTTAATAATGCTTAAAGTGAAACATTCCTTTAAATTTCGTACCTGGGGGTGTCTATAGTATGCCTGTAAAATGGTGCATGTTTCCCATGTTTACAACAGTCTGACAGCAAAATGACATTTCTAAAGGGAAAAAAAAGTAATTTAAAACTACTCGCAGCTATAATGAATTGTCGGTCCGGCAATACACATAAAAGTTCATTGATAAAAACGGCATGGGATTCCCCCACAGGGGATCCCTGAACCAAAATTTAAAAAAAAATGCATGGGGGTCTCCCCAAATTTCACACCAGGCCCTTTAGGTCTGGTATGGATATTAAGGGGAACCCACGCCAAAATTAAAAACAAAAGGCATTGGGGTCCCCCTCAAAATCCATAGCAGGCCTGAAGGGTCTGCTATGGATATTAAGGGGAAACCCATGGCAAAATGTTTTAAAAAATGGCGTGGGGTCCCCCTGAAAATCCATACCAGACCCTTCAGGTCTGGTATGGATTGCAAGGGGGAACCCGTGCCAAAATTATTTTTAAAAATGGCGTGGGGTCCCCCCAAAAATCTATACCAGACCCTTGTCCAAGCACGCAACCTGGCAGGCCGCAGGGGGGACAAGAGAGCGCTCCCCCTCCTGAACCATACCAGGCCACATGCCCTCAACATTGGGAGGGTGCTTTGAGGTAGCCCCCCAAAGCACCTTGTCCCCATGTTGATGGGGAAAATGGCCTCATCCCCACAACCCTTGCCCGGTGGTTGTGGGGGTCTGCGGGCGGGGGTCTTATCGGAATCTGGAAGCCCCCTTTAACAAGGGGACCCCTAGATTCCCCCCTGTGTGAATTGGTAATGGGGTACAAATTTACCCTTACCATTTCACAAAAATTGTGTCAAAAATGTTAAAAAAAGACAATAGACGGTTTTTGACAATACCTTTATTAATGTCTCCTTCTTTCCCCGCTTCTTCTTCCATCTTCTTCTTCTTCTGGTCTTCCTTCGGTGTTCTTTTTCTTTCTCCATCTTGTTCTTCCCCCACTTCTTCGTCTATCTTCCTCCACTTCTTCCTCCGGTCTTCTCGTCAAGCATCTTCTTCTCCGTTTCATCCTCCAATCCAATTATACGTAAACGGGTGACCCCGCCCCCCTCTGACAACACGGGAAAGCCATAGGGAAGTCCCCGTGCGTCAGAGGGGATGAGGTCACCGGGTGGCCTCGCCCTCCGTTATATAAGAGCTGTCACCTGAACAGAAGTGTCACACAGTGGGAGACTCCCATTGAGGTGGATTGGAGGATGAAGTGGAGAAGAAGATGCCGGATGAGAAAACCGGAGGAAGAAGCGAAGGAAGATAGAGGAAGAAGCGGGGAAAGAACAAGATGGAGGAAGAAGAAGAACACAGAAGGAAGACCAGAAGAAGATGGAAGAAGAAGCAGGGAAAGAAGAAGACATTAATTTAAAAGTACTCGCGGTTATAATGAATTGTCGGGTCTCTGCAATACACATAAAAGTCATTGAAAAAAACAGCATGGGGTTCACCCACAGTGCATTACCAGGCCCTTTAGGTCTGGTATGAATATTAAGGGGAACCCCAAACCAAAATTTAAAAAAAAAGTGTGTGGGGTCCCCCCAAATTCCGTACTAGGCCCCTCAGGTCTGGTATGAATATTAAGGGGAACCCCATGCCAAAATTTAAAAAAATTGGCAAATATTGATGTGACACCAACATTAAAAAAATAAAAATCAATAAATGTTGATGAAATTAAAAATGTTTATGGCATATAGTGTAATGTTCAAACACTAAAAAGTCCATCAAAATATAAATGAAATGAAATCTTCTATGACGTGAAAAATCTTGTGTTCAATCCACCACCAGTGATAGATATTTGCCGCTTACCAGAACCCCATGATCCCCCACCAGCTTAGCAAATGGACCCAGACTCTGGATTCGTTGGTGGTAATGAAACATCCAAAGACACCAAATAGAGCTATCAAACCTCAGATCCCATCATATCTCCCCAGCTCCTCTGCTGCCTCTTCCAGCAATGTCCAGCAAGAACAAGATGGAGGAAGAAAATCGAATGAAGACCAGAAGAAGACGGAAGAAGAAGCGGGGAAAGAAGAAGACATTAATAAAGGAATTGTCAAAAACCGTCTCTTGTCTTTTTTAACATTTTTGACACATTTTTTGTGAAATGGTAGGGGTACATTTGTACCCCTTTGCCACTTCACACGGGGGGGCGGGATCTATGGGTCCCCTTGTTAAAGGGGGCTTCCAGATTCTGATAAGCCCCTTGCCTGCATACCCCCACAACCACCAGGTAAGGGTTGTGGGGATGAGGCCCTTGTCCCCATTAACATGGGGACATCCTCCCCATGTTGAGGGCATGTGGCCTGGTACGGTTCAGGAGGGGGGCGCTCTATCGTTCCCCCCTCTTTTCCTGTAGCCTGCCAGGTTGCGTGGGTCTGGTATGTATTTTTAGGGGGACCCCCATGCCATTTTTCTTAAATTTTGCCGCGGAGTTCCCCTTAAAATTCATACCAGACCTGAAGGATCTGGTATCGATTTTGAGGGGGACCCCCACGCTATTTTTTTTATTTTGGTTCGGGGTTCCCCTTAATATTCATACCAGACCCTAAGGGCCTGGTAGTGCACTGTGGGGGAAAACCAGGCCGTTTTTTTCAATGACTTTTATGAGCATTGCAGACACCTGACAATTCATTATAGCAGCCGGCCCTACCGCTAGTACTTTTAAATGCCTTTTTTTTTCCTTTAGAAATGTCATTTTGCTCTTGGACTGTTGTAAACACGGGAAACATGCGCCACTTCACAGGCATACTATAGACACCCCCCAAATTTAAAAGAATATTTTACTTTTATTGTTTCACTTTAAGCATTATTAAAATCACTGGTCCCAAAAAAACAGCAGTTTTAAAACTTTTTTTTTGCATTGATACATGTCCCCTGGGGCAGGACCCGGGTCCCCAAACACATTTTATGACAATAACTTGCATATTAACCCTTAAAATTAGCACTTTTGATTATTCATGTTCATGTCCCATAGACTTTAACGGTGTTCGAACAAATTTTTTGCCTGTTCGCATGTACTACTGTGAACCGAACCGGGGGGGTGTTCGGCCCATCCCTACTCAGAGGTGGTTGACGCCACGCCAGCTTCAGCCAGGAATGGTTGTAGGTGATAATGGCACCAATGTGAAGAAAGAAAACTAAAGCGCTCATGTGGATTCTCTATGAAATAACAAAACACCAAAAAGAAATGTGTAAGCTGCAACCAACCAATTAGTGCTGTGACACCTGTTGCTATAAATCAATATAAAATATGTTGGTGCGCTTATCAAACTATCCCCATCTGTTGGAGTGTTGCTTATATATAAAATCCTAAACCATAAAAATACCCTGATATCATAATCAGTAGAGTGAATAAGTGCAAATAATCAATCAATAAAGTGAATAACTGCAAAAAAAATGCATCAAAAAACATATACTCTGATATCACAATCAGTAAAGTGAATAAGTGCAAATAAATATATCAATCAATAAAGTGAATAAATGCAAATAGATGCATCAAAAAACATATAAGGGAACACACATCCCTAGATATCCCTAGATATATGTAGATGAAAAAAAAAGCAATAAATATTGTCTGTTTGTGTTAATCCAGCTGAGGTCTAAATGTCCAATCAATTGCCTTTGATGAACTTGTTTGTATTACAATTCTCACAGATCATAGTTGCATGATGAATTACATTTTCAGGGTGATGATTCACATAAAGATAAAAGAAAAACCATCATTGCGCAGTGTTTTTAAATGCTACAAGACTAGGCAAACAATGTAATCCACTCACACATTTGCAGTAGCTGAATCCCTTTTGTTATAATGGGCAGACAGCTTCACCACTCATACAGCTATCGCTGTGTTTGCCGAAGACGTCACTGACTCCTTCTCCCCTCCTTAATAAACATGAACCAGACTTTGAGTTCATTAAAAAAGAGATAGAGAGAATCCAAAAAATTTAAAATACACAAAACAGGAAAAATTTAGACAGAACGTTGCTGATTGGGAGATTGGAGATATTTTTAATCCCACTCTATACCAAACAGAAGCAGGTCTCTATCTAGAAATTCTAAACACTCACAACACTCTTGGAAAAATAGGACTGGCTCCTCATCTGATAGTGACCTGGACAAAAATAATCCACCTAAGTCGGTCACTTTTTTAGAGGAGCTCGAGGGCAAGGTGTCTATGGAGGACCCAAAACAACTAGCGAAGGTGCGAAAGGGAGGCAGGAAAAGGAAACACAGAAGGAAGAGGAAAAGTCAGGGACACAACTCAAAGTCGAAGAAGTGGGAGACTAAGGAGCCAGAGGAGACGTTAAATGAGGTGCCCGGTGCTTCTTCTCTGGACCTTAATATTGTGAATTTGTCTGATTTTCAGCTCAATGACAATCACATCAAACTCCTCAAGAAAGTACTCTCTTTCTCTCCCACTTCTCCCATGAATGAAATTGCATAAATCTCTAACACGCCCCCCAGGTAGGCCAATTGTTTCTGCCATTAATGGCCCCTTGGAGAAAGCTGGCAAATATGTAGACTCAATGATTAAAGAGCTTGTGAGTACTCTGCCATCATTTGTTCATGATAGCAGAGATGTATTGCTCAAACTTTTGCAATTTTCCCTTCCTGCTGATGCCCTACTCATGGGGATTGATGTGGAAAGCCTCTATATGTCGATTCCTTACCAGTGGGGTATCACTGCCACCAAGTACTTTCTGGACGATCATTGGTGAGTTACTCTAATTTATGTTGGATAACAATTTATTCCAATTTTTGGGCAAATATTACCAACAGGTGAGACGCACTAGTATGGGCGCTCCTTGGGCTCCCTCTTATGCATGCCTCCACCTCGGCCTCTGGGAGAAGGAGGTTGTTTACAAGTCCTCGATGTACCTCAGCCACTGTCATCTGTGGCTGAGGTACATCGATGATGTCCTCATGGTATGGATGGGGTCAGTTGAACAACTTGTGGACTTTATGTCTCAATTAAATAATAACAATAGGAATATATGGCTGACCTACTCCTACCATGTTGACACACTCTCATTTCTCGACCTGCAAATTAATAGATCAGGAGACAGGATTACTACCAGTACCTTTCGCAAGGAGACAGCAGCGAATACCCTTCTCCTAGCATAGAGTCATCATCCTAAATCCCTTATTAATGGGATACCCACAGGACAGTTCCTGAGGATAAGGTGGAATTGCTCTAAAGAAGAAAATTCCAAAAAGAAGCAAGTGATATGTAGCAGTGATTCAGACAGAGAGGCTATTCCCACAATTCTCTTAAAAAAGCTAAAAATAGGGCGCTATTGAAGAAACGTGAAGATCTCCTTACCACACAAAAAAAGGCCCCACAATTGTTGAATCTTGAGCAGGATTTCCCTAGGATTATTACCAGATTTGATTCCCAATAGACTGAAGTCTATCAGATCCTCAATAGACACTGGCATATCTTGAGATCTGCCCCATTAACTGCCAACAGTCCAAAACCCCTACTAACTGCTAGAAGAGCATGTAATTTGGGTGATGTTCTAGTTCAATATGTCTCAGAACTGCTCCCAGGTAGTCCCATGCCAGCCTGTCAAATGCCTTCTTTGCATCTAGCGACAGAAAGAATCCCTTTTGTTTGTGGGTTGTAATCCAATGGTGTATATTTAGGGCTTTGATTGTGTTATCCCTTGCCTCTCTTCCAGGTATGAAGCCAATTTGGTCTCTCCTTATTAGAGAAGGTAGGAAAGGTAAAAGACAGGAAGCTAAAATCTTGGCATACAGCTTTATATCGACATTCAATAAGGATATCGGCCTGTATTTACTCACTGATGTAGGGTCTTTCTCCTCTTTTGGGATCACTGTGATGTGAGCTTTTAGTAACCAATGGAAGGGGAGAGTGGACAAGGTTAAAGAGTTAAAGGTCTTAATCATATGTGGGGCTAAGGTATCTGTAAAGGCTTTGAAGTAGGTAGCTGTAAGCCCATCCGGCTGGGACTTTTACCATTTTTAAGCTGTTTAATTGCCAATTTGAGTTCTTCTTCTGAAATAGGGTTTTCTAGCTGAGCAGCATCCTCTTTGTCTATGGGCTTAGGGCAGAATTTGTTGAGGAAAGACTTGATTGTAGTGCGTCTATTTTCAGATCCACTATGGTTTGTTGTATGGTTAGGAAGATTATATAGTTTAGAGTAGTAAGTCTCAAATTGAGCTCCTATGTCTGTCGGGGTAATATGGGGCTTCCCTTTGTGGGTCTTTGATGGTGTGAATGTTTGCATGTGCTTTCCTGGTCTGGAGGGCTTTAGCGAGATATTTTCCGCATTTGTTGCCGAATTCGTAGAAGATCTTTTGGTGTAGGATAAATTTGCGTTTCTTTTATGGTTTAATTCTTCACGTAGCATTTTCCTGTTTAGGGTAAGCTCATGGTAAATTTGCTGTGCTTGTGCTTGTTTGTGGGCAAGTTCAAGATTTTTAATCTTGTTAAGTAGGTCCGTAATTTTTGGGTGTTGGGCTTTTCGATGAGATGCTTTAAGGGCAATGAGTTTCCCTCGGACAAGACATTTATGGGCTTCTCATTGGGTAAGTGGGGCTGTGTCCGGTGTGTCGTTCTCTAGAAAAAATGTGTGTATGCAACTATGGATGTCTTTGACGACTTCTTCTGAAGTAAGCAGTGACGAGTTTATGCGCCAAATGTTTTTGGAAATGTGTTTGTCAGGGAACGTCAGGGTCATTGTAATTGGGTGGTGGTCTGATAGCAGCATTGGTTCAATGGTGGCGGTTGATAGAAAGGGTATATCTTTCTGGGATAGGAATAGGTAGTCCATTCTAGAATATTTATTATGTGGGGCAGAGAAAAAAGTAAAGTCTTTTTCCTCAGGATGGAGGGTACGCCATGTATCATGTAAAAGAAGATCTTGGATTTGTAGCTTAATTTGTCGGATGGCTTTATATGGTAAAGAAGCTGTACCAGTAGAGGTATCTAAGATTGGGAAAAGGGCTACGTTGAATTCTCCTTCTAGGATGGTCAGTCCAGAGTGAAAGTCTGAGAGTAGTTGTGAGATTGATCTAAAGAAGCAGTGTTGGGGCTGTATATGTTGGCCAGGGTCACGGGTCGTCCCTGGAGTCGGCCCTTTAGAAAGATTTATCTGCCTTCTGTGTCTATGAGTAAGTCCTCGGGTTGCCAATCAAGGTTTTTTTAAATTAAAATTGAGACCCCTTTGGATTTCTCAAGTGGGTTGGTGGCATGGTATACTGTTGGGAACATGTGGTTCATAAGCTTGGGAAATTTCTTTGTGCGAAAGTGCGTCTCTTGTAAAATTACTATGTTTGCCTTCAGTTTAAACATCATATCAAGGACTTGGCTATGCTTCTTCGGGATGTTGAGGCCCTTTGTGTTTAGTGAGACTACTTTAAGTGTGGAGGGTTTTTTTGTGGTGTGTATGTGTGTCATAGTGTGTTGTTGTTCGGTCCTAGAGTTAAACGTAGGTTCTTATGCAGTTTTGCTCTGGTTGGAATGTGGTGGCGGTGGAGACTGTGAGGTAGAGAAGGAAGGGAAAGGGGAGGAAGGAGAGAGAGGGGCAGAAGGGGAGAAAGAAACAAGGACAAAAAAAAAAGGGGGGAAGGAGTCAGGGGGGAGAGGGGGAGAAGGAGGATGGGGTAGGTGAACTGGGATTTAGGAAGAGATGGGATAGGCTGTAGTCCGGAGTTAGGGAGGTTGTATATAACCTACCCTAAGATTAGAAATGTATCCGGTAGGGTTTGACAGGAACACTTACGTTCCCGTCTTGTGGGAAGATGAAGGGTGTCAAAAAGGAACGGTCGAGATTGATTGTGTGAGGAAGCCAATATTTATTGGTACTAGGCATGATAGCTGTGGGTCTAAACTCAGGGGAGTCAAACATGAGGCACTTTCTTAAGGTCATTTAGCAAATGTGTTGAATAAACATTGAACAAACATTAACAGTTCTATATTGTAAAACATATTAAATTATTATAGAAACCAGAACAGTGACACGAAGTCCTCTATGCCTGAAAGTATCTTACGTTGTACCTCCAATTGAATGGAGTTGAGAGAGACCTCCAACAGTGAAACAGTTTAACATTGTTTATAACATTCTATGTGAAAGTTTATAATATAACTTTAGTTGATTCTGTATCAGAAAGCACACTATCTCGCGTGTGTGTGTGGTCAGGCACGGCATGGTCGGTATTTTGGCAAATTCCAGTCTAAGTTGGGTTGGAAAGGGAACGTCACAAACCTTAATGTGTGTTTAGCATCTCAGAGGTTGTAAGGTGAGATAGCCCTGTGCCTCCTTGTGATGGAGTTGGTTAGGTATATGTAGTAAGTGCGATTTGATTTGGGAGCTTTCAAATCGATCGAATAACTAAATTTCAAGGATACAGCAGGATAAGTGAGAAGGAGCCTTCTAACACATTCTAATTTTTAAACATTCTTATAACATCTTTTTCAAGTGTGGCACCAGGAGGAGGGATGATACTGCACAGACGCCACATTAGGGGGGGTTATGTGGAATGTCTAAAGCTCTTAGTTGCTTAAAGAGCGTTTATAGTGACAGATTCTCCTGATTTTAGGAGAGGAGGTGGAGAGATATGCGAATTAGGTCCCTATCTTTCTATGGGAAGGGAGTTGGCCTCTGTGCAACATCGGTCATTCCGTATGAAGCACCTGAAAATACATTAGTAACATGTATTGAACCTCGGTTCAGGGCAATTCTGTAAGCAGAGAAGTCAAGGAGGTCCACGTGTGGAATACCTTCTGGGGTAGATCGGAATGGAGGGAGGGTGGGGTAGGGTGAAGAAGAATCGGGGGGATTGAGGAGGGGGAGGGGTATGGAGTTAGGGTATGGGGAAGGGTGGAGTAGGGTGAGGGGAGAGAATAGGGAAGGGTGCAGGAAGGTATTTAGTGTGAGAGCCCCATCCTTAAGGATGGATGTTTATCTAAAAGAGTCATTTAGTCTCTCGGTTCGGTTTTAGGCAGTTTAATGGAGGGTATGTGATTACCCCTAAAAAAGTATTTTACCTTTGAGACCGCTGGTTCTTCTAGAAGGGACATTCAGAACACGGGGGTCTCCCAAGGGAGACATCAGACTTACAGTTCAGCTGGGGATGTATCCACTCGTTATGGATCAAACTTCAGAGAAGCACGGTCAGGAGTATCTAGGGCTGGCAGTCACTGGGAAAAGAAAAGAAAAGTTATCTTTGATGCAGCCGCTTTCGGCATACGCTTGTCATCTTGGGTGTCACAGATGGGTGTCGTAGAGAGGTTCCTGTCTTGATAAGGTGTATTCAGTGTTGAGATGCATAGAAGGGTAGGGGTAAAATTGTTCAGTCGGATCTTTCATGGCGGGCTATTCTGTGGGCCCGGGAGGCTGTTGGGCTGTTGAGCACAGCATTCCAGGGGTCTGACATGTTGGATTCCCTCGGTGGGGTGTGTCTGCGGCATCTTATGTGGAAGTCATCGCGGACTGGGATAGCGTTGGTGGAAGCTGATCTTCTGATGTGTGGCTCACGAAGGGTGGTGTACCACTCTGGGACGTCAATGCGTGGAAGATTCAGTGTTTCGCAGAAAGCGGGTAGATCTTCTGGCAGGTGTAGGTTTATCGTATGGCCTTGAAAGAAAGCAGAGAGGCAGAAGGGGAACTTCCACCGGTACTGGATCCCTGATGCGCAGGAGGTCAAGGAGAGGGCATAGGTCTCTTCTATTTTTAAGGGTAATGGGCGAGAGGTCCTGGAACAACTTTATGTCAGCTCCTTGATAAAGTATTGAGCCACGGTCTCTAGCCCTATGGAGAATTTCCTCCTTTAGTTTAAAATTGATGAGACAACAGACAACATCTCTGGAAGGATCAGTCTCTCTGCCTCTGGGTCTCAAGGCTCTATGCAAGCGTTCAAATTCAATGGACGTTTCAGGAGGTCTGCCTAAAAGATCATTAAATATGGCGATAGTGGCTTTTGTGACTTGCAAATTTTCAATGGATTCAGGGATTCCTCTTACCTGGATATTGTGGCGACGGCCACAGTTGTCCAGATCTTCCACATGTCTCTGGATATCCCTGAGCTGTGTAGTTTGGGAAGGTCTGTAGTTGCTGGATGGCAGTGTCATGGAGGGTTGTTGTTTCCTCCAGATCGTCTAATCGCACTGCCATTGCCTAGACGTCTCTCCCGAGATCCGTGATGGCTGATGAGAGTGTAGCTTTGATGTCTTCTGCCACAGAGCGTAGGTCCTGCATGCACAGGGGCTGTGGGGCAAAGGTTTCAGCTGCTGTGGGTTGGGGTTGTGTGTGACTCCTGCCTGAGGGGCTGAGGCTGGAGGATCATGCGGCGTTGGAGTAGGCCCGATTAGAAGCCGGGTTCTCACATACCTGGGTCCGGAAGATGTCCGGGATATTGCGGTCGATTTGTGTTCCGGATCCTCTGGGGGAGCGGGACCTAGTTGGGGAGGGTTCCCCGGAGTTTTTCTCCATGTTTAGAAGCAGATGGCTCGGCTGGGCTTATTGTGAAATCCTCCGTGGACGGGAGCTCAGGAACTAAGCGGCCATTCAGCTTCTGCACCAAACCACGCCCCCGTATATTTTTCAATTTTCAATAGCTTATTTTTTCCTTAACTAGTGAATGTTAGTTGGTGTCTGGTTTGTATGTGTGGGATGTTCAGCCGCGGCTTCCTATGTTTTTAATAGATTTGACAACGTTGTCCAATTTTTTAATAGTCTATGTCAGTCATTTATCTGTGCCTTATTTTTGTTAATTTAATTTGCTGTGGTATTTTTTGTACTAATAAAGCTAGTTTTGTACTAATCATAATGCTCTGATGTGGCCCTCTTAAGAGAACTTTATTTTCTTAGTCTTTTTTTGTATGCTCTTAGGGTTACCAGAACTGCATCCTACGAGTTCGTATGGGTGAAGGTTATTTACATACTCGCTAAACTTACTTTTTATTTTTCATTACTTAGTTTAGGTTGATCCAGGTAGTTTTTTGTTTATTTCTTGGAGACATTTCTAACAGAGCATCTACTGGGTTACTGGGTCTTGAGGATGGGCCACTGGCCAGAACTTGCTCAATATGCAATTCAGCTACTGGCCTTCGCTGCATTCAGCGTGCTTTCTGAACGTATATTCAGTGCTGCTGTGGGGTTTGTAACGGATCAAAGAGTGCGCCTGTCCACAGACTCCGTTGATAGGCTCACATTCATAAAAATGAATCAGTCTTGGATCAGCAGCTATCAAGCACCTGATGCTGATGTAACTGATTGAATTTGCAATAGATCTGGGATCTCTTGAAGACTGCCTATGCTGATTATCCTATTCCTCCTCAATCTTTATGATGATAGCTTCCAACAATATTTTTGGTTTAGGGCATCACCACCACCACCCAAGGCCCAATCTTTCTGCCCCTGTTTAACAGGGGCCTGTAATTACATTTTTTCATATAATATTTCACAGCATGGCCCATTCCTGCTCCCAACAAGAGTATCTATGAGGGGTTACATTGTTGTGGCACCACCACCACCACCCGAGGCCCAATTTGTCTGCCCCTCTTTTACATGCCCCTGTCATTACAATTTTTAATATAACATTTCACAGCAGGGCCTGTTTCTGCGCCCAACAAGAGTTACTGTGAGGGCTTACAGTGTTCTGGTGCCACTAAAAACCAAAGGCCCAATTTTTCTGCCCCTGTTTTACAGGGCCATGTAATTATAATTTTTGATATAATATTTAACAGCGGGGCCCGTTCCTGCACCCAACAAGAGTAACTGTGAGGGCTTACAGTTTCTGGCGCCACCAAAACAAAAGGCCCAATTTTTCTGCCCCTGTTTAACAGGGCCATATAATTACAATTTTTGATAGTATTTCATAGCAGGGCCTGTTCCTGCGCCCAACAAGAGTAACTATGAGGGCTTAAAGTGTTCTGGCGCCACCAAAACCAAAGGCCCAATTTTTCTGCCCCTGTTTAATAGAGGCATGTAATTACATTTTTGAAATAATAGTTAAGCAGGGCCCGTTCCTGTGCCCAACAAGAGTAACTGTGAGGGGTTACAATGTTCTGGTGCTACCAAAACCAAAGGCCCAATTTTTCTGCCCCTGTTTTACATGGCCATGTAATTACAATTTTTTATACAATATTTAGCAGTAGGGCCTGTTCCTGTATCCATCAAGAGTAACTGTGAGGGCTTACAGTGTTCTGGCGCCACCAAAGCCAAATGCCCAATTTTTCTGCCCCTGTTTAACAGGGCCATGTTATTACAATTTTTGATATAGTATTTCACAGCAGGGCCTGTTCCTGCACCCAACAAGAGTAACTGTGAGGGGTTACTGTTTCTGCCACCACCAACACCTAAGGCCCAATTTTTCTGCAGAGTATATAGGGCAGGCCATATAGTATATATACTGCTGTTCAGTGTATATAGTGCCTGGGGGCCAGGGGGACCCCCACACCATTTTTTAAAACATTTTGGTGTGGGGTTCCCCTTAATATCCATACCAGACCTTAAAGGCCTGGTATGGATTTTGGGGGGACATCCACACCATTTTTTTTGTTATTTTTGGCGCGGGTTTCCCTTAACATTCATACCAGATCCAAAGGGCCTGGTAATGGACTGGGGGGGCAACCCACGCCATTTTTTTCAATGATTTTTATCTATATTGCCAGGATCTGACCATACATTACAGCTGCGAGCAGTTTTACATTTTTTTTCCTTTAGAAATTTCATTTTTCTGTGGTGCTGTTATAAGCATGAGAAAGATGGGCTACTTTACAGGCAGACAAAGGAGACCCTCGGGCATGATTCAAAGGAATATTTCATTTTTATTGTTTCAGTTTAAGCATTATTAAAATCACTGCTCCTGAAAAAAATGGCCGTTTTTAAAACTGTCCCCTGAGGCAGGACCTGGGTCCTCAAACACTTTTTATGGCAATAACTTATTTATAAAAGCCTTTAAAATGAGCACTTTTGATTTTTCATGTTTGCGTCCTATAGACTTTAACCACTTCAGCCCCGGAAGGATTTACCCCCTTCCTGACCAGAGCACTTTTTACAATTTGGCACTGCGTCGCTTTAACTGCTAATTGCGCAGTCATGTAATGCTGTACCCAAACAAAATTTGCGTCCTTTTCTTCCCACAAATAGAGCTTTCTTTTGATGGTATTTGATCACCTCTGTGGTTTTTATTTTTTGTGCTATAAACGGAAAAAATCAAAAATATTGAAAAAAAATCTTATTTTCTACTTTTTGTTAAAAAATCCAATAAACTCAATTTTATTCATACATTTAGGCCAAAATGTATTCGGCCACATGTCTTTGGTAAAAAAAATGACAATAAGCGTATATTTATTGGTTTTCGAAAAAGTTATAGCGTCTACAAACTAGGGTACATTTTCTGGAATTTACACAGCTTTTAGTTTATGACTGCCTATGTCATTTCTTGAGGTGCTAAAATAGCAGGGCGGTACAAAACCCCATTTTGGAAAGTAGACACCCCAAGGAAATTGCTGAGAGGCATGTTGAGCCCATTGAATATTATTTTTTTTTGTCCCAAGTGATTGAATAATGACAAAAAAAAAAATTACAAAAAGTTGTCACTAAATGATATATTGCTCACACAGGCCATGGGCATATGTGGAATTGCACCCCAAAATATATTAAGCTGCTTCTCCTGAGTATGACTTTTTTGGAGCCTAGCCGCGTACGGGCCCCCGAAAACCAATCACCGCCTTCAGGATTTCTAGGGGGGTAAATTTTTGATTTTACTCCTCACTACCTATCACAGTTTTGAAGGCCATAAAATGCCCAGATGGCACAAAACCCCCCCAAATTACCCCATTTTGGAAAGCAGACACCCCAAGCTATTTGCTTTGAGGCATGTTGAGTCCATGGAATATTTTATATTTTGACACAAGTTGCGGGAAAGTGACAATTTTTTTTTTTTGCACTAAGTTGTCACTAAATGATATATTGCTCACACAGACCATGGGCATATGTGGAATTGCACCCCAAAATACATTTAGCTGCTTCTCCTGAGTATGGGGATACCACATGTGTGGGACTTTTTGGGAGCATAGCCACGTACTGGGCCCTGAAAACCAATCACCGCCTTCAGGATTTCCAAGGGTGTAAATTTTTGATTTCACTCTGCACTGCCTATCACAGTTTCAGAGACCATGGAATGCCCAGGTGGCACAAACCCCCCCAAATGACCCCATTTTGGAAAGTAGACACCCCAAGCTATTTGCTGAGAGGCATGGTGAGTATTTTGCAGCTCTCATTTGTTTTTGAAAATGAAGAAAGACAAGAAAATTTTTTTTTTCTTTTTTCAATTTTCAAAACTTTGTGACTAAAAGTGAGGTCTGCAAAATACTCACTATGCAGTAATCAGAAAAAAAAACTTCTTGGTGTCAGTGTGACAGGGGGGGAGGGGTGATTGGGGGGTGATCGGGGGGGATCGGGGGGTAAAGGGGGGTGTAAAGTATGCCTGGCATGTTCTACTGTGTGTGTGTGTTGTGCACTCACTCAGATGTCTTCTCTCCTCGGCGCTGGAACGGAAAATACAGAGCTGAGGAGAGATGACATCACTTCCTCTGCCTCTGTGTACTATACAGAGGCAGGGGAAGAATCTCATTGGCTGGGAGCGATCGCGAGGGGGGGGCCACGAATGGATGGCCTTCCCCTCATCTGTGAACGCTCCCAGTCAGAACCCGACCGCCTCGGGCACCGGGGGGGTCCGATCGGACCCCCCACCCGCGGCAAGCAATCACGTACCAGGTACGTGATTTTGCCTGCCCATGCCATTCTGCCGCAGTATATCTGTCGGCAAGTGGTTAATTGTGTTTGCACACATTTTTTGCCTGTTCGCATGTTCTGCTGTGAACCAAACCGGGGGGTATTCGGCTGATCCCTACTCAGAAGCAAGGATAGAAGGCAGTACCACACAAATCAGGTGACAGAAGTATTTTTGAAGCTGAGCAGCTTGTACCGATCCGGAAACACTGTGGATTATTACGTTATTTCTTCTTGATCTGTCTTATAAGTCTGCCACTTTAGCTTTAAATCTGTCAATCTCATCTGTTTGGTCATTGTGTGCATCCACAAGAGTTTTATAGGAGGATGCAAACTCTCCCATTGTGTGCTCCAAATGATCTAATCTTCCCCTAGTTCCTGCACATCAGCTTTGAAATTCTGGACACATTCCAGCATATCTGTGTGCAGAGAGGCACGCAGGGAAACTAACATGTCTTTTAAGGTTGTGTCAGAGATCAGCTGGTTGCTAGTAGGGAAAGTGTTAATTGTGTATGCTAAGTCTCTAGTGTCATTCAATGAGTTGCAGCCATTGTTTAGCTCAGAAGTAGCCGACCCTGAGGCTTGCTGTATGCTGGACTCTGTAAAAGTGGTGTGGAGACATTAGGAGATTGTGGCTGTAGCCTCTGCTGTGTACTAGCTTGCAGGTAGCCTTGTGATGCATGTGAGAAGCTGCTGGAGGAGGCAGGATAGCAGTCGCCGGATCCATCATGGGACGCTCTACAGGGAGGAAGAAATGCAAGACTTTCTTCAGCTGAGAGGTTTCTTTCCTCTTGTGGGTAATCTCCAAGTGTGGATCGGCACTGTGGAAGGTGAATCGCTGGGTTGGTGACGTGCTTTGTTGCCACTATAGGCTGGAATCCTCAGCACTGGTGTGGAGTTGCAGAATCAGGCTTCCCTTCAGCAGCGTGCCAAGCCACGCCCCTTCATTTTTTTTAATTTAACCTGCTAGTTGGGCTGCCTTAATGAGCTGACCTTAAAGAAGAGCTTCAATAAGACCCAGCAACTGTTGAGACAATGAACACCTTGACCAGGTCTATGTACAACATAATGTATAGAGTGCAGTGGTCAGAAGCAAGTAAAAAACAAAACACTGTATAGAGTCAGTCAGGATGAGTGCCACATCCATATCAATGTCCTCCCTGAAAGTTCCCAGCATTCCCCTCATACATTAGAGTTCCACCTTACATCAATATCGCCAGAGTTCTACCACCTTCCATCAGAGTCTGCAGAGTCCCCCCTTACATCAGTGTCCCACCTTACAGCCAAGTCCCCACTTACACCAGAATCTGGCAGAGTGTCCCCTGTCCCCTTAAATCAGAGCCTGGCAGAGTGTCCCCTTGCCTCGGAATACAATGGCGTGTCCCCTTACATCAGAGCCTGGCAGGGTACCCCCTTACATTAGATTCCAGCGAAGCGCCCACCCTACATCAGAGTTCAGGTGTCCAAGTGGTAATTGGACATTAAATCACTGGGCAGCTCCCAGAAGAACAGGGATAGGGAGGGAAACAGATAGGGGAGAGAAAAGAGGGAGATGGGGAGAGTTCAGTGAACCACTCACTCACCCTAGGCTGGTCTCTGCAGGCTCAGCAGGGGCATGATGTGGCTGAAGGTGATGTACTGTAAATCTTTCACCCACACATCCGGTTTCTCTGGAACAGTACTGGCTGCGGGCGGGGGGGTTGCAATGTGGGCAGCGCAGACACAGGGGATAGTGGGTGGAGAAGGTGAGGTGAATCAAGTTGTTCTCCTCTCCTGTTTGTGCAGGGGGGAGAGTATACTGACTGTTCATTGTGAAAGTCACAGACATTCAGGTGCAGCCAGCCACTCTTAACTTTATGGACACCATCCCCTGTTTGTGCACAACACCCAAAGGGGGGGGAGTTGCCTGCTAGGCACACTTGAAATTTGGGCAGGCGCAGCCCACCCCAGCACCCCCTAGATCTGCCTATGTTGGCTTTGCCCCTCCAAAACATTGGACATATACTAAATGTGTTTGAGCTGGTTAATGTTGCTCCTTAATACATTTTTTTTGCAGCAAATACTTCTTAGGACTGGAGATAATTGTAAAGCTAATATGAGCAGCTAATATGAGCAGAAAGGCAACCATATTACTGTGGTTATGTTTGGGTTTTTTCTGCAACTTCTACAAACATCTTCAAATAATTATTCTTTGCAGTAAAGAAAGCTATACATTATACAATTTTCTTTCCTTCAACAAGAGGCATAACTAAAACCTTTAGGGCCCTGATGCAAGAAACCATGAAGGGCCCCCTTAACTCCCCCCCTTCTATCCTAGCCCCGGACTTCTAGTCCTGGGAGGGCATCCATGGAATCCTCCCAGAACCCTGCCTCCCGCGTGCCCTCTGGGGCATGCATCTACAGCTGATCACAAATCACGATAAAGGACCAATCACAGTGGCCCTTTACCATGTGATCAGCTGATCACATGTAAACAGACTTGCTGGTTATCGGCAGTCCTTTCCTCCCAGGATGTTTTTGTGTGAGGAAAGGAGAGTCATTAACCGGTAAGATTGTCAGTACATTGTTTATACTCATAATCAGGGCACTGGTCATCAGCGCTGCCTATCACTGCTCATCAATGCCACCTATTAGTGCCACCTATCAATGCTCATCAATGCTGCCCATCAGTGCCAATTGGTGCCACCCATCAGTGGTCCTCAAAACCACCTATCTGTACCCATCAGTGCCTCCTCAGCAGTACTCTGAGCTGAGGGTGTCTCTCTCATACAGCCTAGTGCCTACACTGACAGTTCCGCCTCCCTCCTCCCTTGCACGGATGGGAGAGGAGAGAGATGATCTGCTCCTTCTCCACCCGCCCCTCTCCTCCTGTGTGTGGACTGGGGGAAGTGTGAAGCCCAGCAGCTGAATAATCCAATTCAGCTACTTAGCTTCATACTTCCCACAGTGCACACAGGAAGAGAGGAGCGAGAGGAGAAAGAGAAGATTGCTCCCTCCTCTCCCATTTGTGCGAGGGAGGAGGGAGGGGGGAACTGTCATTGCATGCTCTGGACTGTATGAGAGAGACACTCTCAGCTCAGACTCCTGTGGCTAACAACCCAGCTGGACCCCCTGGACAGTGGCAGAATGCCTTTGCGACCCTGGTAGTTCCGCCACTGCCTTCAACCATGGTCAGTGTTGATGGGGAAATCCCTCCCACTGCGCTATTGTATTATGACCGCAGGAGGTTTCCTAGCCATCAGACAACAATGATCACTGTTCGCGGCTATAAAACGCAACAGGCTGGTTGTACTAAAGTCGATCGATGGATCGACTTCAGTATAACCAGCCTACCCATAGACAGATCAAAATGTGACCAGAACTAATAATTGGACTAGTAATTGGACAATTGAATCGAAAGCTGATTCATGGCCAGGTGTGGGCTACTCCTTCGTTATTTTTTCATCAATTAAGCAGGTAAAAGGTCTGGAGTTGATTCTAAGTGTGGTAATTGCATTTGGAATCTATTGCTGTGAACCTTGCCCATGCAAGTGAAACAAGTCATTGCAAGGTTTCAAAAACAAAACAAATCCATCAGAGAGATAGCAGCAACATTAGGAGTGGCCAAATCAACAGTTTGGTACATTCTGAGGAAAGAAGAGCACACTGGTGAGCGCAGCAACATAAAAAGGCCTGGACATCCACAGAAGACAACAGTGGTGGATGATCACAGGATCCTCTCTATGGTAAAGAAAAAACAATTCACAACATCCAGACAAGTGAAGGACACTCTCCTGGAGGTGGGCGTATCATTGTTAAAGTTTACAATAAAGTGAAGACTTCACAAGAGCAAATACAGAGGGTTCATCACAAGGTGCAAACCAATTATTAGCCTGAATAATAGAAAAGCCAGTTTAGACTTTGCCAAAAAACATCTAAAAAAGCAAGAACAGTTTTGGAAAACATTCTTTTGGATGGATAAAACTAAGATTACCACTTCAGCCCCGGAAGGATTTACCCCCTTCCTGACCAGAGCACTTTTTACAATTTGGCACTGCGTCGCTTTAACATGCAATGCTGTACCCAAACGAAATTTGCGTCCTTTTCTTCCCACAAATAGAGCTTTCTTTTGATGGTATTTGATCACCTCTGCCATTTTTATTTTTTGCGCTATAAATGGAAAAAGACCTAAAATTTTGAAAAAAAAATTTCTACTTTTTGTTATAAAAAAATCCAATAAACTCAATTTTAGTCATACATTTAGGCCAAAATGTATTCGGCCACATGTCTTTGGTAAAAAAAATGTCAATAAGCGTATATTTATTGGTTTGCGCAAAAGTTATAGCGTCTACAAACTAGGGTACATTTTCTGGAATTTACACAGCTTTTAGTTTATGACTGCCTATGTCATTTCTTGAGGTGCTAAAATGGCAGGGCAGTGCAACCCCCCCCCCAAGTGACCCCATTTTGGAAAGTAGACACCCCAAGGAAATTGCTGAGATGCATGTGGAGCCCATCAAATATTCATTTTTTTTGTCCCAAGTGATTGAATAATGACAAAAAAAAAATTTACAAAAAGTTGTCACTAAATGATATATTGCTCACACAGGCTATGGGCATATGTGGAATTGCACCCCAAAATACATTTAGCTGCTTCTCCTGAGTATGGGGATACCACATGTGTGGGACTTTTTGGGAGCCTAGCCGCGCACGGGGCCCCGAAAACCAAGCACCGCCTTCAGGATTCCTAAGGGGGTACATTTTTGATTCACTCCTCACTACCTATCACAGTTTCGAAGGCCATAAAATGCCAAGATAGCACAACCCCCCCAATGAACCCATTTTGGAAAGTGGACACCGCAAGCTATTTGCTGAGAGGCATGGTGAGTATTATGCAGCTCTCATTTATTTTTGAAAATGAAGAAAGAGAAGAGAAAAAAAATTTTTTTTTCAATTTTCAAAATTTTTGACAAAAAGTGAGGTCTGCAAAATACTCACTATACCTCTCAGCAAATAGCTTGGGGTGTCTACTTTCCAAAATAGGGTAATTTGGGGGGCTTTTGTGCCACCTGGGCATTCCATGGCCTCCGAAACTGTGATAGGCAGTGAAGAGTGAAATCAAAAATTTACGCCCTTAGAAAGCCTGAAGGCGGTGCTTGGTTTTCGGGGTCCCGTACGCTGTCAGGCTCCCAAAAAGTCTCACACACGTGGTATCCTCGTACTCAGGAGAAGCAACAGAATGTGTTTTGGGGTGTAATTTCACATATTCCCATGGCATGTTTGAGCAATATATCATTTAGTGACAAAAAAAATTGTCATTTTCCCGCAACTTGTGTCACAATATAAAATATACCATGGACTTGACATGCCTCTCAGCAAATAGCTTGGGGTCATTTGGGGGGGTTTGAACTGTTTGAACTGTCCTGGAATTTTATGCACAACATTTAGAAGCTTATGTCACACATCACCCACTCTTCTAACCACTTGAAGACAAAGCCCTTTCTGACACTTTTTGTTTACATGAAAAAATTATTTTTTTTGCAAGAAAATTACTTTGAACCCCCAAACATTATATATTTTTTTAAAGAAAATGCCCTACAGATTAAAATGGTGGGTGTTTCATTTTTTTTTCACACAGTATTTGCGCAGCGATTTTTCAAACGCATTTTTTAGGGAAATAACACACTTTTTAAAATTTTAATGCACTAAAACACACTATATTGCCCAAATGTTTGATGAAATAAAAAAGATGATCTTAGGCCGAGTACATGGATACCAAACATGACATGCTTTAAAATTGCGCACAAACGTGCAGTGGCGACAAACTAAATACATTTTTAAAAGCCTTTAAAAGCCTTTACAGGTTACCACTTTAGATTTACAGAGGAGGTCTACTGCTAAAATTACTGCCCTTGATCTGACCTTCGCGGTGATACCTCACACGCATGGTGCAATTACTGTTTACATTTGACGCCAGACCGACATTTGCGTTCGCCTTTGCGTGAGGGCAGGGGGGGACAGGGGTGCTTTTTTTAAATTTTTTTTTAACTTTTTTATCTTATTTTTAAACTGTTCCGTTCATTTTTTACTTTTTTTTTTTTTTTCCAAAAAAGATTTTATTAAAAGAAAAATAGTACAATATGACAGTATCACATTATCATCATACAGTTGTACAAAAGATGGGGAATATACATAGATTCTTACTATTGGGACAAAAGTAACCGTGAATTGACTAGTAACAGAGATTCTCTTGTTGATGATTTACGATATACTATGTCTGCGCGGGAGGGGTTTTATATTAAATCTGGTAATATATTGAAATGACTATCGAGAGGTTGGAGTTCAATATTGTGGCATAAGATGTTTCTTCTTCCTTTTCTCCTCTCCTTTTCCCTCCCCCTTCCTTCAAATCGCTGTCATGTTTCCCAGAGGAGGATTCCCAATCATTGGGTGATGGCATAGGGAATTGTATGACAATTCAATCCACGTCTAAGGTAGAGGTGTTGGTTGGGAGCTCTGCTAGGAGATCCAAACCGTGTAAGGGGCCAAAAGGGGTTGTAGGTGGACAATGATAAATATATAAAAGAAGAAAAGAAAAGAAAAGAAAAGGGAGGAAGGGAAGAAAAAATAAAAAGAAGATGGGGGGGTGGGAGTAAAAGAGGAGAGAAGGGGGGGGAGGGAGGGGTGACTAAGAGACTTGAGGGGGGGGAAGGGAACAAAAGGGGGGGGGAGAAGGGGGAGGAGGGGGAGGATAAGGGGGCTAGAGGAGTGCCTGTCTCCCCGGTCTCCGCCACTTGTGGTATACGTTCGGTTTGGTGTTGTTTTAAGGTGGAGCAGGTCAAGTTTGTTCGATCTCCACTCTTGGAAAGTGAAATTGGGCTAATTTTGACATGTGGCCCCCCATACTCGTCCCTTGTTTAGGGGTGGGGGGTCCATGTCAGCCGGGGGAGAAGAATAGGTATAGGAGTGGTGAGGTTGAGAGGGCTGTGCAATACATATTGAGGGTGGTGGGTGGTGAGTTTGAATGGGTGGGTCCAGGTCAACAATTATGTCATCAGTGTTAGGTATCTGTCGGTTGACCGAAAGTGGGTCCAGCATGCCCACGTCTTAGAGAATCTATCTGGGGAGTCTCGTGAGATGGAAATAAGTTCTTCCATTTCTGCTATTTTATCAACTTGTGTGAGCCATTCTTGGATGGTCGGAGAATGAGGTGTACCCCAATGTCTAGGTATGCACATTTTCGCTGCATTTAGAAGGGGTAAGATCAATGTTTTACGGTAGTACGACATGGATAAATCTGAGTGATGAAACAGGCATTGTGTTGGCGTGTGGTCTAAGTTATAGGTTGAAATTGATTCCGTGAGTTCTCGGACTTGCGTCCAGAATGATTGAATAGCTGGGCATGACCACAGGATGTGTAACAGTGTGCCTGGTTCATCCCCACATCTCCAGCATTTGTTGGGGAATGAGGGGTTAATTTTATTCAAGATAGCTGGGGTTCGGTACCATCGTGTCAGGGTCTTATAGTTATTTTCCTGAATGGATACGTTCAGGGAGCCTTTATGGGCAATCGTGAATATGTGTTCCCATTGGTCATCTTCTAGTTCTGTTTGTAATTCTCTTTCCCAGGATTTGCAGGCTTTCCCTTCTTTGGAGGAGGTTTCAGTAAATAGTATAGCATATATACTGGAGATTAAATGTTGTTGGGGATTGGATTGAGAGCATAAGTGCTCAAAAGGAGTAAGTGTTCTGGATATAGAAGAGTCGCGGTTGGCTTCCTTTAAAAAATGTCGAATTTGAAAGTAAGTCCAGAGCGGTAAAGGGTCCCTGGTGGTGGCGGGTGTCAGTGTGAGGCGATCTAGAAAAGATCCGTCTCGGAAGAACTGGTGTGCCAGCATGTCGGGGGATTGCCATTGATTCGCTAGGAATTGTATGGACATGCCCGGAGGAAAGGCAGGGTTCTGTCTTATAGGAGTCAAAGGGCCCGGGGAGGATGAAATGTGTAGCTTACGGCATGTTTCCCTGAAACAATCCAGGGTCGGTCCAATGAGAGGGTGTTCTTTGAGAATGGAGGGGATATGTGTCGATGCCAGCCAGGGTGCGGATTTTAGTGGAAAGGGGGACAGTGATCCCTCCAGTCTGACCCAGTCTTTGAGTTGGGTGTGTAATGACCAGTCCACAATACGGGTAAGGTGGCAGGCCCAGTAATATTTTTTCAGATCTGGAAGCCCAATGCCCCCCTTTGTCTTGGGTTTTGTCAGAAGATCATGTGCGATTCTCGGAGATTTTTGTTTCCATAGAAATTCAGTACAAAGCCTTCTATAGGATAAGAAAAATGACGGGGGGAGTTTGATGGGGATAGCTTGTAGGATATATAGAATGCGGGGGAGAATATTCATTTTAATAATCGCTGCCCGCCCGAACCAGGAAAATTGGGGTTTGTTCCAATTTTTGAGATCAGCAGAGATCGTTCTGAGGATGGGAAGATAGTTTTGTGCAAAAAGGTCTGATAGGTTCGTTGTAAGGTAAATGCCAAGGTATTTAATTGCGTTTTGTCGCCATTGGAAAGGGAAGTTGGATTCACACTGCGCAACTGTTTCTTTTGGGATAGTGACATTTAGGGCGTGTGATTTGGTGAAGTTTATTTTAAAATTAGAGATGCGTTGGAAGAGGTGGAAATCTTTTAATAAGTTTGGAATAGAAATGTGGGGCTCGCTAAGGGAAAGCAGGATATCGTCGGCAAAGGCTGCTAACTTGTAAGTGCGGCCTGCTATGGGTATGCCTTTAATATCCTCATTTCTCCTGAGGCAGTTCAGGAGAGGTTCAAGGGTCAACACAAAGAGGATAGGGGAAAGTGGGCATCCCTGCCTCGTTCCGTTGGTTATGGAGAAGGCGCTTGACAGATGTCCGTTAATCCTAACTCTGGCCGTGGGGGTCGTGTATAGCGACATGATTGAGTTAAACATGCGATTATGGAGGCCTAAGTGTCGTAGCACTGCCCCCATGTAGTCCCATGCCAGTCTGTCAAACGCCTTCGCCGCATCCAATGATAGAAAGAAACCTTTATGTTTATTAGTTGTCATCCAGTGATGGAGATTTATGGCTTTAATGGTGTTATCCCTTGCCTCTCGACCCGGAATAAAACCGACTTGGTCTCCATCTATCAGTGATGGTAACAGGGGAAGCAGGCGGTTGGCTAGGATTTTTGCATACAATTTTATGTCGACATTTAATAGGGAGATCGGCCTATAATTACTTACTAGGGTCGTGTCTTTTCCCTCCTTTGGTATAACTGTAATGTGGGCTTCAAGGAGTCTATGGAAGGGGAGCGTGGAGGAGGACAGGGAGTTGAAGGCTTTGAGAAAGGGCCCTGTGAGTGTCTCTATGAAGGTCTTAAAGTATACGGCTGTGAAGCCGTCTGGGCCCGGACTCTTTCCGGCTTTTAGCTGTTTGATTGCATTTTTGAGTTCAGCTTCTGAAATGGGGAGTTCTAATTGGCGAGCATCTTCTCTGTCAATCGGTTTAGGGCAATGTTCCTTTAGAAAGTTTTTAATGAGGGATCGTCTATCTTTGTTATTGGATGCACCGTCGGTAGTTGTGCCGAGATTGTACAGTGTGGAGTAGTACGCTTCGAATTGGGAGGCTATGTCTGGGGCTGTGACTTTCGCTCTACCTTGGGCGTCGTTGATCGTGTGGATATTGGAACGTGCTTTGTTTTTCTGAATGGCTCGGGCCAGATACTTTCCGCTTTTATTTCCAAATTCATAGAACAATTTCTGTTGTAGGATGAATTTACGTTTTGTTTTTTGTGACAGTTCTGTGAGTAGAAGTTCTCTCGTTTGTGTAAGTTCTCGATATGTTTGTTGGGCCTGAGTCTGTTTGTGAGCTAGTTCTAGGGTTTTAATCTTCTGGATCAGGTTTAGGATACTGGCTTGGTGGGCTTTTTTCCGCGACGTTTTGAGGGCAATAAGCTTGCCCCTTAAGACGCATTTATGGGCCTCCCACTGTGTTAGTGGAGATGTGTCTTCGTTGTCATTTTCGATAAAGAAGTTGTGTATGGTTTGTCTAATGTCTGTGATATCTCCTTCTGAGGTCAAGAGTGTAGAGTCTAAGCGCCAGATTTTTGAAACACTCTGATGTTCAGGGAAGGTCAGTGTCATCGTGATGGGGTGGTGATCAGATAGGACCATTGGTTCAATTGTCGCATGGGAAAGAAATGGAAGGTCTGGTTGGGAGAGGAAAAGATAGTCAATTCTGGAATATCTGTCGTGAGGGGCGGAGAAGAATGTATAGTCCTTGACATTGGGGTGGAGAGTGCGCCAGGTGTCATGTAAGAGCAGGTCGTTCAGTTGCAGTTTGATTTGGCGCAGAGTTCGGTATGGCAGTGATGTGGATCCTGAAGAGGTATCTAGGATTGGGTATAGGGCTACATTAAAGTCTCCTCCGAGTATTGTTAGACCGGCAGAGAAGCCTGATAAAAGTTGGGAGATCTGTCTAAAGAAGCTGGATTGTGCAGAGTTGGGGCTGTAAATATTAGCTAGAGTTACAGGACGGCCCTGTATCTTGCCTTTTAAAACGATATATCTGCCTTCCTTGTCAATAAGTGAGTCATTGAGTTCCCATGGTAAGTTTTTGGAGATCAGGATTGAAACTCCCTTAGTCTTTGCTTGTGGGTTGGTAGAATGGTAGGAGTGAGGGAACCAGTGGTTTGTAAGCTTAGGAACCTTGTCTGCACGAAAATGGGTTTCCTGGAGGAAAACTATGTCGGATTTTAGTTTGTGCATCATAGACAGAACTTGGCTGCGTTTTTCTGGTATGTTGAGCCCTTTTACATTTAGGGATGTCACTTTTAGTGTGTCGTGTTTGGTGGTAGGTGGTGTGTGCGACATGCTTTAAAAGGATGTGCTCTAATGTCGGTTTAGTCAGTCTACCTCTTCGGGTATGTTTAGGGTGGATCGTGGGAGTATAGATGGATCAGGAGGAGTTGCGGAGGGGAAGTGGAGGAGACGGAGACCGGGGAGGCAGTCAAGGGGTGTGCGGGAAATGAAAATGGGCTTAGAAAGTTTGAGGGGGAAAGGGGGCTGTAAGGGTAGAGGAAGGGGAGGGGAGAGGGGGAACGGGAGAGGAAGGGAAGAGATGGGGCAGAGAGAAAAAAAAAAAAAAAGAGAAAAAAAAAAAAAAAGGGGGGGGGGGGAGAGGAGGGAGAAAGGTTAGAAAAAGATCAAGAAGGATATGTGGGATCTGGGTGTACCGGAGGTAAAGAAGGGTTCAGAGACCCTTCTTATGGGATAATGTGTTATCCGGTGTAAGTCAACGGGGAAGATAGGTTCCCGTTGTGTGGGGAGGTGGAGGGAGCCAGTGGTGACGGGTTAGAGATAGAGTGTAGTCCTCTGGTCCTCAGAGGGGTTTGGGAGGTTAAGATAGAGGAGTGAGCCTGTAGGTTACAGTATTAGTCTTGGGGATTATGGATCAAATGAGATGAGGGGGGGTCTTAGATTTAAATTAGCGTCATTGCCTAAGATAAAGTTTCGTGTGAGGTCTTTTAGGGCAGGTGAGTGGGTCCGCCTGAGTAGGGGAAGTCGGCCCTAGCTATTGCGGGGAAATTGGAGCGGACGTCTAGTTGTAAGTCGTTTAGATAATTCGAGAGACAAGTAAGGGGTCATCTGTACCATCAATCTTATAACATTAACCAGACTATATATTTAGTAAACAATTCTAGCGTTGTTTATGCTTGCCTTACTCTCCGGGTAGGCCTCCAGCCTGTGCGATCGAGTCCCACACTGTATAAGAACAGATAGTCTGAGATTTCACCATAGAGGTGGTCTGGCCCGGTTTACTCATGTGTCTATACATCAGGATGTGGAAGCATCGAGACCCGTGACCAGGCGGAGTGTGGGGTCTTTCACACATGCCGGAGGTCCCCCTCTGGTTCTTTTGCTTGGTTGCCAAAAGACAAACATGTCATGTTGCGTTGAACTATTAATAACGAAACGAGAGTATTAAAACAGGTAAAAAAGTAGAATGAGAAATCATAACAAGTTACGTGCCCTGGTCTTAGGCTTGCCCTATGTTGGGTCAGCTATACATTTGGTGAGGTGTCTGTCAAGATTCACCATAAACCTTAGGGCATTGTGTTACGAACATTCAGATAAAGACAATAACAGTAATGAAACTAGTATCTCCTAGCTGGAACATTAGCTTCCTATGGGTTTCAACTTAGCTGAAGATAACTTAATAACTCTTTCCGGCCATATATCAACCGGATGAGCGGTTCCACACAGAGTAGTGTTGTTATTATGGGCATTGGGGAATGCCGGTTATGTCTTAATCATCATCTTAGGGGATGCCTAGGTTTAGATACCCGTTAATCATTTGGGTGATCTCTTGGTTAGGTGGGTGGGGGGGGGGTACCCGAGCATATGAGAGTCAGCTCTTAATGTTGGGGGTATAAGAGTAAGGGTAGGGTGTGTGGAGCTTGGGCGGAATTAATGGTGTTGATGAGGTTCTGTGTGGAACCGCCCCTCTAGGGAGGAATCAACATTACTGACAGACAACATCATCATCAAGCAGGTGTCAGCCTCGGTTCATTTTTCAGCAAGGGTGTCAGTTAAGATAGGGGGGGGGGGTTTTAGCCCGGGAATGTGACATATGTCTGTCACCTTAGGGAATGGTACTCGCCTGGGGAGGTTCAAAGCGACCCATTTGGGGGATGGGTTATGGGGGTGACATATTGGCGAGGTGGAGACAGAATAAGGAAAGGAGCTATTGTAATTTGGGGGGTTATATAACTGTCACAAACAAAAGTTAACTTCGTGCAGGTTCCTGTTATACTTGCGTGTCCAATGTTCCATTGCTTGAAGACTGTGTTAAATTAGCTAGGTGAGCATACTGGTACTAAGGAGGGGGGTAGAGGGGTGGGGGATGTTTTCACAGGTAGGGCCAGTCTGTGGGGCTGAACAAAAAGCGTCCATTTTGGGCTAGATGCGGGGGAGGTGAGGAATTGTGGTGGTTCTTTGAGTCCAGCCGTCTTGCTTCTGGGTTGTAGGGGGATCAATTGTGGGAAATCGGATGGTTATACTGTGGAGTGACGTCTGTCTTGCGAAGGCCTTCGTAGTGTAGGGGGTGAGATGAGTTCAGGCGATCAATCGAAGATAGGGGTGGGTCACACCATTAGTCGGCACCGCCGTGGCGAGGTCTTCTGTGGGCAGGAGAAGCTGTGGGGCTGTTGTCTGTTGGGTTCCTGGGTCCTGTGGAAGTGTTGGCCCTGGGAGAGTTGGCTCTGCGTCTTCTTATGTGGAACTCGTCACGCACAGGGATGGCATCCATGGAGCTGGACCTTCTGAGTTGTGGAGGTCTGAGAGAGCGGTACCAGTCGGGCAGTTCAATGCAAGGTATGTTCAGAGTCTCACAGAATGAGGTGAGATCTTCAGGCACTCTCAGGTTAGCCGTTCGCCCTTGTGTTGACGCTGAAAGGCAGAAAGGGAACTTCCAGCGGTATTGAATTCCGTTCGTGCGTAGTATATCAAGTAGAGGGCGTAAGTCTCTTCTATTTTGTAGGGTGATAGGTGATAAATCTTGAAAGATTTTTATTTCTGAGCCTTGGCATGAAAGATTGCGACGGTCTCTGGCCCTACGAAGGATTTCTTCTTTCAGCTTAAAGTTAACTAGGCAGCATATCACATCTCTGGGAGGGTCAGTGTCTCTACCCCGTGGCCTGAGAGCCCTGTGTAAGCGTTCACAATCAATAGGGGTCTCGGGGGGTCTGCCTAGGAGATCGTTGAAGACAGCTACGGTTGCCTGGGTAAGTTGTGTGTGATCGATCGATTCTGGCATGCCTCTTACCCGTAAGTTGTGTCGTCTGCCGCGATTGTCCAGGTCTTCCATGTATCTGTGCAGGTCTCTGAGCTGGACGGAATGTGCCTGGGATGATGCCTGGAGCCTGTGGATGGAGTTCTCATTTTGAGCTGTTGCTTCTTCTACGGTGTCCATGCGGACCGTCATGGAGTGGATGTCTCTCCTCAGGTCTGAGATGACTGATGCGAAAGTGGCTTTGATATCCTCTGCCACTATTCTCAGGTCCCCCATGTTTAGGGGGTGTGCTGTGACCCCATGCCGAGCGGGCGATTGAGTCCTGTGCCTGCCAGAGGGGCTGAGGCTGGAGGAGCGCGCTGTGGCCGAGTAGGCCTGAGATGAAGCCGGGGCCTCGCGTGTCTGCGTCCGGAAGATCTCCGGAATGCTGCGGCCTGCCTGTGAGTCGGGTCTCCGCGGGGATCGGGAACGGGATGGGGACGGGTTCCCCTTAGATTTCCCCATGTTTTGGCGGAAACGGATGGCTCTTTGAGGCTGCTGTGAAACCCTCTGAGGACCGGAGCTCAGGGATTAGGCGTCCATTAAAGTCCGGCGCCAAGCCACGCCCGCCCCATTTTTTAATTTTTTTAATCATTTTAATTGTTATCTCAAGGAATGTAAATATCCCCAATGATAGCAATAGGTAGTGACAGGTACTCTTTTTTGAAAAAATTGGGGTCTATTAGAACCTAGATCTCTCCTCTGCCCTCAAAGCATCTGACCACACCAAGATCGGTGTGATAAAATGCTTTCCCAATGGCGCTGTTTACATCCAGCAAAATCTAAGTCATGAAATGCTCATAGCTTCCGGTTTCTTAGGCCATAGAGATGATTGGAGCCATTCTGGTCTCTGATCAGCTCTATGGTCAGCTGGCCGAATCACCGGCTGCATTCTTGGGTTCCCTGTTGAGACAGGAGAGCCAGAGAAAAACATGGAAGACGGTGGGGCATTCCCTCCCACTGCTTGTAAAAGCAGTCTAGAGGCTAATTAGCTGCTAGTATTGCTTTTACATGAAAGCCGACCGCTGGCTGAAAAGAATGATACCAAGATGATACCTAAACCTGCAGGCATCATTCTGGTATAACCACTCAAAGTCCAGCAACATACCAGTACGTTGCTGGTCCTTGTTGGGCATATATTGTAAACTTTTCTTTCATGCAGCCTGTGGGCTCAACGAAAAAAAGATATTGATCGGTGGGTATGCCCACTATTAGAATACCTCCCTTCATCCACCCACTTCTAATGATGGGCATACATGCACCATTTATATATGCCGAAGCATGGGGGCATCCTCCAAAAGGTAGGAGCAAATCGCTCCTCCACCCACTGCTGCCTCCACGCTTCGGCATATATGCTGAAGTATGTAACTGTGGTGGTGAAACCACCTCCGACAGCGCTGGAGTCATGGCTTTATGTATCGTGGGAGCAAACGCTGTTGCTGTCAAGATAAATAAATTATTATTTTATATTTTTTTTGTGTTTTTTTTACACTTTTTTTTGTAACTTTAACTTTTGTAACTGGTACCAGGTTTGGGTCTCTCAAAATGCGATGGCATCTTGGGAGACCCTGTGAAAGTGTGTCCTAGTCTGTGCAGTGCTGTACCCTACGCTAATACTCAACTAGTGTATGGTAGCGTTCAAAACATTCCCCAATGCAAAGACCAGGATTGTCAGGACAGAAGGGACAATAATACCGGGTGTCACGTCTATATCCGCGCTTGCTGCAGACATGACATCTTTTTTGGGGAGCTCGTTGGGTAGGGGTACTCGGGAGAACATAAAGAAAATGCCTCTCTTGCACCCGGTGTACTGCATTTGGTTGGGAAAGGTGAGGTGGAGCACCGTCTGGAAACAGAAGGGCTCTGACGATCTCTTCCTGGAATTTATGGAAGGATCCAGTCCGTCCTGAAGCTCTGTATAGCACATAAGCGTTCAGCAAAGCCAATTGAAATAAATAAACAGATACTTTTTTGTCAGCGTCTGGCCTTACTGGCAACTAGGTACGGCGCCAACAACTGGTCGTTGAGGTCCACCCCTCCCATATTTTGGTTATATTCGTGGACACAGAGGGGTTTCTCCACAACACCAGTCGCCATAGTAATTTGGACCGTCGTGTCTGCATGAAGGGAGGTAAGAACAAAAACATTCTTATTATCCCTCCACTTCATAGCGAGCAAATTATTATTCCCTCTACGATAATAGTACAGCAACACCGGCAGCAACACTAGAAGTAGATGATCAAAGAGCACTAGAGATATTGAATTCCTTGTTGGAAGAAAATGAGGGACCACTAATGACAGCCGCCCCAATACGGAGACAAGCCAATTTAAGAATAAGGTCACAAAAAATGCCCCCCCTATCCAAGAACAGGTGGTTGAAGCTGTTCTTGGACATGGTACAAACTGACCTGGCCAAAGTTGACTGGACCAAACGATCACCAGACAACCTGACAGTAGGCGAAAGGGCAGCCCTGATGGACCTCAAAAAAAGACGCAACATCGTACTAAAGAAGAGTGACAAGGTGGGTAATGTGGTACTATTAAACCAACATGATTATGAGAGGGAAGCAAAACGTCTGCTAAATGATACCACTACCTATGAGAGGCTGGATGGCAATCCTTTTCCAGTATTGGTCTTCGAATTAAATAGAAAACTACTAGAGGCAAAAGATGAGGGATTACTAACCAATCGAGAGTTCCAGCATTTCCAAGTGAGGGAGTTCAACGTACCCACCTTCTACATTATCCCAAAGGTCCATAAAAATTAAAAAAAAAACCCTGGCTGACCAATTGTATTGGCCTGTCAGGGTCCTTTGAAGAGAGTGGGACGCTACCTGGACTCCCTGCTACAGGACATGGTAAAAAACCTTAAATCTTTTGTGCAGGATACAAGACATGTACTGGCTAAAATCACTGAAATTAACAAGACCACGCAGTTAGAAGGGAAGTATTTGGTTAGTGTTGACGTGGAGTCACTCTATACCTCAATACCCCATCCTAAGGGACTTCAGGCAGTTGAGTGGTTCCTAAAAGAAAACTACCCAGAGTATGAGTTTTTGGTTGAGCTCTTGGAGTTTGCCCTGTATAATAACTTCTTTCAGTTTTTGAGTTCTTATTATCACCAAATACGAGGTACTTCCATGGGTGCCGCACGGGCACCGGCCTACGCGTGCCTCCATTTGGGCCTTTGGGAGGAGGAGGATGTTTATCCCTCGATGATGTACCGCAGCCACGTACAAACGTGGCTACGGTACATTGACGATGTCTTGATGATCTGGGGGGGCAGTCTTGACGATCTACATCTGTTCATGAACAAACTAAACACTAACGACCGAAATATACGGCTAACTTACAACTACGATCGGAAAAGGCTGTCCTTTCTTGACCTACAGATCACCATTGAGGAAGGCCAACTTGACACTTGCACATTCTGCAAGGAAACGGCCGCCAATACACTGCTGCAAGCAACAAGCCACCATCCCCATTGGTTAAAAAATGGGATACCAGTGGGACAATTCCTTTGAATCAAAAGGAACTGCAGTAATGCAGCTGTTTATAGACGGGAGAGCAGTGAACTTTACATGAGGTTTCATGAACGGGGGTACTCCCATAGGCAACTCAGAAGGGCTAGGAAAAAGGCAGCCATTAGAAGTAGGGAAAGCTTGCTATATGGAACAAAAACCACTGACGAGCTACCGACACAAACAAATGAACCGTTATAACTGCCTTTGGGTCTCAGTGGAATAAAGTACATTCCATCCTTCAAAAACACTGGGGGATCCTGACCAATGCTCCAGAACTCGCTAAAATAGTCAGCACGTCGCCAAAGATGGTAGCTCGTCGAGCTCCCAGCTTGGGCGACATGCTGATTCAGTCCGAATTTGTTAAGGAACCAGACCCCTCCTGGTTATCCGAATACCCACGCACAAAGGGCATGTTCCCTTGCAATAAGTGTCATGTGTGCCCTTACGTTCATAGAACCTCCACTTTTACAGATGCATTAAATGAGAAAACTTATGAGATACTTGACCTTATTAACTGCTCAACGTCACGAGTAATCTACCTAATAACGTGCCCATGTCCCAAGATATACATAGGCAAAACTAAAAGACCTCTTAAAATACGCATTGGTGAGCACCTACGAGAAATCAATACAAAAGGAAAGATACCTGAAAAACCCCTGGCTAAACACTTTGCCCTGTGCCATGGAGGTTCCTCAGAGGGACTAACAGTAAAGGGGATCTATGCCCTGAAGTTACCCACCAGACGAGGGACTTTAACTTATAATCCCACCACTTCTCCTTTTGGAGAAGTATGCGGTCAAAGTCCCTCGTGCCGGTAGGGTTAAACACTGAGCTGAATCTACAAGTGTTTTTGGAACCCTAAATATAATGCACAGACCTTAAGCAGGAATATTAGTACCCTCATTATACAAATACTGGTGCTATCTCTAATATTTACTTTTTAATACTTACCTTTCATGTCTCTGCTGAACATGATTGGGTCTACATAGTAAAGCCAAACTGAAATGAGTACTAGCTAAGGGAAAGGTTAATAGGTAAATTATGACACAATCAATCCTTATGTTCCTCCTAAGTAACAGCAATGCTAACTTATGGAAATCTAGCTCAAGAACTGTTTTACCTAATTAGAAGTAATACCAGTTACTCCAATTTAATCTACTTCAGTGCTAATTTGTACATGTCACCATCTTTGCTTGCAACACTGCTAATCAAGTGCTTTTTCTTGTCACTAAAGTCTTTACCCACGGTACGTTGGTCTATCTCATCTCTGTCTATCATCTCTTCACCTACATTTGCCATCACTTTCCCCAGCCCCTATATTCACCATATAGTGGCATTTATTTCACGCCGGGATGTACCTTAACAAGCAACATCCCAGCACTTTTAAAACTAACACAACAATGTTTACATCAGCTGATAGGCCGTTTGGAACAACCAATTACTTTTGATTGGACAATATTCCTTCGAGTGCTCTTTAAGATCTCTCATTGGAGGTTACCACCAGCAAAATACACAATAAGAAGGGTGTGTGGGTAACCGTCCAATGAACGTCCAAGATGAAGCTACGTCAGTGAACCACGGCGAAACGCGTTGACGTCAATACGCTACCCGGTCTATGGGTTACGGGTATCGAGGAGAGTGTACGGCGGCTAACTGCAGCAGGAACTGTACGATTGCAGTGGGCTCCACGAGCGGCGGATACCAGATGGACACCTTACTGACATAGGAATTTCTCAGTTACTGGGATCGCCGCAGCTGAATCTCCTAGGAGCCATCTTACCAGCGCTGACGGTCCTGCCCAGCAGCCACCTAAAGGACTCCCCATGTGGGACAGGGGATGTACTGGCACCCAAGCTTAGAGGATCCCAACAACTATGAGTTTCGCAGCTATGATGTAGATGGTAACGTACAGCAATTTCTATAAGATTAAGTAACATAGCAACCTTACTGCAAGTACTAATACCACACTGCATAGCGCAACCATATCTAACTACATCTACTAATAAGGTGCTGATTGCAAACCTATGATCCTATTTTCTGCTTGACATTTGCCTGAATCAGGAAGCTTCATAACCATGATAAGGATTGACTAATGTCTTATTAACTGTTGCTCAGCTACTATCCATATACAGGAGCGATTGCTGTCATCCTCCTTCACTTGATCCTGGAGTAATACCCAAATTCAAATCCCAATCCAACAGAACTCAATAGGAATTGCATTCCGATCCCGGTTGAGCACAGGTGCCTCCCCCTCATCACACCCTCCACCCTCAATCACATTATGCCACGCATGACCGTACTTTAAAATTCAATAGTAAAGAATACATAACCTCAGTGGATACTACATACCACTTTTTGGCTGATTGACGGCTTTTCAAGGTCACCGGGGTATAATGCAATACGCCCAGATTGGGTAGCTTTATATGTTACATAGTTACATAGTTAGCCAGGTTGAAAAAAGACACAAGTCCATCCAGTCCAACCATAAAAAAAAAAAAAAAAAAAAACAATATACCCAATACTATACCCACAGTTGATCCAGAGGAAGGCAAAAAACCCCAGCAGAGCATGCTCCAATTTGCTACAGCAGGGGAAAAAATTCCTTCCTGATCCCAGAGAGGCAATCGGATTATCCCTGGATCAACTTTACCTATAAATGTCAGTACCCAGTTATATTATGTACATTTAGGAAAGTATCCAGGCCTTTCTTAAAGCAATCTACTGAGCTGGCCAGAACCACCTCTGGAGGGAGTCTATTCCACATTTTCACAGCTCTTACTGTGAAGAAATCTTTCCGTATTTGGAGATGAAATCTCTTTTCCTCCAGTCGTAAAGAGTGCCCCCTTGTCCTCTGTGTTGACCGTAAAGTGAATAACTCAACACCAAGTTCACTATATGGACCCCTTATATATTTAAACATGTTGATCATATCCCCCCTTCTCAAGAGTGAACAAATTCAGTTCCTCTAATCTTTCCTCATAGTTTAGCTCCCCCATGCCTCTTATCAGTTTGGTTGCCCTTCTCTGCACTTTCTCCAGTTCCCCGATATCCTTTTTGAGAACTGGTGCCCAAAACTGAACGGCATATTCCAGATGAGGTCTTACAGAACATCTTACAGATGTTATGTCTGTCCTGTTTGTTTTGTTACCCGTGGCCGCATTTGCATTATAGTTGTGTCTTTTACAGTATTGAATTACTGATGCGATTTTATATATGTTAAGATGATTGCATAAAATTGACTTTATTTTAATAACCAACATCAATGACTACATTGTTGCACATAGTAACCCCTTTCTAAACCCATTTCTATTGGGTTGTTCCTTCCCCCCCAACTCCCCTCTTTTTACAGCGATTAATATGGTTACAGCAACAATACCCTAATGGGTCAAGTACCAACGTACGGGCACTTGCAATATTCGTGACCCAGTACAGGTGATACTCACGTCTCCCCCCTTTCCCATTCCCCCAATCCCTTCCCCTTCCCTACCTTTTTTGTTACACTGCAAGGAGGCTCTCTCCCCCAGCCTAAGATGGGAATCTACAAGCCGCTTGGGAAAGCCCCGGCGATTAGGTCGCACGGTGCCACATGCTCCAATCTGATGATCAAACAAGTGACTAAAAAGTGGCACGCTCATGTAATAATTGTCCACGTACAAGTGGTACCCCTTTCCGAATAAGGGTGACACCAAGTCCCACACTATCTTGCCAGCACTTCCGAGTTGTAGTCAGGGCAGTTTGTCGGTTCTACGTGACTATCTTTGCCCTCGTAAACCGTAAAACGACATGTTTGTGGCCCTATCACAGAGCTTTTACATCTTGACCCTGGCACGCTTGCTGGGAAGGTACTGTTTGAATGACAAGCGGCCAGAAAACGTAATCAGGGACTCATCAACACAGACAACTTGATGGGGGTAAACAAGTCTGCAAAACATTGGTTGAAGTGGTTTACGAGGGGCCGAATTTTGTAGAGCTGATCGTATTCAGGGTCTCCACGAGGATGACAGAGTTCATTGTTGTTAAAGTGCATGAACCGCAAAATCTGCTCGTATCGTGCCCTGGCCATGGAGGCAGAGAACACGGGCACATGGTAAATTGGGTCAGTGGACCAAAATGACCGCAACTCACTCTTTTTATTTATGCCCATGTTGAGGGAAAGGCCCAGAAAGATCTTAAATTCAGAAACCGGAAAGGGGAATAGTGGCGATGTGTTGACCAGCGTACAAATTGCTTTGGTCCACAATAGATCTATAGAGATCTTTGGTGAAAAACAGCGAATAAAGATCCAGTGATGTAAAATCAACTGTTTCCACCTGAAAGCCGGGTTGGCCAGTGAATGGGGGAAGTACGGGTGCTGCAGAAGTGGTGGGTTCCCAATTTGGATTTGCGAATGCAGCAGGAAGGACACTGTGGGCACGACGGGCCTGTGTTCGTCTTCTTGGTGGCAGCGGGACATTACTTGTGCTTGCCACCTCGCCAGCTTGAACTGCACTTATGGGACTCACCACATCACCAAGTGTTACTGCAGTGGTGGATATACGACCAGGGTGTACTAGGCCGCTGGTGCTTGCCAGTTCACCAGAAGGAATAGCGGCGCTAGTACTTCTCTGCTCCATATGAGGGACCTGCGGTTCTTGCACTTCAAGGACAGGAGAAGAAGATTGGGGTCTGGTACGCCTGACCTTGGCAGGAACCACAACTCCGTCGTCAGAGCTATCTGTCATGGAGCCGCTGTTGTCTACAGGATCGTATTCTGAGCCTGAATCTGACAGATGAGTGACTTCCTCTTCACTATGTGTCATGCTCAGAAGTGTAGGCCTCTTCACTAGTGTACCTTCGATTTGCCATTTTGGGCTCTAAATTTAGGGGTACACTAGTGAGACTCACAGGCAAAAAAGCTCCTGACTGTCAGTGACTGTATCAAAACGCTACCAAAAAACTGTTAGTGATCGCAGGGATCAGGCCTGACTCTGCGAACGCTGCAGTTATGTGTGCTTAGTGTTTTGTAAGTGTCAGTGATCGATCGATACTGCACTTGGGTGGGCTGGGCAGGGCTGGGCCGAGGGGAAAAATGCAGGTGCTAGCAGGTATCTGGGTGATCCCGCTAACACTGCGTTTTTGGGAACCCTAAACTGCTGGGGACGCTAGTATAGATCTGATTGGATCAGATATCGATCCGTTCAGATACTATAGCACTAAGGGAGGTGTATACTGCGTGCTTAGGTGTTAGCGGTACTGGCGCTAACCTGACGCTGCTTGGGGCGATGCAGACCTTATCCGACCCTAAAAACTTAACTTCTATTACCGCCGGGCGATTAGGGGGTTAAACCTTTATAAGGTAATAAATGGCGGGTGCCCTGAAACTATAATAAACTATAAAAAACAAACTAACTAACCAGCGTCACCTGTAACAGTTATACGGTGATCGCTGGTGAAAGGGTTAACTAGGGGGCAATCAGGGGATTAAAACCTTTATTAGGTAGTATATGGGGGTCCCTGTCACTATAAAACGCTGACGGCGAACCTATATACTTACCTCCCTAACTAGCGTCACCTGTGTCACTAATACAGCGATCAGAAAAACGATCGCTTAGTGACACTAGCGACGGGGTCACTGCTATTGGTGTCACTGTGACAGGGGGTACAGGGAGTGATCAGGGGGTGATTGGTGGGTGATGGGGGTGAAAACTGTGCCTAGTGTGTTCTACTGAAAGTGTAGTGTTGGTACAACTCACATTGATGCCTTCTCTCCTCGGCGCCGGAATGAAAAGACCGGCTTAAGGAGAGATGACATCACTTCCTCTGCCGCTGTTTACATTACAGCAGCAGAGAAAAATTTAATTTGTGGGGAGTGATCACGAGGGGGTGGCCACGAATGAGTGGCCTCCCCCTCAGCCTGTATCGCTTACCCACTGATGCCAACCGCCTCGGGCACCGGGGGGGCGCAAAGCGCCCCCAGCCCACGGGAGGCAGATCACGTACCAGGTACGTGATTTAGCCTGCTCGTGCCATTCTGCCGCAGTATATCTGCGTTAGGCGGTCGGCAACTGTTTAATCTGTACCAGAACGACAGGAAGAAAAAGTGTGGAAGAAGGCATGTAACTGCTCATGATCCAAAGCACAGAGCATCATCTGTAAAACATGGTGGAGGCAGTGTGATGGGCATGCATTGCTTCCAGTGGAAATGGGTCATTGGTGTTTATTGATGATGTGACAGAAGACAGAAGCAGCCAGATGAATTCTGCAGTGTTTAGACATATACTGTCAGCTTAGATTCAGCCAAATGCAGCAAAGTGAATTGGACGGCGCTTCATAGTAAAGATGGACAATGATCCAAAAACACACTGCAAAAGCAACCCAGGAGCTTTTGAAGGAAAAGAAGTGAAATATTCTGCAATGGCCGAGTCAATCACCTAATCTCAACCCAATTGAACACACATTTCACTTGCTGAAGGCAAAACTAAAGGCAGAAGGACCTACAAACAAAGAACAGCTGAATACAGCTGCAGTTACAGCCTGACAAAGCATCTGAAAGGAGGAAACCCAGTCTTTGGTAATGTCCATGGGTTCCAGACTTCAGGCAGTCATCGACAGTAAAAGATTCTCAACAAAATACAAAAATTGAACATTTTAATAATGAAAGATACACAACTAGTATACAAAAGAATAGTAATGGAAAAAGCTAAACAAGCTCAATTCTTTGCGAAGTGTAGGTATTATGAGGAAAGAGAAAGGAATGGAAAAATGTTGGCAGCAATCGCTAAATGTTAGGTACCTGGTAGTAAAGCCTGACTTGTAGGAGAAGACCTCTCATACAGCGCTGGTTCAGGAGCCACTGGAATGGGAACAGTGGTCTCCGGAGCACAGTGGGGTAGGAGTGCCTGTTTGAGGTAAGTCTCTGATGCTGAGATGAGGGAGAGATCCCACCAGGAAGGCTGGACTGGAGATCTTGTGAAGACTTGAAGACAGCAGGCTGGGTGCTGGAGATGCAGGGAGCACTGGAGCTGAAGCTGAAGGTGCAGCAGCAAGGAACAACAGCAGGCACAAGCAAGGTCAAACAGTCCGGGTCAGCAGGCAGATAAACACAGGCAATATCGGCAGGCAGAGGCAGAGTCAGTAGGCAGGCAGAGGTCGGCAATGGTATCAGTCAGGAGCAGTAGGATAGTCAGGCAGGCCGGATCGGATAGGAGCAGGACGGATGGTCAGACAAGCCGGGTCAATCAGGAAACAATCAGTCAATCAGATGCAGGTTACAGAGATCACAGAGCTGAGACGAAGCAGCAATGTGCCAGAGGCACAGGGGAACCTTTATGCGTCCTTTGGCGCCAAACGCGCTAACGCAAACGCGCGCCCGTACACGCGCACAAGCGCCGCATACCCGCGCGTGCCCGAGCCCTGCGCTGATGCCTGGGAACATCAGGATTCTGCTGAGGAGCTTGCACAGGAGCGCGCCGGCGCATAGGCGCATGCCAACGCCCAGGTCTGGCGCCGACGGCTCCCTGACACTAAATCTCAAATTCATTCTAATTATATTCCTTCTGTACGTATGACAACAGAACGAACATGCCCTCTCAAGGATACTCTAGCTATGAAGCACCCATACCCTTACCCCAACAGTCTCAAAATGTATCCAATGTGCGGGATAAACCCAGACGGGGAGGTTATGGTCCCCCCAGGACTAATAAACGTTGCCGAGGTAGGAGAAATCAACATCCCTATCCAGCCCCGCTGGAAGAGGCAGGTCCCAAGGAAGAGGTAATTTTGTACCTAGAGGGGCATCAGTCCACACTTCTAATAATTATGCCCCCTTACAGAACCTCCAGGAGGACCAGCAATACAATCAGGATCATTTTTTAGGTCAAGAGAGGACCCCCTGGAGGGGACCTCCACAGACTCCTGTGTGGGTGAGAGACTCTGCGGGATACGCAAGCCCTCAGGACCAAAGGAAAGGTCCCCAAGACTTAACAAAAAATCAAGGCAGTCTAAAAAGAAAACACAGAGAGGGTGCAGGGGGGGAAGACGATTCCAAAAGGTCAAGACCCCATTAGGTACCGGGATTTTTAATCTGAGTGGTACCCCCCTTACCACTGATGAAACATTAGTCCTTGATAGAGGTTTGAAGTTTGCTCCAATCCGTAATTTAAATAAATTTCAAACCTATATTAATATACAGAAATATATTCGCAATTTAAATATTAAAAAATATTTTCTCTCTAATTCAGCACAGCGGATCACTCCCCAACCAGATACTGCCTCCAGGTACTCTAACCTTCATAATCGATCTGTTTTCAATCCCTTATGCAGTGATAATAGGCATTTGGAAGTATTCAGGAACATGGTTTGTCATGATCTTGATCAACTCAAGATCAAGAAGGCTAGAGACTCTCATGCCATTAAAAGAGGTATATCCTCCTTGGAGCAAAGGAAGGATATAGTGATCCGGCCAGCGGACAAGGGGGGTGGGCTAGTTGTGTTCAGTAAAGCGTACTATCAGGCTGAAATGGTAAAGTTATTGAATGACCGGAACACCTATCAATTATTGAGGGGTGACCCTATGTTGGCTTTTAAGAATAACTTACACTCCTTAGTAGAAAAAGGTAAAAGCAAGGGAATTTTGAATCCTAAGGAGGCGGCCTATTTGGATCCATTCTACTGTAGGACTCCAATAATTTATATTTTACCAAAGTTACATAAAAATCCTGAGCATCCACCTGGTCGCCCAATTGTGAACGGAATTGATTCCGTCACCTCAAGGCTAGGTCAATGTCTTGATTTTTTTCTTCAGCCACTTGTCACCAAAACCAAAGCATTTTTACGTGACACTAAACAAATTCTTCAAATTCTATCCTCCCTCCCATGCACTCCGTCCAGTATATTGATTACTGCAGACGTTGGTTCTTTATATACAATCATTGACCATAAGCAGGCCTTGGATTCTGTCAAATGGGCTCTGGCAGCCACCGATCTCCCAAGTGACCATATTTCCTTCTTACTGGAAAGTCTGGAATTTTGTTTGTTGAATAATTATTTCTGGTTTAATGGTGATTACTTTCTGCAGATACGCGGTGTTGCTATGGGGGCTAGGTTTGCTCCCAGTGTGGCCAACCTGTTCATGGCCCACTGGGAGGAAGATACCATATTTCATGACCCCCATCGCAATTATCGTGCTACAGAAGGTACATTGATAATTTAATCATGGTGTGGGAAGGTGATTTAGCGAGTCTTCAAGTCTTTATGGATAAGCTGAATGATAATAATAAAAATATTGAGCTAACATGGAGGATCAATCAGCAACAGATTACATTCTTAGACCTGGAAATTTTTAAAGGGGAGGCGCGCTTTCAAACCAGAAATCACTTTAAAGCAACAGATAGGAATTCTTACATTCCGTTGACTAGTTGCCATCACAAGTCATGGCTCTGCAATATTCCAAGAGGCTAATTTATCCGTTTGCGTCGTAATTGCACCTCAGACGTTGATTTTTTAACACAGTCACATGTTTTGGCAACTAGGTTTAAAGAGAAAGGATATACGCAAGCTTTGGTGGACTCTGAAATTGCTAAAGTATTGTCCACAGATAGGAACACTATTGTGGCCGATAGGGTTAAATCCACGGAAGTAGATGATAATGCGACCAGCTATCGTATCATACTGGAGTATAATATTCAGTACAAAAAACTTGAGCAAATTATAGCTAGACACTGGCCTATTTTAAAAGGTGATCGTACCCTAGGGTCTGTTCTCCCCCAGCACCCACGGTACATATACTGCAAAGCCCCCTCTTTATGCGACCGGTTAGCACCAGGGGTCATTGATCCACCAAAAATAGGGACTAATAGATTGTTTGGTTTTTTGTCTGGATTTTACGCGTGTGGCAAATGTGCCACTTCCAGGAAAGCCAGCAAAAATATCAAAAGGCAGAAAGAATTTGTTTCAAATATCACACATAGAAGCTATCAAATTGAAGGCTTAATTACGTGTTCGTCTGTGGGGGTGGTCTACATGCTGGAGTGCGACTACGGCCTCCAGTATGTGGGCCACACTTCCAGAGCATTGCATGTAAGAGTGGGCGAACACATTAGCAATATTAAATGGGGGGTAAAAACCCATAGTGTGTCTAGGCATTTCCGACTTTGTCACCATAGGGACCCTAAATGCCTCAAGTTTTGGGGATAGAAAAAGTTCCTCGCCACTGGAGAGGTGGCCATTATATCAGACAACTGAGCCGTAGAGAATCCTTCTGGATTTACGAGACCAAGGTCCTATCCCCAGCGGGAATGAATGTTGATTTTGATTTAAATTGCTTTATTTCTAATAGATAATTTTTACTTTTTATATTTTTCATTTTATACATATGTTGTTTATATATGTTTTTATTTTTTGTAATTGTGCTATTTTTTGTATTTCTTGCAATTTAGCATGTGTACGTGATCGTGTCAAGGGGATGGCCGTGGTCTGATGTCTATTACTTTTTATTATTTCCTTTTTATGCGATTTTTTTATGCGATTTTATATGTGATTTTAGCATAGGAATTGCAATTCTCCCCTATCTGAAATGGGCAATAAGCTAGCTATTTTTTATATTATGAGGACTTGTATGTCCCGGAGTTGCTCCTAAGTTAGTTTTTTTCCTTAAGTTTTATGAGCCTATATAAAAATTGCATATAGGTACATTGTACCAATTAGTTCTCCACTCCGTGTGGGGGCTGAGCGCTTTTTGCCGATGATTTGTTCTTTTGCAACTAGTATGACGGGCTGTGTTCAATGTGTCCCGGGATTGCTGCATCAGTTCTGTGATTGGCATATCACTGTTGCTATGGCTATATATAAACAAAGCGGGCCGTCTATGCTTATCCCGCCCCACGCTGAGGAAATCCCGCCTACGGACGTAACGCGTACGGGGGCCAGGAGCGCATGACGTCACCCGCGGCCATCAGCCTTTCTGATACGATCACACGCTGTCTAGCCGGCACTCTGATCTGAGTGCCGGTCTTTGTAAGTGCATCTTTTTACCCTTCTTTTGTTCAATAAATGTATATGCAGAGAGAACTATATTTGTTATTTTTATTTACATATACGACATTCCTTTAACCCGATGAGTGCTGTATGCTGAAAACGGGGCTATTACCACTTGGATCGGTTTACCCATTGTATGGTATATATGCTGTATGACCTGTTTCAGGTCGAATGGTTCAGGTGAGGGGCCATCCATGTTTGCGGTGCGGTGAAGGGATCACAATCACGTTTGATATATCCCTTGTCGTCTTGAATGTTCACTGGTGGTCTCATCTCCTCACTACATCTGTTCCATCAGATGAATTTTTTCAAGGACATTTATATTTGCGCAGTACTGTTTGCTCTTTATCTATGTATTTGAGGTGTTGTTGAACTTACCTTAGTGTTTGCTAGCATTTATCTTTTTGATTTGTCCGTTTTTTTAGTCAGCGCTGAATATATCCTTACTAGTTTTTGAACAGGAGAAATCTCTCATAATCAGGAGGAAATTATATCCTCTTTTTGCACCTTTTATGGTGATTTATATGAGAGTAAGGACTCCTATAAAATGGATCAACTTAGAGACTTTTTATCCCCCCTAAAAATACCTTTAATCTCTAGTGATGATAAAAAAAAAACTTAATTCTCCACTAGCATTAAAGGAGTTACCCAAAGCAGCTTTGGAATCTCCTAATGGGAAGGCTTCAGGGACCGATGGTTTACTGACGAAAATTATTAAGACATATGGAGATATATTACTACCAGAGTTGTTAAAGGTGTTAAATCAGGCGTAAAATTCTTTTAAATGCCCAGAATCCATGAATGATGCTAGTATTATAGTAACACCTAAACCAGATAAAGATCAGACATTATCGGAATCTTATCGACCAATTTCATCGTTGAACTCGGATGTTAAGAACCTTGCGAGGGCTCTCGCTACTAGATTAAACAGTATTTAGGAAAAGCTGATACACCCAGACCAGACAGGTTTTATTCCAGGTAGGTCCACAACAATAAATTTGAAGAAGTTATTCCTCAATTTACAGATGACACCAGATAATAAAGGGAATAGGGCAGTATTGTCTCTCGACACAGACAAAGCATTTGACTGCGTCGAGTGGACATATTTGTCGAATAAAGGGTCTCCTTGCTGTACCCAGCCACCCACACCACGCTTATTTTTCTTCAATTTTACCTGAATCGATTCTATTATTTTTAAACCAAATTTTTATGGATTGTTTTGATGATCTTGAATGATCTAATAAATGTTTATTGAGAAGCAATTTTTTGGATTTACACTATGTGGAGGCTCCTTGTCGTTTTTTTCTATATGGTCCATGTATGCTGACAAAAACGGTGATAGTGCAGACCTTCAGGACAGGTTCCGGGCTCCCCATCCAAGGAGGATACCTTCTGGTGCACAACCCATCGTTACACTGTCATTCATCGTGAGACAGTACAAGCCCTTTTGACTCACCGCCCACGGCTTGTGAGTCCACCGAAGTTGGTAAGAGTATTCTACCTTTCACTTTGATTTGGAGTCTCCTTATTGTGAGGATATCTGCCTTGGCTTCCATTTGTTTCAACTGCACTATGCAACATATGGACTAAATCACCAAGCCTATATTATTCACTTGGGATGTACACTTCCCCACCATCATTGTGGACATTGTTTATATTTCCTACTTTTATATTCCCTTTCTTCACTACCAAAAATGTGGACTTTTGAGAATAATATTTGTTGATTTATTTCACTTTATTTTTACTTTTATGTATATCTGCATCTCTCCCAAAAGAAAAAGTATTGCACCTTTTTACTTAGGTGGTGATATTGTTTGTCTACACATCTATTTGGTTTTGGTCTGGATAGGGTTACATGCCACTTCATATGTGGATTGACCTCCCCCCACTCGAAAACCTCCTATCTTCACAGCATATACTTTAGCGCTACACTTTTTTGTTTATATATTTGTCGAATATCCTGGGGATGTATGGCCTGGGAGAAGGATTTGTGAGATGGATTCAATTTCTATACTGTGCCCCATGAGCTTGTGTACACATTAATGATTCTACATCAAACTTTTTACTCTTCATCTACAGGCACGAGGCAAGAATGCTCGTTATCCCCATTACTGTTCGCATTAGCCATAGAGCCTCTAGCGATAGAAATTAGGCAAACAACTACTATTAAGGGGTTTAGGACAGGAGAAAGGGTGGATAAACGTTCTTTATATGCTGATGATTCTCTATTGTTCTTGGGAGATAAATAATTGATTTCTGTTATGACTCTGATAGAAACTTTTGGTTCCTTTTCAGGCTTTAGCACTGGGATAAATCTGTATTAGTTCCAGTAGATGAGATATCTTTAACTTTACTTCAGATTGCCAATCAGATTAAAATAGCTACATCTTTAAAATATCTTGGTATATGGGTCCCTCTTAAAATTGAGGATAATTTAGATCATAATTTGACACCTTTACTGGATTCATGTAAAATTTGGACTAAATTACCCCTATCGCTAGTTGGGTGATCAAATCTGATACAAATGCTCTGGGCCCCTCAGTTACTTTATGATTTGCATAATTCACCAGTATGGATACCTCTTAAATAGTTTAAAAAAATAGATTCTTAATTTCATATTTTATTATGGAAGGGGAAAAAATCCCATAATGAAGCTTTCTACATTACAGCTTCCTAAAGATGTGGGGGATTGGCTGTGCCATATGCTAGGGTGTATTTCCTAGCCATCCAACTTCAACAGATGGCAGGATGGGGTTCCATAGAATGGATGGATCCAATTCAGTCACTGTTGCTGAATAAATCTTCCCGTAATCACTTAATAGCTTAGTTAGAATCAGGGTGTTTTGTTATTGTTCCTCAAAGACCCACTCTAGTACTGATGAATAAAGTGTGGTAGGTAATGAGAAATATTATGCAATATGTAGATATATCAGCCTATGCCCTTTTATGGGAAAATATAAAATATAAGGAAATATGTAAATTGGAAAGATTTGGGGTGTGGAGAGAATTAGGGATTCAATATATTTCAAAATTATATTCTGAAAACATTCTAAAAACATTTCAAGACCTACAAATAGAATACTCGTTGCCTCATCATACCTTTTTTCAATATTTGCAATCACAACACGTCTTATAGGCTCAGTTCAAATATAATAATAGGTTGAAGATACAAACTATGCCACTTATAGATTTTATTGTAAAGACACAAGTTAAAAGGGGTCTCATTTCTACTATACACAGCAGTCTGATTGAGCAATCTAGGGAGAAGGTTACATGCCCAGCTAGAAGGGGATGGGAAAGGGACTAAAGGAAATATATCTGATGAACAATGGCAGAATACTCTAGAACAAGTACAGTTGGTATCTTTATCACCCCAGAAATGTCTAACCCAATTGTATATTCATAGAGTGTATAGGGCTCCAGCTAAACTGTGTCAATGGGGCAGGTGAGATACATCAAAATGTCCTAGATGCCTGAAACCGTCTGCTGACCTATTACACATGCTATGGAAATGAGCTAAATTGTTTCGGTACTGGAAAAAATTTGTGGACACCATTAACCTTGTTTATTAAACGCAGATACTATTAGATCCCAAAATATGCTTATTGGGTTATTTAGAAAAAGAGGTAAATATACCAGCAGTTAGGACATCTATTAACAAGATGTTACTTATCGTATGGAAGATAATTGAACAACAATGGATATCTTCAAATATTCCTACATATGAGGAATGGCGTACACAAGTTAATGACACTTTACTAAAAAAATGGCAGGTGTATCGGAATAGGGGCTTGATAAAAAATTTTTTTTAAAATATGGGACCGATGGTTAATAATGCCTGGTATGATACCTGTTACTATAGCATCAGATGGAATTCTGGGGATGAAAATCTTTTTCTCTAACTACAGGACAAATGGGGAAGGATAAGTAATGAAGGGGGAGGGGAGAAGATGTGGAGACCTAGAGATAAATATGCATATCACTGTAAATGTTAAAATTGGTTTATATGAGCTTTTTGTCTACCATGGTGGTTATATCCTCTATGTGTATGTATATGATTGGTAGGGACAGTGATAGGGGGGAAGGATAAAGGGAAGGATAGGGGGGAAGGATAAAGGAAACAGAGAGTAAATTAACGGTAGCTATATAAATATGGAATGGATGATATACAAGTAAGTGTATACTTATGCCGTGTACACGCGACCAGTTTTGCCATCAGAATAAACTCTGAAGGATTCTCCGACGGAATTCCATGCAAGTGGTCTTGCCTACACACGGTCAAACCAAAGTCCGACCGTCAAGAACGCGGTGACATAAAACACTTACGACGGGACTAGAAAAAGGAAGTTCAATAGCCAGTAGCCAATAGCTTCCGTCTCGTACTTGCTTCAGAGCCTGCGTCGTTTTTGGTCCATCAGAACAGCATATAGACGAGCGGTTTTCCTGACAGGAATTGGTTCCGTCAGAAATATTTAGAACATTTTCCATTTCTAGGTCCGTCAGAATTTTCGAAAAGAAAAGTCCGATGAGGCATACACACGATCAGAATAGATGATGAAAATCTTCCGTCTGACTTTTTCTGTCGGACATTCCGCTCACGAGTATGCGGCTTTAATGGGAGAATGATTAGTGCTACAATGGTACTGGAAAATATCTTGTTTGTATCTTGTTTCTACAATGGTACTGGACCCCTACCTTTTTTTTTTCTCTCTTTTCAATTTGTTATGATATTTGTAAGTAGATTATGAATATATTTGTTTTTTTATTTGTAAATCAAAATTGATGTTAATAAAAATTAGAATGATAAAAAAAATTAACATTTTATTTACGACTATATTCATTTGTCCAATTACATTTGAGCCCCTGAAAATGGGGAGACTGTGTATAAAAATGGTTGCAGTTCCTAAAATTTATACTTGATATTTATGTTTGAACCTTTGAATTAAAGCTGAAAGTCTGCACTTCAAATTCATTTGCATTGTTTCATTTTAATTTTATTCTGGTGGCATACAGAGCCAAATTTATGAAAATTGTGCCCGTGTCCAAATATATATGGACCTAACTGTATCATTTTTTATTTTTTTGTATACTATCGTAGTAAAATGTTTTATTCAAAAAAGCACAAATGAAATATTCTACCAGGATTCATCTCATAGAATCTACATATTTTTGGCAGCAAACTGCCTTAACTTTACCCACAAAGATACATTTTTTGTGAACTTTAAATGCATTATGCTGTTTCAGAGTTACTATATATTTTTTTATTTAAAGATAAAAATTATATATATATATATATATATATATATATATATATATATATATATATATATATATATATATATATATATATATATAAATTAAATGATTCTGCTTCAATAAACCCTCAAACTATGAAAACTGAAATTATCATACATTATAGCAATTACGATGTGACCTTAACAGCTCAGCATCGCACTGATGAATGCACAAAATCATGTTCTTCTTGAATAAATTGGAGAAAGCTATGCCTTTTTTTCTTGCCTAATTGAATTAATTCATGTTTTTTAATTTTTCTAATCAGAAAGAGAGGCAGGAACAGCAGCTTCACCTGTCTGTGATTTGATACTGTGTCAATGAAATGGATCTTACTTGTGTGATGCGCAATAGATAAATCACAGTTTTTCTCAGGGAGAGCCTGCCAAGAAAATTAAAAGAATCAGATGGAAAATGTATAGCTCTTTATGATTAGATAGCACTAAGTAGCAAATATGTTTTGTTCTATTTCTTTATACTTATTACTAGGGATGAGCTTCGAGTTCGAGTCGAACTCATGTTCGTGGCAAATTCGAATGCCGGGGTGTTCGCGGCAAATTTGAATGCCGCGGAACACCCTTTAAAAGTCTATGGGAGAAATCAAAAGTGCTAATTTTAAAGGCTTATATGCAAGTTATTGTCATAAAAAGTGTCATAAAAAGTGTTTGGGGACCTGGGTCCTGCCCCAGGGGACATGAATCAATGCAAAAAAAAGATTCAAAAACAGCCGTTTTTTCAGGAGCAGTGATTTTATTAATGCTTAAAGTCAAACAATAAAAGTGTAATATCCCTTTAAATTTCGAAGCTGGGGGGTGTCTATAGTATGCCTGTAAAGGGGCGCATGTTTCCCATGTTTAGAACAGTCTGACAGCAAAATGACATTTTAAAGTAAAAAAAAGTCATTCAAAACTTCTCGCGGCTATTGCATTGCCGGTCCATTGATAAAAACGGCATGGGAATTCCCCACAGGGGAACCCCGAACCAAAATTTAAAAAAAAAATGATGTAGGGGTCCCCCTAAATTCCATACCAGGCCCTTCAGGTCTGGTATGGATTTCAAGGGGGAACCCCGTGCCAAATTTTTTTTTTTAAAAGCGGCGTGGGGTCCCCCCAAAAATCCATACCAGACCCTTATCCGAGCATGCAACCTGGCAGGCCGCAGGAAAAGAGGGGGGGACGAGAGAGCGCCCCCCCTCCTGAACCGTACCAGGCCACATGCCCTCAACATTGGGAGGGTGCTTTGGGTAGCCCCCCAAAACACCTTGTCCCCATGTTGATGAGGACAAGGGCCTCATCCCCACAACCCTGGCCGGCGGTTGTGGGGGTCTGCGGGCGGGGGCTTATCAGAATCTGGAAGCCCCCTTTAACAAGGGGACCCCCAGATCCCGGCCCCCCATGTGTGAAATGGTAAGGGGGTACTTTACCCCTACCATTTCACTAAAAAACTGTCAAACAAATAAAGACATGTGCTGATAGTCTCAACATATGTGTTAAAGTAGAACTATGGCGAAAGAATAAAATTTCATTTAAGATCACAATCATGTGATTTTTAGTGTGTCCACACCTGTAAGACAGGGCTTTTCAAAGTACCACCTGAAACATTTTATAAATGTTGTTTCTGCCAGTAGAACTATTTCATAGTTGGTTAACCTGATTGAACAAAACCCAAGTCCATCCAGTTTAACAAAAAGAAGGGGAAGAAAAATGATACAATCCTATACCAACAGTTGATCCAGAGGAAGGCAAAAAAAACCCAAAAAGCATGATCCAATTTGCTCCAGCAAGTGAAAAAAATTTTTTCCTGATCCCCCAAGAGGCAATCGGATATTCCCTGTATTATCTTTACCTATAAATATTAGTATCCAGTTATATTATGTGTATCTAAGAAATAATCTTAATTAAAGCAGTCTACTGAGCTAGACACGACCAGCTTTTGAGGGAGTCTATTCCAAATTTTCACAGCTCTTACTGTGAAGAAGCCTGAAAATACCTGAAGATAGCTGAAGATAGCTGAAGATCAGCCCAGATACCTGCTAGCACCTGTGTTTTACCCCTCGGCCCAGCCCTTCCCAGCCCACCCAAGTGCAGTATTGATCAATCACTGTCACTTACAAAACACTAAACACACATAACTGCAGCGTTCGCAGAGTCAGGCCTGATCCCTGCGATCACTAACAGTTTTTTTGGTAGCGTTTTGATACAGTCGCTAACAGTCAGGAGCTTTTTTACCTGTGAGTCTCACTAGTGTACCACTAAATTTAGAGCCCAAAATGGCAAATCTAAGGTACACTAGTGAAGAGGCCTACACGTTTCTGAGCATGACAGATGGTGAAGAGGAAGTCATTCATCTGTCAGATTCAGGCTCAGAATACGATCCTGTAGATGACAGCGGCTCCATGACATACAGCTCTGATGATGGAGTTGTGGTCCCTGCCAAGGTCAGCCATTCCAGACCCCGAACTTCTTCTTCTGTCGTTGATGTGCAAGAACCGCAGGTCCCTCGTATGGAGCAGAGCAGTACTAGTGCCGTTATTCCTTCTGGTGAACTGGCAAGCACCAGGCCTAGTATACATCCAGCACTGCAGTATCACGTGGTGACGTGGCGAGTCCCATAAGTGCAGTTCAAGCTGCTGAGGTGGCAAGCACAAGTAGTGTCCCGCTGCCACCAAGAAGATGAACATAGGCCCGTCATGCCCATAGTGCCCTTTCTGCTGCATTCACCAATCCTAATTGGGAACCCACCACTTCTGCAGCATCGGTACTTCCCCCATTCACTGGCCAACCCGGCATTCAGGTGGAAACAGTTGGTTTTACGTCACTTGATTTTTATTCGCTGTTTTTCACCGAAGATCTCTATAGATCTATTGTGGACCAAAGCAATTTGTACGCTCGTCAACACATCACCACTATTCCCCAGTCCTCCCTTGCCAGAGATTGGAGACCAATTACAGTCTCCGAATCTAAGCTCTTTCTGGGCCTTTCCCTCAACATGGGCATAACCAAAAAGAGTGAGTTGCGATCATATTGGTCCACTGACCCAATTCACCATATGCTCTAGTTCTCTGCCTCCATGACCAGGGCACGATACGAGCATGTCTTGCGGTTCATACACTTCAACAACAATGAACTCTGTCGTCCTTGTGGAGACCCTGGATGCGATCGGCTCTACAAAATTTGGCCCCTTGTAAACCACTTCAACCAACGTTTTGCAGACTTGTTTACTCCCCATCAAGTTGTCTGCATTGATGAGTTCCTGATTACGTTTTCTAGCCACTTGTCATTCAAACAGTACCTTTCCAGCAATCGTGCCAGATACGGGGTCAAGATGTATAAGCTCTGTGACAGGGCCACAGGCTATACATGTAGTTTTATGGTTTACAAAAAAGATAGTCACATAGAGCCGACAAACTGCCCTGGCTACATAGGAAGCCCTGGCAAGATTGTGTGGGACTTGGTGTCACCCTTATTCGGAAAGGGGTACCACTTGTATGTGGACAATTATTACACGAGCGTGCCACTTTTTAGTCACTTGTTTGATCAGCAGATTGGAGCATGTGGCACCATGCGACCTAATCACCGGGGCTTTCCCCAGCAACTTGTAGATTCCCATCTTAGGCTGGGGGAGAGAGCCTGCTTGCAGTGTAATAATTTGCTCACTATGAAGTGGAGGGATAATAAGAATGTTTTCGTTCTTACCTCCCTTCATGCAGACACGACGGTCCAAATTACTACGGCGACTGGTGTTGTGGAGAAACCCCTCTGTGTCCTTGAGTATAACCAAAATATGGGAGGGTTGGACCTCAACGACCAGTTGTTGGCGCTGTACCTAGTTGCAGATTAAGGCCAGACGCTGGTACAAGAAAGTGTCTGTTTAGTTATTTCAATTGGCTTTGCTGAACGCTTATGTGCTATACAGAGCTTCAGGACGGACTGGATCATTCCTTAAATTCCAGGAAGAGATCGTCAGAGCCCTTCTGTTTCCAGATGGTGCTCCACCTCACCTTCCCCAACCAAATACAGTAAGCCGGCTGCATGAGAGGCATTTTCTTTATGTCCTCCCGAGTACCCCTACCCAACAAAACCCCCAAAAAAGATGTCGTGTCTGCAGCAAGCGTGGATATAGGCATGACCCGCTATTATTGTCCCTCCTGTCCTGACAATCCTGGTCTTTGCGTTGGTGAATGTTTTGAATGCTACCATACATTAGTTGAGTATTAGCATAGGCTACAGCACTGCACAGACTAGGCACACTTTCACAGGGTCTCCCAAGATGCCATCGCATTTTGAGAGACCCGAACCTGGAACCGGTTTCAGTTATAAAAGTTACAGTTACAAAAAAAGTGTAAAAAAAAAAAAAAAAAAAGTAAAAAAAAAAAAATGTATTAAAATAAAAAAACCAAAAATAGTTGTCGTTTTATTGTTCTCTCTCTATTGTTCTGCTCTTTTTTAATGTATTCTATTCTGCAATGTTTTATTGTTATTATGTTTTATCATGTTTGCTTTTATAGGTATGCAATTTTTTTATACTTTACTGTTTACTGTGTTTTATTGTTAACCATTTTTTTGTTTTCAGGTACGCCATTCAGCTGCAGAGCGGATTTATTTATCTTGACAGCAGCAGCGTTTGCTCCCACAATACATAAAGCCATGACTCCAGATCTGTCGGAAGTGATTTCACCACCACAGTTACATACTTCAGCATATATGCCGAAGCATGGGGGCAGCAGGGGCGGAGGCGCAATTTGCTCCTACTTTTTGTGGGTGGATGTCCCCATGCTTCGGCATATGTATATTTTAGGCACAGGTTGCGTTAAAAAATGTTTTATTTTTTACTATTTTTTTTTTGTATTTGCTTTGCAGGTATGGTAAGTCTTATGCCCCGTACACAGTGGGATTTTCTGATGGAAAATGTGTGATAGGACCTTGTTGTCGGAAATTCCGACCGTGTGTAGGCTCCATCACACATTTTCCATCGGATTTTCCAACAGACAAAGTTTGAGAGCAGGCTATAAAATTTTCCGACAACAAAATCCGTTATCGGAATTTCCGATCGTGTGTACACAAATCCGACGCACAATGTGCCACGCATGCTCAGAATAAATAAAGAGATGAAAGCTATTGGCTACTGCCCTGTTTATAGTCCCGACGTACGTGTTTTACGTCACCGCGTTCAGAATGATCGGATTTTCCGACAACTTTGTGTGACCGTGTGTATACAAGACAAGTTTGAGCCAACATCCGTCTGAAAAAAATCCATGGATTTTGTTGTCGGAATGTCCGATCAATGTCCGACCGTGTGTAGGGGGCATAACTGTTATACTGTAATGTTACTTTGTTTTATTGTTAACCATCATTTGCTTAGCAGGTACGCCATTCAGTTGCAGCATGGATTTATTTATCTTGACAGCAACAGCGTTTGCTCCCGCGATACATAAAGCCGTGACTCCAGCGCTGTAGGAGGTGATTTCACCACCACAGTTAAAAAAAAGAGCATATATGTTTATATGTTGAAGCATGGGGGCAGCAGGGGCGGAGGAGCGATTTTCTCCTACCTTTTGGGGCGGATGCCTCCATGCTTCGCCATATATAAACGGTGCATGTATGCCCATTATTAGAAGTGGGTGGATGAAGGGAGGTATTCTTATGGTGGGCATACCCACTGATCAATCTCTTTTTTTTGTTCAGCCCACAGGCTGCATGAAAAAAAAGTTTACATTATATGCCCAACAAGAACCAGCAACGTACTGGTATGTTGCTGGAATTTGAGTGGTTATATCAAAATGATGCCTGCAGGTTTAGGTATCATCTTGGTATCATTCTTTTCAGCCAGGGGTCGGCTTTCATGTAAAAGCAATCCTAGCGGCTAATTAGCCTCTAGACTGCTTTTGCAAGCAGTGGGAGGGAATGCCCCCCACCGTCTTCCATGTTTTTCTCTAGCTTTTCTGTCCCAACAGGGAACCTGAGAGTGCAGCCGGTGATTCAGCCAGCTGACCATAGAGCTGATCAGAGACCAGAATGGCTCCAAACATCTCTATGGCCTAATAAACCGTAATCTACGAGCATTTCATGACTTAGATTTCGCCGGATGTAAACAGCGCCATTGGGAAAGCATTTTATCACACCGATCTTGGTGTGGTCAGATGCTTTGAGGGCAGAGGAGAGATCTAAGGTCTAATAGATCCCAATTTTTTCAAAAAAGAGCACCCGTCACTACCTATTGCTATCATAGGGGATATTTACATTCCCTGAGATAACAATACAATGATTAAAGAAAAAAAAGAAAGGAACAGTTTAAAAATAAGATAAAAAAGCAAAAAATAAATAAATAAAAAGCACCCCTTAGGAATCCTGAAGGCGGTGATTGGTTTCAGGGCCCCGTACACAGCTAGGCTTGCAAAAAGTCCCACACATGGGGTATCCCTGTACTCAGGAGAAGCAGCAGAATGTATTTTGGGGTGTAATTCCACATATGCCCATGGCATGTTTGAGTAATATATCATTTAGTGACAACTTTGTGCAAAAAAAAAAAGTTTGTAATTTTCCCGCAACTAGTGTCAAAATATAAAATATTCCATGGACTCCACATGCCTCTCAGCAAATAGCTTGGGGTGTCTACTTTCCAAAATGGGGTCATTTGGGGGGGTTGTGCCATCTTGGCATTTTATGGCCTTCAAAACTGTGATAGGTAGTGAGGAGTGAAATCAAATATTTACGCCCTTAGAAATCCTGAAGGCAGTGCTTGGTTTTCGGGGCCCCGTACGCCGCTAGGCTCCCAAAAAGTCCAACACATGTGGTTTTCCCATACTCAGGAGAAGCAGCTAAATGTATTTTGGGGTGCAATTTCACATATAACCATGGCACGTGTGAGCAATATATCATTTGGTGACAACTTTTAGTAAATTTTATTTTTTATCATTATTCAATCACTTGGGACAAAAACATCTAGTATTTAATGGGCTCAACATGCCTCTCAGCAATTTCCTTGGGGTGTCTACTTTCCAAAATGGGGTCATTTGGGGGGGGGGTTGTACTGCCCTGCCATTTTAGCACCTCAAGAAATGACATAGGCAGTCATAAACTAAAAGCTGTGTAAATTCCAGAAAATGTAAACTAGTTTGTAGACGCTATAACTTTTGCGAAAACCAATAAATATACGCTTATTGACATTTTTTTTTACCAAAGACATGTGGCTGAATACAGTTTGGCCTAAATGTATGAATAAAATTGAGTTTATTGGATTTATTTTATAACAAAAAGTAGAAAATATCATTTTTTTTTTAAATGTTCGGTCTTTTTCTGTTTATAGCACAAAAAATAAAAACCACAGAGGTGATCAAATACCATCAAAAGAAAGCTCTGTTTGTGGGAAGAAAAGGACGCAAATTTTGTTTGGGTACAGCATTGCATGACCGCGTAATTAGCAGTTAAAGCGATGCAGTGCCAAATTGTAAAAAGTGTTCTGGTCAGGAAGGGGGTAAATCCTTCCGTGGCTGAATTGGTTAAAGTGAATAACTCATCACCAAATTCACTATATTAAATCAGGTTAGGGAGTCTCCAAACAAGACCATTCAGATGAGATAGTAGATCCAAATCTTTGTAAAAGAGAATTAGGTGCTTTATTCATACACTGCAGTGGAGAGACGCAACACACACAGATATCCAGCTCTACTGGGCCGAATGAAGAAGGAAGTGTCACTGACTTACAAACATCAAGTTTAACAATATATACTTATGAATATGCATAAGGTCCAGGTGTGTTTTAGGCTGTATTCTAGGTGTGACCATATAGTTTAGTCCAATCAGCATTCATATCATCTTGACAATAAGGAAACAGTTAAGTAGGTGGTAACTGTCAGGGCTGGGCTCAGCTCTTCCTTCTCTGAGCTGGCCGCTGAGCTGTCGGATAATTGCTAGCTCCAATCTCTCCACAGTGACTCACCTGTTGATGATATCCTGCTCATCAGTCCTGCCTACTTAAGCCGTCCAGTCCAGATGAACTCTGCCTTAGCCTTGGTCACATCTCTAGAGACACAGTAAGTTAAGTAGGTGGTAAATGTCAGGGCTGGGCTCAGCCCTTCCTTCTCTGATTTCAATCTTTCCACAGCGACTCACCTGTTGATGATATCCTGATTTTTTTAAAATGAGGATTATTTCTACATATAAATAAGTAAAGACATGTGCTGATAGTCTCAACATATGTGTTAAAGTAGAAATATGGCAAAAGAATAAAATCGCATATCAGATCACAATCATGTGATTTTAGTGTGTCCACACCTGTAAGACAGGGCTTTTCAAAGTACCACCTGAAACATTTTATAAATGTTGTTTCTGCCAGTAGGACTATTTTATAGTTGGATAGTTACATAGTTAGCCTGATTGAAAAAACCCAAGTCCATCCAGTTTAACCAATAGAAGGGGGAAAAAAATTATACAATCCTATACCAACAGTTGATCCAGAGGAAGGCAAAAAAAACCCCCAAAAGCATGATCCAATTTGCTCCAGCAAGGGAAAAAATTCCTTCATGATCCCCCAAGAGGCAATTGGATATTCCCTGTATTATGTGTATCTAAGAAATAATCTTAATTAAAGCAGTCTACTGAGCTAGACATGACCAGCTTTTGAGGGAGTCTATTCCACATTTTCACAGCTCTTACTGCAAAGAAGCCTTTCCATATGTGGAGATGAAAACACTATTTTCCTCTAGATGTAAAAAGTGCCCATTCAGATGAGATAGTAGACCCAAATCTTTGTAAAAGAAAATTAGGTGCTTTATTCATACACTACAGTGGAGGGACACAACACACACAGATATCCAGCTCCACTGGGCCGAATAAAGAAGGAGGTGTCACTGACTTACAAACATCAAGTTTAACAATATATACTTATGAATATGCATAAGGTCCAGGTGTGTTTTAGGCTGTATTCTAGGTGTGACCGTATAGTTTAGTCCAATCAGCATTCATATCATCTTGACAGTAAGGAAACAGTTAAGTAGGTGGTAACTGTCAGGGCTATCATGAGATAGCAGCCCAAGATACCCAGTGATCTGGAGAAGTGTATCACGTTTGCCATCCTCATTGACTCCAGACTCAGAGAAAGACTCTCTTTTAAGGAGCTCTTGCGGAAGCCTCCTGTACATTTGTCTCCGAGATTTGCAGTTCCACCCTTGCCTCCTTCACCTCCCATGCCTCCTGGTACCGAGTCGGTCAGTGAAAGTGAACCCATGCACTTGGGCTTCACGCGTCTCTCTGCAGATGAGAAAACCCTTAGAAGGAGGGAGAGATTGTGCCTTTATTGTGACCAGGCAAGTCACTTTTTGAAGTCTTGTCCTACCCATCCAAGGAACGCCCGAACCTGGAGGTCCTGTCACGGACAGACCTTAGGTGGCATTGTTTCGTCCCCAGTTATCCAGAAGGATAAGCCCCTGGTTTTGGTTACCCTTTCTTGGGCTGAGTTGTTCGCTGAGATGCAGACTCTAATCGACTCTGGGGCTGTAGGCCTGTTCATTGATGCTGCCTTTGTATCAAAGCACTCGATTCCACTGCAGCTGCGTGACACTCCACTTGCCATTGAGGCTCTTGACGGGAGACGTCTACAACCTGCTCATGTGACTCATGAGAATGTTCCGTTGTCCATGGTCATAGAGGCTCTTCACCATGAGATAATCCAACTCCAAGTTATTTCCTCACCTAAGTTTCCGCTGGTTATTGGTTATCCTTGATTACAGAGGCACAACCCCTCTTTTGATTGGCTTTATGCTGAGGTTCTCTTCTGGTCGCCACAATGCAGTAAGACAGTAAGCACAATTTTAGCGATGTCTTTGACACAGGTCAAGCCGGTAGTTTGCCTCCACACTGGTCGTATGATTGTGCAATTGACCTTCAACCTGGTGCCATACTCCCTTGTGGCCGGGTTTACCCTTTGTCGGTCTTGGAGGATAAGGTCATGGAGGAGTATGTTGCAGACACACTTTCTCAAGGTTTCATCCGCAAATCCTCATCCCCTGCTGGTGCTGGTTTCTTCTTATGAAGAAGAAGCGTGGTGAACTGAGACCTTGTATTGATTATAGGGGTCTCAATCGTTTCACGATTAAGAATGCCTATCTGATTCCGTTGATCACAGAGTTATTTGACCACCTCAAGGGATCAATGGTTTTTTACAAAGCTTAATTTGAGAGGGGCATACAATCTCGTGAGGATTAAGGAAGGCAACGAGTGGAAAACTGGGTTTAATACTAGAACAGGCCATTATGAGTACCTCGTAATGCCTTTTGGCCTTTGTAATGCCCCGGCAGTTTTCCAGGAATTTATTAATGATGTCCTCCAAGATTTGTTGCAGTTATTTGTGGTGGTTTATCTCAAAGATATCCTCATATTTTCCAAGTCCCTGGGGGGCCACCACATAGATGTCTGTTGTGTTCTTCAGAAACTAAGCTAGAACAATCTCTATTGTAAATTGGAGAAGTGCGAATTCCATCCTGAACAGCTTAAATTCCTGGGTTATGTCATTTCCACTGCTGGTTTTTCGATGGACCCAGAGATGGACCTTTCAGCAGTCCTACAGTGGCCCAGACCCATGGGTTTATGTCCTCTGCAGTGTTTTCTTGGCTTTGCCAACTATTATCAGACGTTTATTCGTAACTTCTTGTCTCTGGTCAAGCCCCTGACTGATATGACCAGAAAGGACGGTGTAAATTGTAGAGAAAACTTCTCACAGACACGTGTAATGTCAACAGTGTCTTTGTAGGCATTTTGTTCAATAGTTCAATAGCCAGGCTATCCTAAAACAAAGTGTGAATTTATTTGATCACCCTTGGCATCAACTTGAAAATAAATACAGAGTTAAAACTTCATACAGCTTGTTGAAGAAAAGCAAAAGATATTATGAACAAAAACTGTAGCAAAAGAAAATACAGGAAGATAATTAGGTTCTTGCTTTTTCTATTGTCAGAGAGGTTTCCTGTTAGAACAGCTGTTAGGAGTTAGGCTGTATATAGGCCTAAAGTAAGCAAGATATCTTCTGCAGTGTAAAATGTAAGCCTCTCCTTCTGGGTGTGTATGAAGGAGGAATGTCCTTAGCTTTGTGTCACACTGTTCTTTATACTATTTCAAATCTACAAGTCAGCAAAATGCAGCCATAACCATATAGCTTGGACTAAAGATGAAATGATCATATCCGTGATTATTATAAATATTCACTTTGCTAAAAGCTGACAAGTCTTTTAAACTTCTTTGACAGAAACACATAACAGTAGACCCTTCTGCTAGACGATCACTTCTAGTAATGGATACATTCTTTAACCACTTCCCTACCCGCCCATAGTCATATGACGTCCACAGATGGGATCTCCCATCCTGATTGGGCGTCATATGACGTCCTGGGATTCCCGGCCGCCTAGGGGGCGCGCGCGCGCCGCCGGGAGCGCGCGCGCGCGCCCGCCGCGTTCCTCGGGACCCGGTGCATGTGCCCGGCGATCGCGATGTCCGCCGGGCACCCGCGATTGCCCGTTAACCGGGCCGGCATGTGAATCTGTGTGTGTAAACACACAGATCCACAGCCTGTCAGCTCTGAGGAGAGCGATCTGTGCGTCCCCTCCCCCTTCAGTTAGTAATCACTCCCTAGGAAACATATTAACCCCTCCCCGCCCCCTAGTGGTTAACCCCTTCACTGCCTGTCACATTTACACAGTAATCAATGCAATTGTATAGCATTGATCGCTGTATAAATGTGAACGGTCCCAAAAATGTGTCAAAAGTGTCCGATGTGTCCGCCATAATGTCGCAGTCATGAAAAAAAATCGCGATCGCAGCTAAAAAAATAAATAAATTTTTTTTTTTTAAAAATGCCATAAATCTATCCCCTATTTTGTAGACGCTATAACTTTTGCGCAAACCAATCAATATACGCTTATTGCGATTTTTTTTTACCAAAAATATGTAGAAGAATACGTATCGGCCGAAACTGAGGAAAAATTAAAAAAAAAAAAAAAAAAATGGGGATATTTATTATAGCAAAAAGTAAAAAATATTGTGTTTTTTTCGAAATTGTCGCTCTTCTTTTGTTTATAGCGCAAAAAATAAAAACCGCAGAGGCGATCAAATACCACCAAAAGAAAGCTCTATTTGTGGTGAAAAGAGGACGTCAATTTTTTTTGGGTACAACGTCGCACGACCGCGCAATTGACGTTTAAAGTGCGACAGCCCTGAAAACTAAAATTTGGCCTGGGAAGGAAGGGGGTGAAATTGCCCTGTATTGAACCGGTTAAGTAACAGAAATTCAGTTCTGTACCAAAACTTACAAATGCATAATAAACTATAATTGAATAAATATATATATATATATATATATATATATATATATATATATATATATATATATATATAGATAGATAGATAGATAGATAGATAGATAGATAGATAGATAGAGATATAGATATAGATATAGATATATATATATATATATATATATATATATATATATATATATACACACATATAGATCTATATAGATATATCTATATAGATCTATATATATATATATAGATCTATATATAATTTCACACAAATTCTAACTAATAAACTATATTATGGATAATCTATGATTTACTTTTTAAAAGATCTCTTCAAACATTTTTTCTCAATTCTATGACACATTCTCTATGTGTATTCTTATCTGTGAAACCACTGACCCACTGACCTTTAGTCATAAGCTCTGGACATGGAGAACAACTGGTACAAAAATGACGTTCACACACCTGTGTAAAGAAACTAAGGCTAAACTGTGGAAACTATTTCAAGATCTGTCTTAGGCTGAACTGAGTGAGCTTTTTCAAAGTCAAAGCTAAAAGGGAACTCAAAGGGCATAAATACAGATCTTGGTTTTAAAGCCAAATTAATATAACTATTCTACAATTCCCCCAGAATATAATTTATTACATTACCTAAATCATACACACTTCATTTATGGCCCTTTCATACACATTTTGAATCAGTTGCTCCAGATGTACCACAGCTAATAATTGGATCAGATAAGCCAGAAGTAATTTTCCTATTAAAAATACCTGTCATAATTTTTTCACCTTTTTTCATTTCTTCCTTAATTAATTTATAAAATTGTTTAATTTCAACCATAATACAGATTTGAAATAAAATACATAATATCATAATAATAAATATAATAACTATTGGATGCAATAATATATTTCCGGCAGCAGATGTTACTGAGGTATTTCCCCAAACCGATACAGTTTTTTTAAACTTTGACCACCATGAATTTGCTGACATTTCAGACCATTCATGTTCTATCACATTTAGATCACCCTGTTCATGCTTAAATATTATCTCTGTTTTTTTAAGTCCTTCAGATAAAGCAATTAATAAACCCTTATCCTTTTGTATGATGTCTGCCCATTCCTTCTATGGGAATTCATCTACTTGAGATATATTATATTGTATAGGAAGAACGCCCACATTTCTTCTAAGCATATTTTTAAATTTACTCCAACTCCATTAATACTGATTCCTGTAAGGTCTCCTTCTATACAATACAGGATTTCTGTTTGTGTGCAGGATAGGAAAAAAGCTTTAACTGTTTCAGTGCTAGTCATAACTTGAAAACAAACCTTCCTTTTTCCTACTGAAGTTACTAAATCAAAGGAAGTTTTTAATTTTTCTATTCTTGCTGTACATAATGAATGATTATGGAAACAAGAATGAAAAATTCATTTGTCCTGCTTAGGCAAACAGATTATTTTTGATTGAAAATGTAAACAGGAATATAGATCAAGTTGTTCTGGATCTGAATAATTACTATCCGAAGCAAAATCTGTAAACTGCAATGGATAAAATAACAATTGAGTATCACTTACTGGTAATCCTAAGACTGTAATTGGAACCAATATTTGCTATCTTCCTGCTATAGGAATCATTGAGGTACTAAAGCATTCCTTCTGATTACATCCTACCCATTTATTTACCCATAAATCTGTATGATTTTTTGCAAATACATAGGCATTAGGTAAACTTTGTAAAATATCTAGAGGAGTTATTCCACTTTGGAATGCTTGAGCTGTTATTTTAAAATTGGTAGAATACTCTGTCTGTATCTCTAGACATGTCCTGGCTATATGGGAATGTTGTTCACTGTTCATTAGATTTAAAGTAATATTTTGTTAATGGACTATAGATGGGCCTATAGCCATTGCTGTCTTCATTATTATATTTTCTAATATTTGGTTTAAATTTCTTTGAACTTTAATACCTTTACTTACCACTAAACCTGTTGTTTCTAGATCAGATTTTAACATATTAATATCCATACTATTGGTAATGCTACCAAATGTTCCAACTCCTCCAAGAATTCCTTCTACAATACCTAGTTTATTCCTGTTATTATTTTTACTATTAGTTCCAAACCATTTATCAATACCCAATTCCATAGTAACTAAATACTCTTGACATTGAGGTTACCTTGATGAAATTTTCCATTGAGAAATGTTACATTTCCAAAGCATAATCACAAAATGTCCTTCTCTTAAGAGATGTCTGGATTGGATTAATTTGAAAAGGACTGGTGGAAATACATTTTTCGATAGTACACTTAGTTTTTTCGGGGGATAAAACTACAACATTTGCAATATCACATTTCATAGGATCATTTTTCAATGATAGGCAACACTCATATATACCTGAGTCATTTAGATTTGGACTAGCGTGATGATAAATCAAACTATTATTTGTCCAATCCAAATAACCAAAAATACCCTTACGAAATTTATTAGCTGAACTATGAAAAAGACTACACAACAACTCACCATTTTTCTTCCAAGTCAATAGTGAATTCTGAGGTAAATCTATTTGCGTAGTACACATCACAGTTAACTTATCCTTTCCTTCTCTAACTTTAAGATATTGTGGAGATACTTTTATGTCTGGAATAATCAAATCCACAACAGTAATCATCACCTTCACTTTGACTTGAGCTAAACCTCTTCTAATTTGAAAATCCCATACTCTAGTTACATCTCCTTTTTCATCTCCTGTAATTTGTAAATGTTCGGGATCTACAAACTGTAAATAATATTGTGTTAGAATCCAAATATCAGTTTTGGATCCTCCCACAGAAGAAGAATGTACCCTACAACTAGTTACATCACCAGTCCAAGTTGTAAACTCATTTCCTTTTAAAACTATAACCCAGAATCCCATGTTTGTTAAATTACACTCATATGTACCAGTTTTATTTTATGTACATGTATGATCCTTGCATTTTTATAAATTTTGTCTTGGATTCTATTCTGGCGTATATTTCAATAGTGTTACTATGGAAAAAATAAAAATCCATACAACAAGTAACCCAATATCCTATACAAGCATATCCATATATTTCGTTGCTTGTGTCAAAGTCACTGTCTTTCGGAAAATGTCTCTTATTTCTGGATAGTTTCAGGTATCTTTTATGCAGAGTGTCAGTCTTGTTTTCTTCTGCTGGGCTGGAAAAAGTCAAGTAAGTTTTTATGAAGAAGAATGTCATTAACAGAAAAAGGAGTCATGAGATTACAAATTTTCTCCCTTTTATGTATCTTCTTTCTTTCTGATTTTCCGATGTTTTCTTAATTTCTTCTTGGAGCTTGTTGTTCCGCCAGGTTTGATTATCAGATGCCATATATGCAAAAGAAAGGCAGTATAATTACCTTGGCATAAACAATTTGCATTGATCAGTGTGAACCCATATTTTTTGTTGTCTCCGTACATTTTTCACAGAATTGAGAGGCCTTTGGACTTGTATCATTAAACCTAATGTATCCAAAATCTCAAAAGGACCTTCCCAATTACTTTGCCATGGTCGGCTTTTTTTGAAAGGTTTAATCATGACCTGTCCACCTTTCTCAAATTTTGAGGTGTGTGCAGGAATCATTTTCTGCATGTGAGAAGCTGCTGTCAGACAGGTTACCTGGTTGGGCGTCCGTGCGCGCCGGGACCCCCAACTAACGGCTACTGCTGAAGCCGCCTTGCACTCCCTGTAGCAAGGTCGCAGAGCGGCCGAAGACTACGCCGTAGAGTTCAGACGTTGGAGCTCTGATACAGAGTGGAATGACACGGCCTTGCGTCACCAATATCAGTTGGGGTTATCTGATCCCCTCAAAGATGAACTGGCACGTGTTGGGATACCTCAGACGCTGGATGAGCTCATAAACTTGTCAATCCAGATTGACCGCCGTCAGAGAGAGAGACGTTCAGAGAGGTCCGTTAGCCACCCACGTCCCACTTGGATGTTGCCCAGGGTTCCTAGTGCTCCGAATCAAGTTCCTCCCGCCTCTTCTGCTCCAGCCACAGAAGCTCCAGAACCCATGCAGCTCGGTCTGCTCCGTCCATCCCTGACCCTAGAAGAAAGGACGCGCAGACGTACGCTCAATTTGTGTCTGTACTGCGGAGAACAAGGACATTTTGTGAGGGCCTGCCCCAACAAGAGACGTAAGTGCCTGCCGTCCTCTTCTTTATGTGCACCTGTCTTACCCAGATCTGGTAACCATTTGACACTTTCTGTTATGTTACAGCTTCCTGGAAGGAACATCCCAGTACCGGTCATTGTTGACTCAGGAGCATGCAGCGGCTTCATTGACCGAACCTTTGTTGATAACCATAGTATTCCTCTCCAACCCAAGGCCAAGGGACTTGCAGTATTCTTAGCAGACGGTTCCACCCTCAGCTCCGGACCAGTTACCCAGGAGACTGTTCCCTTACTGGCCACTATTGGCCCGGAACATCAGGAACTCTTACGCCTGGATGTCATCTCCTCTCCCCTCTTTCCAATTATCCTAGGAATGCCTTGGCTGCAAGCTCACAATCCCAGCATCGACTGGTCCACAGGAAAGATTCAGTTTCTCTCCAATTACTGCAAACAACACTGTCTACTGGGAACACCCATTACACCATCTCAGTGCCTTTGCTTAGACTCCGATACCAAGCTTTACCAATCCCTCCCCGAGCCCTACCGGGATTTCCTGGATGTGTTCAGCAAGAAGGGGGCAGAGACTCTCCCGGTACACAGGCCCTATGACTGCCCAATAGAACTCTTACCCGGAACTGAAGTTCCCTTCGGAAGGATTTTTCCTTTAACTGAGCAGGAGCTGGGCACCCTGAAAACCTATATCGATGAAAACCTTCATTCGCCCCTCCACATCTCCTGCAGGTGCGGGCATCTTCTTCGTTGAGAAGAAGGATCACTCCCTACGTCCCTGCATCAACTACCGGGAATTAAATAAAATTACCATAAAAAACAGATATCCGCTACCCTTAGTACCTGAACTGTTTCAAAGATTGGGGTCCGCTACAGTTTTCACCAAGTTGGATCTCCGCGGAGCCTACAATTTGATCCACATAAGAGAGGGGGACGAGTGGAAGATGGCTTTTCGTACTCGATTCGGGCACTTTGAGTACCTCGTCATGCCCTTTGGCCTGTGTAACGCACCAGCCACCTTCCAACACTTCGTTAATGATGTCTTCCGTGACTTTCTGGACCTGTACATCATAGTCTATCTGGACGATATTCTGTTTTTTTCCGCTTCCCTGATCGACCACCGCAGACATGTACGAAACGTACTTACCCGACTCAGGCAACATGGGTTTTATGCCAAACTCGAAAAATGCGAGTTTGAGCTCCAATCTATTCAGTTTCTAGGCCTGGTGATCTCTCCCGAGGGTATCAAGATTGACCTTCAAAAAGTATCCGCTATCCTGGATTGGCCTGCACTTGTAGATAAGAAAGGAGTACAGCGCTTTATTGGCTTCGGCAATTTCTATAGGAAGTTCATCAAAGGATTTTCTTCGATAATAACCCCCATCACTGAACTCATCAGACAAGGGACCCGGTTTTGCTGGACTCCTAAGGTGCAGCTGGCCTTTGAAGAACTCAAGGCTTTGTTTACTTCAGCCACCATTCTTAAACATCCCAATCCAGCCCTACCTTTCGTATTGGAAGTTGACGCATTCGAAATTGCGGTAGGAGCTGTGCTCTCGCAAAGACAAGGCGCCAAAGCTCTCCTGTACCCTGTGGGGTTTTTCTCACGTAAACTTTCATCTTCAGAAAGGAATTACGACGTGGGAGATCGGGAACTTCTAGCCATCAAAGCAGCTTTAGAAGAATGGCGTTATCTTCTGGAGGGTGCTGCTCACCCCATTTTGGTCTACACAGACCATAAAAATGTAGAATACCTGAGAACGGCTAAGAGATAAAACCTCGGCAGGCCAGATGGGCACTTTTTTTTTCGCGATTCCAATTCCACATTACCTACAGACCCGGATCCAAGAATGTCAAGTCTGACGCACTCTCTCGCATGTTCCACGACTCAGAAAAAGCCCTACCTCCAGACACCATCCTCCCTTCTGGGAATTTCCTGCTGCTTCAAGAAGATCTTGTCTCTCAAATTAGACGGGCCTCTATGGGAATGACACCACCTGCTGAAGCTCGTGCCAAAGATGGGCTGTTTTGGTATGAAAACAAAATTGTGGTCCCTGAGGAGCTAAAAGTACAGGTGTTAGAACTTTGCCATGATCACAAGTTGGCTGGACACTTTGGCTCACGAAAAACAATCGATCTAGTACAACGTACCTTCTGGTGGCCTCATCTTGTTAAAGATTGCAAGGATTATGTTGATTCTTGTAATACCTGTGCCAGAAGCAAGAATAGCCGGGCAAGGACGTGGGGTCTGGTAAAACCTTTACCGGTCCCAGAGAGGCTGTGGACCATGATTTCAATGAACTTCATCGTTGAACTCCCCCCATCAGAAGGGTTTTCTTCCATCTTTGTTGTGGTAGATAGGCTGTCTAAGATGGCCCATTTCCTTCTCATGAAGGGTACCCCCTCGGCTATGGAAACAGCTACTATCTTTATCAGAGAAATTATCAGATTACATGGAGTACCAACGAACATAGTTTCTGACCGTGGTGCCCAGTTCACCTCCAGATTCTGGAAAGCCCTCTGCGGCTCCTTGGAAATTGAATTAGCATTCTCCTCGGCCTATCATCCCCAGTCAAATGGGCAAACTGAAAGGATGAATCAGACCTTGGAGCAATATCTCCGCTGTTTTTCTGCATTCTCCCAGGACGATTGGGCCTCCCTGCTCCCTATCGCAGAGTTCTCTTACAATAATTCATTGCACTCAGCTACCAATCAAACACCATTCTATGCTAATTACGGCTTCCATCCGTCCTTTTTGCCTGGGTCAATACCGGAGTGCTCCGTCCCTGCAGTGTCTGAAACTTTGGATTTCTTTTCAACAAACAATAAACTACTACAGGACACCATGGCCAAGGCTCAGGAATACTACAAGAGGATGTTCGACAGGAAGAGGCGTGGAGAGCTTGTCTTGGAACCTGGCAACCCAGTTTGGTTATCCACTGCTAACCTGAAGTTGGCCTGTCCGTCCAGAAAACTAGGCCCTAAGTACTTGGGTCCTTTCTTGGTTAAGAGGAAGATTAACAACGTGGCCTATGAACTTGACCTGCCTAACTCCCTGAAGATACATCCAGTCTTCCACGTGTCTCTTTTGAAACCGGTTACTCCCAATTCCTTTGTTGGCCGTAGTATCGGTCCACCCAAGCCTATCCTAGTTGACGGCGAAGAGGAGTTTGAGGTGGAGGCCATTTTAGATTGCAGAAGAAGATGCAACCAAACCCAATACCTCGTAAAGTGGAAGGGCTATGGGCCTGAAGACAACTCATGGGAGCCAGAAAGCAACTTGCATGCCAGAGAGCTCTTGCAGTCATTCAAAGTTTCTCATGCCTCAAAGTTGGCCCAGCTGGGCATCCGGAGTCTGCCCTTGAGGAGGGGGCACTGTCAGAGAGGTTACCTGGTTGGGCGTCGGTGCACCGGGGCGCGTTGGTGCGCGCGTTCCTGTGCGTGCTGGTGCGCGTGCTTCTGGGGGCACTGGCGTGTATAATCTGGCTGGCCACGCTGTGCCTTGTGGTGCTGGTGTGCGCGCCGGTGTCCGGGGGCGCGCTCGGGCGCGTGCGGATGCGTGGGCGTCTGTGCGTAACGGCGCGCGCACGAGCGCGGCGTTTGGCGCCAATCAGCCTATTTAGGTCTGCTGTTATCTCTGATCGGTGCTGCCTGATCAACAGCTCTGTGCCTAGTTCCTGTTTCCTGTTTCCTGTTCCTAGTTCCTGTGTTCCTGAGTTCCTGATCTGTTGACGACCCGGCTTGCCTTTGGATTCTTCTGACCTCCGCCTGCATATGACCCCGGCTTGTTTTGACCTTGCTTCTGCCTGCTCCTCCTGTACCTCTGCTGCCTGCCTGTTGCCAAACCCAGCCTGTGCATTGACCTGTCTTTAGCTCCTGCCCAGCATCCGTTGCCTGTGCCTCTAACCATCACCTGCTGTCTGAAGACTGCTAGCTTCCAAAATACGGACTCCTGCACAGGCTCTCATACCACTCCGCACTTGTGTGCTTCCTGTCTGCTCTACCAGGGGCCACAAGTCGGATACGTAAGGGAGCCTACCCTCTGCCCAAGTGGACTCTCCGGTCTGGTAAGTGAGAGACCTGACAGCTGCATGTGGCAAAATGGTGTTCAGATTGTCTTGCAACATCTGTAACCATTTGGTTTTCTCAATTGCTTATTTTTGCGGAGTAGACAAAAAAGGTTCATGTGGGAACACAAGAGGCATTTTTCTACCTGTCTTTAGTTCAAATAGACTATATTGAGTAGATGAGGATGTTGTACTTTGTATGCTCATTAAGAACAAAAGGTACATCATCTACCCATGTACTTCCTTTGTCTAGTAACATTTTTGCAATCCTGGATTGGATAGCCCTTTTCATTCTTTCCACAATACCTGCAGATTGTGGATGGTATGGAACATGAAATCTTGGTTGGATACCCAGAATTTTGCACATTGCTTGTATTACTTTACCTGTAAAATGTGTTCCTCGATCCGAACTGAGGTCCATTGGGATCCCCCAAGTTGGAAAAACATGATTAACTAACATTCTTGCAGTTGCAAGTGCATCATCTGTGCGGGTAGGTAAGATTTCAGCCCACTTTGAAAAGACGTCTACGACTATGAGTGCAAACCTGAACCCATTTTTTCCCGTAGGCAATGGTCCTATATAGTCAATTTGTAATGTAGACTATGGACCATTAGCTGGAGGAATTCTTGCTAAGGGAGGTTTTTGTCCCTTTGGTCTGGGATTCACTTGAGCACAAATAAGACAAGATTGAATTACATTGTCTACAGTTTCTTCCATTTTTTCCCAGTAAAACTTCTCTTTGAGAACCTTTAGCAATCTCTGCTTTCCTACATGGCCTAAGCTTTCATGATTATATTTTGTAAACTCTCCTTGTAAATGTTTTGGTATTACAAGATGCAGAAGCCCATTTAAATCATGACACAATATCCCATTTTCACAAACAAAGGTAGATTTTAAATCCATTTGGGAAGCAGATAAGGAATGATCATTTTTCTGTTCTTCTGCAAAAGAGGGGATCTGTGTATCTGTCTTTCTGACTATATTCCCTGAAACTGGTTCAGATGGAATCTCTGACTGCTCATTAACAGCTGCTTCTTTTGCTAATGTGTCAGCTGCTCTGTTACCAATGCTTAATTCTTCATTTTCTTTCTTATGAGCTGGTACCTTCACAATTGCATAGACACAAGGATTTTTCTCTGCTAGTGTAAAATTTGATTTTAGTACTTCTCTATGTGCCAAAATTTTGTTTGAAGCATCTACAAAACCTATTCTTTTCCAAATTGGCAAATAGTCAGTAAGAGAACGCACAACATATGAACTGTCACTATAAATTGCTAGTGGACCTTGGCTCTCTTCCTTGTTTACTATCAGCACTGTTTCCACGGCTAAAAGTTCTGCTTTTTGTGCTGAAAACTGTCCTGGAAGTCTGTGTTGCATGGCATATCCTCTTTTAGGAAACCAGATTGCATAGCCTGAAAAATACTCCCCTGAAATACATCCACAAACACTGGTTCATCAGTCTTCTCTGCTTCTCTGTGAAACAGAGGAGAATAAGCATCCTGGATCACTTATCAACACTGATGTTCTAATCCATTTTATTCCATCAATTGAGGAAGTACATATCTGGCATTATGTTCAACCTGGATCTGTTTAGGTGCTAACGCCAACAACCATTGTGAAAATCTTTGATTAGAAACACCTTAAATATTTTTCTCAAGGAGAAATTTCAGGGTGGAATGCAGTGTTTGTAAGGTAATTTGGTTAAATGCTACAATGTGCTCAGTTGCCTTCACTGCATAGTGAACTCCTACCAATTGTTTTACGTATGTGTCAAAACCTCTCAACTGGGGTTAAAATCCTAGAGAAGTATCCAAAAATTATCCAATTTCCTCCTTGCAATTGAAGCAACACAGAAGAAATAGCCTTTTCAGATGTTTGCACCTGCAAAGCAAATGGTGCTTGCCTTTCTACTGTAGCTAGGACAGGTGCTATTTGCAAGTCATTGCAAGTCAAAGTCAAAGTCAAAGATTCAAAAGCCTTTTGCTGTATTTCCATCCAAGGACCAAAACCATTTTCCTCATTGGTCTTTAGAAGATCGTACAAACTTTTTGCCTTTTCAGCAAATGACTCAATGAACTCTCTGAAAAAAAATTCACTAATCCTAGGAATTGTCTTAGTGCTTTAAATGTTGTTGGACCAGGAGTTGTTGCAATAGCATTAACCCTTTCTTGCAGAGGTTGACGTTTGCCCAGACTGATCTGAATACCGAGAAACTTGACCATCGCGTTTTATGAGCTGAACTTTACGAGTTTTTAGCTTTAGACCTGCATCTTGCAGCAGATAAAACAATTCTGCTAAAAGGATTAAATGCTCTTCCTCTTTTTCCTATAACAACCACATACTGCAAAATACAGTCTGGCCTAGAAAATTTTGATAAGACTTTCACTAAGGCTTGATGAAATAAGCTAGGATTTAGATGGAGGCCTTGCGGAAGACGATTGAAGGTATATTGTTCATTCATGAATGAAAATGCAAATTTATATTGACAACTTTTGGTCAAAGAAATTGAAAAAAATCAGTTAGCAACATCAAGCACAGAGAACACTAATGCCGCGTACACACGGTCGGACTTTTCATCTACAAAAGTCCGACAGCCTGTCCGACAGACTTCCTGCGGACTTTCGGCGGACTTGCGGCAGACTTTCTAACGAACGGACTTGCCTACACACGACCACACAAAAGTTTGACAGCCTAGTACACGGTGACGTACATCAAGTCCGGCGAGACTATAAAACGGAAGTTCAATAGCCCGTACGACACCCTTTGGGCTCCTTCTGCTAATCTCGTGTTTATCTCGTGTTAGTAGAAGTTTGGTGAGAGATGATTCGCGCTTGTGAGACTCGTATTTTTCAGTTCGTTTTAACTGTTGTTCAGTCTGTGCTTGTGAGGTTTGTATCTGCTTTTCAGTGCGTTTGGTCAGTTGGCATTGAGAAATCTTTGTTTTATTGGCCGCTCGTTCCTGATTTTCAGGTCGTTCTTCACAGGCCTTGCTGTTCTTCAGTGCGTTCTGTTAAGTGCGTTCTGACCAGCCGACCATTTTATAGCCATGTTACCTGTACGTACTCGTCGTCGAGCTCGTGCATTGTATGTGTTTGGTGCTGTAGTTTATTCTTCAGACCAAGACCAGTCCATGAACAGGGCGAGGAGGAGTTCATGGACCAAGAATTGGTTGCTCCAGCGTGACCAGTTCTGTCACATGCCATTGCTCCGTGAGATCCGTGAGAATAATCCTGAGGATTTCAGGAACTTTCTCCGGATGACGGACCCCGTTTTTGACCGTTTGGTGGCTTTGCTGACCCCCTATATCAGCAGGCAGGATACCTGCATGAGGCAAGCCATCACTCCGGAGCAGAGGCTAGTTGCCACGTTGCGGTACTTGGCGACGGGGAGAAGCCTGCAGGACCTCAAGTTCTCGACAGGCATCTCCCCCCAGGCCCTGGGGATCATTATCCCAGAGACCTGTTCTGCCATCATCCAGGTCCTGCAGAAGGACTATTTTAAGGTAAGAATTGTTTCTTTTATTAGCATCACATGTTCTTTTATTTATTCTTTGATAATGTAATGTATTTCTTAGCTCAAACACTACTTACCATCATTGTAATATAGTGTGAATGTCCCCTTTTTCTTCTCACGCATGCTTGATTTGTTTCATGTTCTTTTTTGTCATGGATGTATATTTGCCTTCAATAACCTCTCCAGCATACAATGCTGGTCACATATTCACCTAGTCTACTCAGTTTGAATGTATTTAGTCAGCTGCATTGTATTTTGTTTCCCCTAAACTCTATCCAAATAGTGTACTTATAATTAGCTTGATTTCAACCCCCCCTCCAAATAATTTGCTAGAATCTTCTGTGGTGTTGATTTTTAAAAAGCAAATATATGTTGCACTTTGCAAAATGCATGTGCACTCTACAAGTGCATTTGCTCCAGTGCTTTAGTAAATGAGCAGAAGCTCTGCTGATTTCCATCATCAAATCATATACAAGCCACAAAGTGTTTTCATTAATTGCCCTTGCATGTGATTGTGTACTCCTTGCAACATGAAAGCCTTTTTACCTTACCTCATTTACTTTAAGCTGGGGAGCAACTGCACTTGCAGAGTGGGACAACTGCAGTCTTGTAGCCTTTTTAGTCCATAAATCCCTGTGTGTGCTAAAATTAATATTTTTTGGTAATTTCACCACCCCCTAAAATGTAATCAATGTTCCATCAGAGGGGGTGAGCAATCTGATAAGTGTGCCTTTCCATATTATTTCTTCCAGAAGATATACATTATTTAATGTTATACTGATGCTGTGGAATAATGTTTTTAATTGTATAATTTTCTTGCAATGTTCGATTCAAAATTACTGATTTTTGTTTTCTTGTTTGATTCCCCAGTTTCCTTCAACGCCACAGGAATGGCAGACTGTGGCATCTCATTTTGCCACCCGTTGGGACTTTCCCAATTGTGGAGGGGCTATAGATGGGAAACATGTCCACATTGTGCCACCACCCCATTCGGGGTCATACTATTTTAATTATAAGGGGTTCCACAGTATAGTTTTAATGGCGGTGGTGTCGGCACACTATGAATTTCTATATGTGGACGTGGGGAAGAATGGCCGGATGTCGGATGGAGGAGTATTTGCCTAGACGGAGTTCTGCCAGCGTCTCCAGAGTGGTGGCCTGGGATTGCCACCTGATGCGGATAACGTGGAAGGACTCCCCTTTGTCTTCATTGCCGATGAAGCCTTCGCTCTGAGCAAGCACCTCATGAGGCCATTCCCCCAAAGAACCCTCACCCCGGAGAGGAGGGTTTTTAATTTCTGGCTGGCCAGAGCTAGAAGAGTGGTTGAGAATGCGTTTGGGATTCTGGTCAGCCGGTTCCGCCTGTTTCAAACCTCCATTAATTTGGCGGAATACAAACTTAATTTTATCATTTTATCGTGCTGCATCCTGCACAACTTTTTGCACAAACATTCTCAAAATTATATGGTGCCAGTTGGGCCTGAGGCCGGACTTATCGTTGAGAATCTTACGGGCCTGGATACTGTCCATACTGGCTTGGCCCCCCAAAGTGCCCGTCAAGTTAGACAGCAATATGTTAATTATTTTATGGGTAGGGGGGCCATTGCAATGGGCCAGGATATCTAAAGATTTAAAATAAAAACAATCTTGATGAAATCTTGAATTATATTTATTGCTTGCCTTTCTTTTGGGCTTTCTCCTAGGTTATGGTCGAGCAGTTGTAGTGCCAACTGTATTTTCCTTGTAAATTTCTAAATAAGCTCCATTGCCACTGTAAACCACTTTTTTGAAATTTATAAACAAACTGATACTGAGCATTGAAATAACAAACCACACATTTATTTAATTCTAAGCAGATGTTTTTAATCTTTGGTATCCATTCAGTTATGCATTTAGTATAAAATGTTCCTAGCCAAAAATATAATGATATATTAAATACATTTAGAATAATATAATTAGAGTTAAATATTTTTAGATAATCAAAAATAAAATTTGTTGGGCATTTTGATTTTAGCAAACAGGTCTTTTTTTTTTTCTTGGTGTTTTTTAAAATCCTTTTTTTTTTATCTTTTTTCAAATCCTTTTTTTTTTTTTTTTGTCTTTTTTCAAATCCTTTTTTTTGTCTTTTTTCAAATCCTTTTTTTTTTTTTTTGTCTTTTTTCAAATCCTTTTTTTTTGTTTTTTTGTTTTTTTTGAAAAATAGGCCTCTTTTTTTAAATGTTGCTAAACAGGCATATAATTTAACAGAAAATAATAAAGAGAAGGCCCAGAATGGGGTCAGCAAACCAGGAAATGAAGGACATGATCGATGTTTTGGGGTTTAAAAAAGGGCATTTAGATTCGACCCAAAACATCAATCATGTCCTTCATTTCCTGCTGCATACGATCCAGCCGATTCGCATTTCATCGATCTCCCCATTCCAGGCCATTATTTGAGCAATTAGCCGTTGGGCACTGTCTGTGGTGAAATAGTCACTTGGACCTAAAGTGGAATGAAAAAAAAAATGTGTTTAGAAATATGCACACATACATAGTTTACCTTACCATAAAGCTGGTGTCTCAGACACTGACCTGGTGGGGTGCCCATGTCGCATACTTCATGAACATCCTCGGGGGTGGCGCTGTTGCTTGACTCAAGCACAACCAGATCACCTAAAATAGAGTAGAAAAATTACATAAAATAAAAGGCAGCCATGCATAGATTATCGTAAGCTGGTGTGTCAGACACTCACCTGGTGGGGTGCCCATGTCGCCCACCTCTCCTTCCTCCACATCCTCAGTGGGGCTTGGGCTGATTTCCCAAGTATGTTCTTTTGCTTGGGGGGGACTGGGTTCCTCTTGTTGGCTGAGTGATTTTTCCCCTATGTGAAGCAAAAAATTAAGATACTTAGCACACAGATATTTTAGTACATACTAATCTTCAAACATTTGTAGTGAAGTGGTGTACAAATTGTCTGTTTGTGTAGAGTTCCTAGTAGACTTCAAGATTTTAATTTCTAAAGACATATCAAGATAGACAGATATCTCAATATCTAGATATCAATATGATCCCTTTGATAAAGTCACGTGCTGTGACGCAACGCGTCAAGGTAGGAGGAATCAGGTGCCGACGCTTCTCGGGGACGGCCGAACCCGGAAGCTTTGCTTACATCTACTGTTTACTGCCTATTTTAATGTAAGTTACTACGTTTTTTCCAATAAATGTGTTTTTAATACTGCACCATGAGACCTCTCCTTTGTTCTTGATTAACCGCTGGGACCGCTGAGAGTGCTGGGAGCTGTGGGATGAGAGACAGACTCATTTGATGCTGAAAGACACGCTGCAGGAAACACATCCTCTCCTAGTTAATATCCACCCGCTCTACTTGGCCCATTGGGGGCCGCTGCTGGAGGTGAGAGGCTGGGGGAAACACCTGGGAGATGCACTAGAACGTGCATAGAAGAAAAATTACCAGTCACTGCACACTCTTTTTGCACTGTGTTTAAAGACTTTGTTGTGGAAATCACCCATCACCACTGCACCTTTTGTATGGACTACATTGCACTATTGTCACCGTTTGGGACAGCATCTCTGTGGTGGGATTAGCTGTCCTATTATAAACAATTTTCTATTCATCTTAAGTACTTATGTATTATTTAATTTATGGTATAATTGGAATTTTCACCTGGGTATTTATTATATATTGCACATTTTTTGCTGAACATATGAATTTTTTTGCACTATTTGTCACTTAAATATTTTTACACGCAAGCTCACGTTTAAGAGCCACTTACTTAATTTGTCAACATTAGTATTTATTTTATCTCCAGTGATTATTTGCGAGGTACTGATTTATCACTTATATATGATTTTTGGTTGTGAGTATCCTATTTGAGAAGTCAGCTTTTCATATTCACAGATTCACACTGAAAAAATTTTTTTTCACTTGATGAGGGGTGATCGGTATATTTCATCAAGCACTGAAACTGTATTTATTATTTTTTATTATTTTTTTTTTCATACTTCAGAACTGTATCTCCATATTTTTATCCACTCGTGTATGGTGACATTTATTGTCAAGCTACTGGATATATTTTCCTGACATTTATTGTAGAAGGTGGGGTTTGCTCTGCCCATTGCACCTTACATCTTTATTGTTGTTACTGATTGATGGAATAGCGCCACATATCTTTATTTTAATAAAAAATGAATATACTTAGCACACAGATATTTTAGTACATACTAATCTTCAAACATTTGTAGTGAAGTGGTGTACAAATTGTCTGTTTGTGTAGAGTTCCTAGTAGACTTCAAGATTTTAATTTCTAAAGACATATCAAGATAGACAGATATCTCGGTATCTAGATATCAATATCAAAATATATCAAAAAATCTTTGGATCTCTCTCTCTCTATATATCTATAACTAAATATAAATCTTCAATCTCAAACAAAATCTAAATATAAAAATAGATATTAATTTAAATTAAAAAAAAAAATTCTATATCTATCTATATCTACCTATATATCTATATACATACATATATACATACATACATACGTATATATATATATATATATATATATATATATATATATATATATATATATATATATATGTCTATGTGTATATATATATGTGTATATATATATATGTGTGTATATATATATATATATATGTGTGTGTGTATATATATATATATATATATATATATATATATATATATATATATATATATATATATATATATATCTATATATATATATATATATATATATATATATATATATATAATATATATAGATATGTAACGATGTTTATTAAAAGATCGTTTCAAACGATGCAAACAATCGTATAGGGATGAAAAGCACATGGAGCGGTATACAAGGTAATCAACACAAGATGAAAACACAGGTACTTACTTTTTTTCAGCACTTTACGGATCCGTCTGTACTGATCCGGCTCCCAGAGTTTGAGGTCAGACCATCTTTTTCTAATTTGATCCTTGGAGCGCTGTACCCCAAAATAAGCCTGTAAAGTGTCCACCACCTTCGCCATTATTTTGGCCTTGCGCAAATTTGGCCGGGCGTACGGCCCATACTTCCCATCATAGTCCTTTTTTTTAAGAATGGCCACCATTTCCACCATCTCTTTGAAGGACATATTGGAGGCCTTAAATCTAGGCCTCACAGATCTTGACGTTCCGGCCTCCGGGCTTTCTTCGCTACCTGAGGTAGTACACACCTGATGTGTCTCCGCCATTATTCACCCCACTACGCGCCGTAAATAAAAATGGGCGGAGAACATGAGTTAAAATCGAACGTCAGGGGCGGGCGACGCAGGCGGAGTTTCACACATGCGTAGTGTATAAAGAGGGGCCTTGCGCATGTGTCGTACGTACGTTCTGTGCGTAGAATTAAGGGGCGGAGAACATGAGTTAAAATTGAACGTCAGGGGCGGGCGACGCAGGCGGAGTTTCACAAATGCGTAGTGTATAAAGAGGGGCCTTGTGCATGCGTCGTACGTACGTTCTGTGCGTAGAGTCAAGGGCGGGTTATATGCGTAATCAAAAAGAACGTCAGGGGCGGGCCAAATAGGCGTAGTATTACGCATGTGCAGTGTATAAAGCGCTGTTACGTATTGTGCGTAGGTGATAGTGGACCGGGACGCTACTAAAAGAAGGTAATTTAAAATTTATACTTTTGGTCAAGACTTTGTAGCAAGCGGCCTATATGGCTTGACAGATTGATGAGGCCTACATAGGGATAAGATGATGAGGGTTTAGCAGAAACCTAATAAGTGTTTTTTGTCTTGTGACTTTATCTTTTATACAGACATTATGAATCCCCTATTTAAGGATCCAGAGTCCCTTACTGCTTTTATTTCTAAATATAGAGAGATGAGGAATTTGTGGGAGGTGAAACACCCACAGTATTATGCAAAGCATGTGAGGAAGTTAACGCTGGAGAGACTTCTGTCCTTTGTCCAGGCGACCATCCCGGAAGCAACAATGGAGACATTGCTCAAGAAAATTGGGGTCTTGAGGAACATGTATAAGAGGGAACATAAGAAGATCCAGGAATCAATGAGATCAGGAGCATCAGCAGATGATGTTTATGTACCCAGGCTGTGGTACTACAATCAACTCCGTTTTCTTGATGACCAGACTGAAGCCAGGGCATCACTTTCAACCCTTCCCTCCACCCTTCCCTCCACCCTTCCCTCCACCCCAGCAGAGGCTGATGAGGAGCAAGCTGGGTCTTCCATCCTGGATGAACCGGATATGACCATCTGGAGTCAGGTAAATTATTTTAACAAATATTTACTGTACTAATATTAATGATGTTAACTGGATGTTATAATTGTCTAAAATAATTTTGCCCTCAAAATTGTGTATACATATAAATTGACAGTAGTGGCTAAATATGTTTGGCACCTGCTTGAAATAATTAGGGTGTCTGATTAGACTCTTTTATTAAAGAGACGTATTCACAATGAATTTGCTAGTCATGAGAAGCAAACTGTGTGTCATTGATGAACCCAAAAAAATATACTAAAACTATGTCCTTTTTTTATACACAGGATGAGTTCATCCAGGAGGAATGTGGGGAAAGTGGCAGGCAGAAGGAGACCGGGCCCATGGACAGCCTGGAGGAGGCCGGATTCACCATCATCCTGGAGGAGGCTGGGCCCAGTGTCAGGCAGGAGGTGGCTGCTCCCAGTGAGGTGGCTGCTCCCAGTGAGGTGGCTGGGCCAAGTGAGGTGGCTGGGCCAAGTGAGGTGGCTGGGCCCAGTAGGAGCCTGACCGAATCCCAAGTGCCTCCCCTCCACCTTCCCAAAAAAAGGGCCAGGAAGGGGACGGTCACACAGGAGGCATCCCTGCGCCTCATGCAAGAGGCCACCCGTTTTTTAAGGAGCCCCCCCGAAGCGGAAGAGTCCTATGGCTGCTCCTACTTAGCCAGCAGGCTTCTTCAAATGGATTGGGAGCAACGCCTCATTTGTGAGTGACTATTTGGGGAAACAATCCAGAAGGGGCTGCAGGGCACGCTAACACGAAACACCCAACTACATGAGGCAGCCCCCCCTCCTCCTCCTCCTCCTCCTGCCACAACTGAAACACCAGAGCCACAGCCTCCAAAGAAGGCTACAGGGAAGGCTGCAGGGAAGGCTGCAGGGCAGCGTGGAGGAAAGGCTGCAGGGAAGAGAAGAAAGTGATGACCTGGGTTCAGTCTGGTCTGACAGAAGACGCAGGCTGTTGTAGTACCACAGTCTGGGGACATCTATATCATCTGCTGGTGCTGTTGATCTCTGGGATTCTTGGACCAGATTGTGCTCGCTCTTATATGGACTCCTCAAGATCCCCATTTTCTTGTACACATACTTTTTCCAGCATTGACTTCCTCTTTATTTTATTTAGACCATAAATAAATGGATCTTTTTTGAGTTTAGGTTTTTTATTTTAAATCATAGATTTTAGACACAATGTTAAATTAACAAGGGACAACAATCTCATTGATTTTGCAAAAACACACCAAAAATAGATTAAAATAATGTTAATAATGTTCGAGTGGTAAGTATTTAAAAAAAAAAAAGATACATAACCAAAAACGATTCTTTGGGTTAACTTTATATAAAAAAAATAACAAATCACTATAAAAACAAAAATTATAAAGGGTTCTTTGTGGTAACTTTACAAACATTAAAAAAAATACAATAAAAACATAAAAAGAAAAATGGTTTCTTTGTGGTAACTTTACAAACACCAAAAAAAACCAAAAAATATATATAAAAATGGGTTCCCTGTGGCAACTTTACAAACAAATTTATAGATAAACAGAAAAAAGTTCCACAACAATCATAAAATAAATATCTGGATAAAAATTACAAGAAAAGATGACTCCACCAAAAAAAAAAAAATTAAAAAGTATTATTAGTATGGAAACATTGTTTTGAAAAAGCATACCATGTCATTCATGAGATCAAAGAGAAAAAGAATCCAGAAATCTGTTTGGGAGAACTCTGTTTGAATAGGAACAGCAAAACATCTTCGTTCTTTATAGCATTCGTAAAGAAGACATTAAATGCGCTGCATTCAACGATCACAGATTTTGCAGCGTGAGGAATGTGCTTCCTACAATACGAACACTAGTTTTACTAGACCGAGTGCTTCCGTTTAGTTTTTGCTTATGAGCATGCGTCGTTTTTTTGTCCGTAGGACTAGCATACAGACGAGTGGATTTCGGGGTCCGTCGTAGTTACGACGTAAAGATTTGAAGCATGTTTCAAATCTAAAGTCCGTCGGATTTGAGGCTGAAAAAGTCCGCTGAAAGTCCGAAGAAGCCAACACACGATCGGATTACCAGCCAGCTTTAGTCCGTCGGCGTACGTTGGACTTTTGTAGACGAAAAGTCCGACCGTGTGTACGCCCCATAAAGCTTTAGTGTCAATTCGAGACATTATGTCAGGTGTTTCTGCAACTATCGGGGCACAATTTGGGGTATATTTATTTAGCATTCTGAGGTCTACCAGAAGCCTGAAAGAACTAGGGTCATCTCGTTTAGGTACAACCCATAACGGATTGTTTGTCACTGAATTTGTTTTCCTAATAATACCCTGTTGGAAAAGTTCATTTATGACAATAGATACTGGTTCAATAGACTCTGGTGGCAATTTGTATTGCTTCTGAGCTGCTGGATCCCGCCCTTGCACGTCTACCTCAATGGTTTTGAATAAACCCGCCTAATTTTTTCCTTGGCTCCATAGACTTTTGTAAGATTTGACCAATTGTTCCAGATCTTGCTTGTCACCAATATCTGGCCATTTATGGTCTTTAGCAAACAAATGCTGCCGACTTCATAATAATCTGCTGGGTCAATTACCACAGGCTTACGATTAATGGAACCTTTCCAGATAACACCATTACCTAGATCAATTATCCACCCTCTTTGTTGAATGATATCTATTCCAATTCTATTCTCGGCACCGGGAGAATACCAAATATCGATCTCAGTATCCAAATAATCAGGAGTTTCAAATGAAACTTTTTTACACTTTGAAGCTTTTGAATTACCTGATCCGTTAAATCCAACAACTGTGCAAATTGCTGCATTAGTCAAAAGAGGTAATTTTACACCTGTAATCGATATTTCGGCACCTGTATCATCTAGAAAGCTGAGTTTTTGACCATTCAATTTTGCTTTGATATAACGGTGTCCACATTTATCTAGACTTATTGGTGTAACATATTCTAGACCAGATAATGACACTTTATTTCCCTTTTATTATTTTGTAGTCATGGGGTAGGCAGTAATACATTGAAGTGGCTGATTGCAAGTTCTTTTCATTCATGCCGGTGCTGATTGATAATTCTCTGATATGTTTTATCAGAGGAGCATAAGGAGAAGAAGATTGAGTTATGTTTGGACGAAGAGGAGCAGATAGTTCAAGAGGTATAAGTCCATTTTCTTTACTTATATTTCTTGAATCTTTCATCTGCATATCCCTTAAGAATTTCTTACATTGATAATGTAAATGGCCTGGTCTCTGACAATAATAACAAATGATGGGCTCTCTCTGTCTCACTTGCTTGCACCTGTCATAGTTACCAGGAGCTTTCCATCCTGTCTTGGCTGTTGTCTGACTATTCTGTTTAAAAGTGTCATTCTGAACCAGAGCTATCTTAGACTTAAGACTGCCCTGTTTCATTTGTCTTCTAACTTTATCTATGAAACTGATGCTTCTGATCTTTTTCTTGTGCAATGGCTAATGAAGCTGGATAAAGATATTTACATTTCTTTGCAAATGCTTTAATAATCCCTGAATCGCTTTCATCATCTACCCCCAAAACCATTTTATATGCCTTTGAGAACTTTATTTTAAACTCAAATTGATCCTCAGTAACTGAAGTCTGTAAGGAGTCAAGTGTTTCAATTGACGGAACATCTTCACCCGTTGTACATAATAACAATTGTTGTAATCTGTCTGAATCGTCACTATGTATCTCCCGTCCATTGTCATCAACAATAGGTGACTTTGTTAGTCATCTAGCATAATGTGCAGGTAACCAGAGATAGAATATATGATCACGCTGTTTGTCTTTAAAGTTGTACCGATCAGTGTAGGACTCAAATATGTCTACGTTATAAAAAGCATCCGCCCTTGAATCATATGCTGGGATGTCTTTTAAAACTTTCATTAATTGATTATGTATTTATAACTTCAATTTTGTTTCACGGCCAAGTATTTTTTTCTTTCTAACCTCTATTTGGTCTTCAGTAGGGATGAGCTTTGAGTTCGAGTCAAACTCATGTTCGACTTGAACATCGGCTGTTCGCCAGTTCGCCGAACAGCAAACAATTTGGGGTGTTTGCGGCAAATTCGAAAGCCGTGGAACACCCTTAAAAGTCTATGGGTGGAATCAAAAGTGCTAATTTTAAAGGCTTATATGCATGGTATTGTCATAAAAAGTGTTTGGGGACCTGGGTCCTGCCCCAGGGGACATGTATCAATGCAAAAAAAAGTTTCAAAAACGGTCATTTTTTCGGGAGCAGTGATTTTAATAATGCTTAAAGTGAAACAATAAAAGTGTAATATTCCTTTAAATTTCGCACCTGGGGGGTGTCTATAGTATGCCTGTAAAGGGGCGCATGTTTCCCATATTTAGAACAGTCTGACAGCAAAATGACATTTCAAAGGAAAAAAGTCATTTAAAACTACTTGCGGCTATTAATGAATTGCCGGTCCGACAATACACATAAAAGTTCATTGATAAAAACGGCATGGGATTTCCCCACAGGGGAACCCCGAACCAAAATTAAAAAAGACTGGCTTGGGTGTCCCCCTAAATTCCATACCAGGCCCTTCAGGTCTGGTATGGATTTTAAGGGGAACCCCGCGCCAAAATTTTAAAAAAGATTGGCGTGGGGTTCCCCCAAAAATCCATACCACACCCTTATCCGAGCATGCAACCTGGCAGGCCGCAGGAAAAGAGGAGGGGGCGATAGAGCACCCCCCCTCCTGAACCGTACCAGGCCACATGCCCTCAACACTGGGAGGGTGCTTTGGGGTTTCCCCCAAAGCACCTTGTCCCCATGTTGATGAGGACAAGGGCCTCATCCCCACAACCCTTGGCCAGTGGTTGTGGGGGTCTGCGGGCGGGGGGCTTATCAGAATCTGGAAGCCCCCTTTAACAAGGGGACCCCCAGATCCCGGCCCCCCGTGTGAAATGGTAAGGGGGTACAAAAATACCCCTACCATTTCACAAAAAAACTGTCAAAAATTTTATTAAATAACAAGAGACAGTTTTTGATAATTAGTTTATTTAAATGCTTCTTTCCATCTTCTTTCTTCTATCTTCTTTCTTCTATCTTCCTTCGGTTTCTTCCTCCATCTTCTTCCTCTTGTGGTTCTTCTGGTTCTTCCTCCGGTGTTCTCGTCCCGCATATTCCTCCGCGGTGTCTTCTTCCCTTCTTCGTTTTCGGGACACTCCGCATCCATGGGAGGCTCCCGCTGTGTGACGCTTCTCATCTTCTGACGGTTCTTAAATAACGGCCGCCCGGTGACCCCGCCCCCCGATGTACGTGGACTTGACAAGGAACTTCCTGTGGCATTCCCCATGATGTCAGAGGGGGCGGGGTCACCTGTTACGTAATGGGTGACCCCCTCTGACATCACGGAGAATGCCACAGGAAAGTCCCCGTGAAGTCCCCATGAGTCAGATGGGGGGCACTGGGTGGCCCCGCCCTCCGTTATTTAAGAAGTGTCAGAAGACGAGAAGCGTCATACAGCGGGAGCCTCCCATGGATGCGGAGCAGCCCGAGAACGAAGAAGGGAAGAAGATGCCGGAAGAAGAACACCGGGGGAAGAACCAGAAGAAGAAGAAGATGGAGGAAGAAACCAAAGGAAGATAGAAGAAAGAAGATAGAAGAAAGAAAATGGAAAGAAGAATCATTTAAATAAAGGAATTGTCAAAAACTGTCTCTTGTCATTTTTAACATTTTTGACAGTTTTTTGGTGAAATGGTAAAAGTACCCCCTTACCATTTCACACAGGGGGGCCGGGATCTGGGGGTCCCCTTGTTAAAGTGGGCTTTCAGATTCTGATAAGCCCCCCACCCGCAGACCCCCACAACCACCGGCCAAGGGTTGTGGGGATGAGGCCCTTGTCCTCATCAACATGAGGACAATGGGGACAAGGTGCTTTGGGGGGGACCCCAAAGCACCCTCCCAATGTTGAGAGCATGTGGCCTGGAACGGTTTATGAGGGGGGGCGCTCTATCATCCCCCCTCTTTTCCTGCGGCCTGCCAGGTTGCGTGCTCAGATAAGGGACTGGTATGGATTTTTGGAGGGGCCCCACGTCAATTTTTTTTAAATTTTGGCACGGGGTTCCCCTTAAATTCCATACCAGACCTAAAGGGTCTGATATGAATTTTGAGGGGGACCCCTACGTGATTTTTTTTTAAATTTTGGTGCGGGGTTCCCCTTAATATCCATACCAGACCTGAAGGGCCTGGTATGGAATTTAGGGCAACCCCCAAGCCAGTTTTGTTTTAAATTTTGGTTCGGGGTTCCCCTGTGGGGAAATCCCATGCAGTTTTTATCAATGAACTTTTATGTGTATTGTCGGACCGACAATTCATTAATAGCCGCGAGTAGTGTTAAATGACTTTTTTTTCCTTTGAAATGTCATTTTGCTGTCAGACTGTTCTAAACAAAGGAAACATGCGCCCCTTTACAGGCATATTATAGATACCCCCAGGAACAAAATTTAAAGGAATATTACACTTTTATTGTTTCACTTTAAGCATTATTAAAATCACTGCTCCCAAAAAAAGGCCGTTTTTAAAACTTTTTTTTGCATTGATACATGTCCCCTGGGGCAGGACCCGGGTCCCCAAACCCTTTTTAGGACAATACCATGCAAATTAGCCTTTAAAATGAGCACTTTTGATTTTGAATGTTCGAGTCCCATAGACTTCAATGGGGTTCTAACGTTTGTGCAAAGTTTTGGTCTGTTCGCAAGTTCTGGTGCGAACCGAACTGGGGGGTGTTGAGCTCATCCTTAGTCTTCAGCAATGTCACTTATTTCCGAATTATCGGGAATATAGGAAGGCTGAGGCTTTGATTTTGATGTAGAGGCCTTCTTTTTGTCATCTTTTGTTATCACAGCAATCTACTGTCATTCTGTAGTTTTTCCAAAAGATTTGTTTTGGATTCAATTTGTTCCTCAAGGTTCTCTATATAATTACAAAAAATCTCACCGTTTGGACAATTAAGAGAATCTTGAGACACATTTTCATGTTTCCCTGTGTTCTGTACAGTGTTATGCCTCGTACACACGAGTGGACTTTTCGACCGGACTGGTCCGACAGACCGAGTCCGGCGAACAATTCGACCGTGTGTGGGCTTCATCGTACCTGCAGCAAATTTTTTCAGTCGAAAATCTGACGGACTTTAGAATTGGAACATGCTTCAAATCTTTCCGACGGACTCGAGTCTGTTCGAAAAATCCGCTCTACTGTATGCTAGTCCGACAGACAAAAACCTACGCTAGGGCTATCAACTTCCTTCTTTTAGTCCGGTCGTACGTCATCACGTACAATTCCGTCGTGATCGTGTGTAGGCAAGTCTGGTCGTTAGAAAGTCCGTCGGAAAGACCGTCGGACCTTTGTTGTTGAAAAGTCCGACCGCGTGTACGCGGCATTACATTCTCTCTGCTGTAATGTACACACATTTTTAGCAGGTAAATCAACATTAATAATCATTTTGTTAAATATTCTTAACAACTTTAAGATATTAGATATCTTTTTATGCTGTTTGTTAACAGTAAATTTATTTTTGTCTATCTACTCGTTGGCCTGTAAACATTCCTTGTAAATATATGCCCAAAGATGACTGTGATTTGGATACAAAGACACATCTTTATACTCTAGCTTACTTTCTCTAGTTAATTCATCAATAAATTCCATGACTTTTACTCACCATATTTAGAACCATTTCTCATCTTTAGCCGCCTCTGTTTTATTTGGACCTTTGGTCCTAGTCTTATGGAACACAAATACCTCTTTCTAGGTTCTTTAAACATTTTTTCCTGAGACTTGATAAATCATGAAAATGATCACACGATCAGAATTTTGGTCGGAAAAAGCTCTGATGGTTTTTCCGACAGAATTCCAACGGGATTTCGCTCAAGCTGTCTTGCAAACACGGTCACACCAAATTCCGACCGTCAAGAACGCGGTGACTTACAACACGTATGACAGGACTAGGAAAAGGAATTTTAATACCCAGTGAGCCACCCTTTGGGCTCCTTCTGCTAATCTCGTGTTAATAGAAGTTTGGTGAGAGATGATTTGCGCTTTTCAGACTTATTTCCAATAGTTTTCTGCTGTTCAGTTTGTGCTTGTGTGTTTGTATCTGGTTTTCAGTGCATGTAGTCAGTTTGTATCTGTTTACCACTGCGTTCTTGTCCACTCATTTCTGATTTTCAGCTCGCTCTTCACAGGCCTTGCTGTTCTTCAGTGGTTTCGGTTAGTTCGTTCTGACCAGCCAACCGTTTTGAAGCCATGTTGCAGTTTCTTACTCGTTGTAGAGTTTGTGCTGTGCGGGGGCTTGGTGTTGGGGTTCTTACTTTGACCCAAGTCCAGTCCATGAACAGGGTGGGGGGGAGTTCATGGACCAAGAATTGGTTACTCCAGTGTGACCAATTCTCTCATATGCCTCTGCTGAGTGAGATCCAGGAGAATAACCCTGATAATTTCAGGAATTTTCTCCGGATGACGGACCCCATTTTTCACCGTTTGTTGGCTTTGCTCACCCTTTATATTAGCAGGCAGGACACCTGCATGCGGCAAGCCATCATTCCCGAGCAGAGGCTAGTCGCCACCTTGCGGTACTTGGCGATAGGGAGAAGTCTACAGGACCTCAAGTTCTCTACAGGCATCTCCCCCCAGGCTCTGGGAATCATTATTCCAGAGACCTGTTCTGCCATCATTCAGGTCCTGCAGAAGGACTATATTAGGGTAAGTTTTATCCTTCAACATCACATTATATGTATTTAATGTATGCTAATGTTTTGTATTTCTTTCATCATTCCATAATTACCCTGATTGTAATATCCTGTGAATGTCCCCTTTGTCCTCATGCATGCTTGAATCTTTTAATGCTCCTTTTTTGGCCTACATGCATATTTGCCTTCGCTAACCTCCCCAGCATGCTATCCTGGGCCCATACACACCTAGCCTAGTCACTTAAACAATGTATTTTGTATTTTGTCAGCTACATTGTACTGCTTTACCATAAACACCCCCTAAAAAGTGTACAAATGTTATTGTTGTCCTTAAATTCATGCAGAGTGTCAGAGGCTTTTTTTGGGCTCACAAACTCCTTTAGAACCCCCCCTAAAATTTTGACAATGGGTCATCAGAGGGGGTGAGGAATCTGATAAGTGGACCTTTTTTTGTCTTTAAATACGCATTCAAATCAATGTTATACTGATGTTGGCCAAGAATGTTTGTGTCTAATCTTCTTGCAATGTTTATGTGCAAAAATTACTATTTTTTTTCTGTTTGGACTCCACAGGTTCCTTCAATGCCACAGGAATGGCAGACTGTGGCATCCCACTGTGCCCATCGTTGGGACTTTCCCAAATGTGGAGGGGCAATAGATGGGAAGCGCGCCCACATCGTCCCACCACCCCATTCGGGGTCATGCTATTTTAACTATAAGGGGTTTCATAGTATCGTGTTAATGGCGGTGGTGTCTGCAACATATGAGTTTCTTGTGGACGTGGGGAAGAATGGTCGGATGGTGAAGTCTTTGCCCAGACCGAGTTCTACGGATATCTCCAGAGTGGTGGTTTGGGATTGCCACCTGCGGAAGAGAACGTCGAATGACTTCCGTTTGTTTTTATTGCTGATGAAGCATTTGGTCTGGCCAATCACGTGATGAGGCCATTCCCCCAGAGGATCCTCACCCCAGAGAAGAGGGTTTTTAATTACTGGCTGGCCAGAGCCCGAAGAGTCATGGAGAATACTTTTGGGATAATAGCCAGCCGGTTCTGCCTATTTCTAGCGGCAATCAACTTGGCAGAGTACAAACTGAACCACATTGTTTTATGCTGCTGCATCCTGCACAAATGCTCCAAATTATATAGCCTCAGTTGGGCCTGAGGCCGGAGTTCAGGAAACAACACTGACGGCCCTGGAAGCTGTCCGTGCTGGCTTGCCCTCCCAAAGCGCCCGTGAAGTGTGTGAAAAATATGTGGAATATTTTATGGGTAGGGGGGACATTGCTATGCCAGCTGATTTGTAAATATTTTTTAAATAAGCAAAAAATTGATATGATAAAATCTTGATTTGGATTTACTGCTTGTGTTTGTTTTATCTGTCTCCTAGGTTCTCCTAGTGCACTTGTAGTGCCAAGTGGTTTTCACATTATTTAAATAATACCCATTGTCACTGTAAACACCAACTTAATACAAAAAGTGTTATTGAGCATTGAAAGAGGAAGCCACACATTGTTGAGTAGAAATCCTTTTACTCCGTGCACATTCACATGTGCATTTTATAAAACATTTGGCACATCTTTTTTTTTATAAAGTTTTGCTTTAAAATTTTTGTAAAAATACAGAAACAGGCATGTTTCCAAACATAACATACACAACTCTGGAACTTACAAAGTTCAACATTGCAAAAAAGAAGGCAATATCCGACATTTTATAGTATGAAAAAGGTCTTGATCTTGCCTTCATCAGATGGGGTAAAGCCAAATTTAGAAGATGCACACAAATTGTGAGTCAAAATGGGGATTTCCTTTCTGATCCCATACCTAATGTCAACATGTGCTATCTCCCATCATGGGGGATCAATGGACGTGTTTTGGGGGTGCAACCACTTCCTCTCACCTACTAGAGTTGGGATGAAGGGGTTGCACCCACAAAACGCATACATTGAAATACCCTGATGGCAGATACCACTTGTTGACACACTGTGTGCATCTTCCAAATTTGGCTTTTAAACTGTATTAAAACTTTAGATAAAATTTTTAGAAAAAAAATCCAGGAATCTTTTAGGATTTAGATTCTCCCTAGTACATCAATCATGTTCTTCAGTCTTTGTTCAATCGTCTTGGTTTTTTTCTTGATAAGGTCTAAATCACGACTACAAAACATGATTTCCCGGATAAGCGATTGTGCACTGTCACTGGTGAAATGACTCGATTTTGGTACCACAACCTGAACATCACCTACAATAAAAATACACACCATGTATTAAAAATATACAGGCATACATCTGTCACCTGAATCTGTGGTGTACGACACTGACCTGTTGTGGTGCCAAATTCGAGCACTTCTTCCACCTCTCCTTTCTCCACATTCTGAGGTACCACAATACTCCCCTTCTTCATGAGGTGTGGTGTAGCTGGTGTCCTCCGACGAAGCGAGTCTTTTTTCCCCTATGAGAATGAAACAAAAGGTATACTTAGCACACAGATATTTGTGGACAGAAATATGAATGTGAAACATTGCTTGGAAGTGGTGTACAATTGTCTGTTTGGGCAGAGTTCCAAGTTGAAGACATGATTAATTCCCTTTACCAAGCTGGAATACTTAGCTTTTTTGGACAAGTTTCACATATGGAGACACCCCAAGTATCCACTGAAGCACCTGTGTGGGTCACCCTAAAAAATGTGCTCTGGTGTCCCACACTAGTGCTCCAGAGTCCAGATGTGTAAACAGCTGCTCAGTGTCCTCTCCCTACATTCCACTAAATCAAGTTTGCAATTCATTCTAGTTTCAAAGACATCTAGACAACAATGTCCTAAACTTCTTTTTATACAAAATATCATGACCAAATGTAGTTAACCCTGTATCTGGAAAAAACATTTTATTTAGTTGGCAAATGAACAATGTTTACTACGACCGATTACTGTGCCCACGAACATGAAATTAGCCATTTTAAACGGTACAACAGTAAAGAAAAGCACATGGAGCAGCATGCAAGTAATAATAAGAATAGGAACGCACAACAACCACTTACTTTTTAGAAGCACTTTCTTGATCCTTCTGTACTGATCCTGCTCCCTTAATTTGAGGTCCGACCAGCATTTCCTCAATTGCTCCTTGGATCATCGTACCCCAAAATTCCGGTGCAGACTCTTCAAAACTTTAGTCATGATCTTGGCCTTTCTCACATTTGGGTTTAGGCACGGTCCATACTTCCCATCATAGTCGGCCCTCTTCAATATGCCCACCATCTCCACCATGTCTTCAAAGGACATATTTGAGGCCTTATATCTCCTCCTCCTGGATCGGGACATTTCTTGCTCTGGGCTTTCCTCCTCGTTACTGCTATTAAGCACCTGCTGTGTCTCCGCCATGTTCCTCTCCCACTGCGACGAAAGAGATGGGGCAGGGAATATTCTAAAAAGAACATCAGGGGCGTGCAATGTGGGCGGAGTTTTACGCATGCGCAGTGTATATAAAGCGTAACAGCGTGTAGCGGAAGCTCAGATCGTTATAACGAAGGTACAATTTTAAGTTGGTGCATCAGTGGCCTATACTGCTTATAGATTGAGGCCTATATTGGGTTAAGATTAGGAGAGTTTAGCCTGACATTAGGGTTAGTCTTGTGTTGTGTCTTGCAGAGAAAATGGATCAAATCAAAGATGAGGACTTTATGCCCATATTCATTGATATGTACAGGGAGCTGCCCTGTCTGTGGCAGGTAAACCACCCCTTTTATAACAATAAACCAAAGAGGAAGGCAGCGCTGGATCAATTGGTGGAATTTGTGAAGCCGGTGATCCCCACGGCAGACATCCCCTATTTGAAGGCTCTAATTGGTGGCATGAGGAGCACTTATAATAGGGAGCTCAAGAAGGTTCAGGATTCCCCGAGATCAGGTGCTGCATCAGATGACATTTATGTACCCAACCTGTGGTACTCTGACACACTGCCTTTTCTAGCAGGCCAGAATGAACCCAGGTCAGCACTCTCCAGTCTTCCTTCCACACTTCCTTCCCCCTCAGCTGAGGCTTCTCATGTCCAACCTGGGCCTTCCAGGCAGCAACATGTAGAGGAGCCCAGCTTGAGTCAGGTATAGCATTCTTCAAAATATTTCTGGTTGTCAAATTAATAATGTTAAATATATGCTAATTTTGATCACTAATTTCTGATTTCACAAAGTGTTTTACATATCAATAGACAGTAGTGGCCACAAATGATTGGGACAAGAATGAAAAATGCTGGGGTCAGAATGATCGTCTTTTCTATTTATTAACATTAAATTTGCAAAAGTCATGAGATTAAAATTGTGTGTGATTGATGAACCAAAGACTAAAGCGATGTCCCTTTTTCTTACACAGGAAAGCCTCAGCCAGGCCGTGGAAAGTGGCAGCCAGGAGGTGGCCGGGCCCAGTAGCCTGCCAGAATTGCAGGTCCCTCCCCTCCACCTTCCACCAAAAAGTGGCAGGAAGAGGAGTAACATGAAAGAGGCAGCAATTGGCCTATTTCTGAAGTCTACTGCGGCCCTCATAACCCCCCTCAGTGTACATTACAGCCTGCAAAATGCTGGAAATGGAGCAGCGCCAATGCTTCTTATGTGAGGAAGTAATGTTACAAGCCCTAAATGAGGGGTTGAGGGGCCAACTCAAAAGTCAAAGCCACATTTGTGAGTTGAACCATGGTCCTCCTCCTCCACCTCCTGCCACACCCTCAACACCACAGCTACAGCCTGGAAGGAAGTGTCTAAGGAAGACCAGAGAGTGATGGCCTGGGTTCAGTCTGGTCTGGCAAAAGATGCAGGCTATTGTATGACCACAGCCTGGGGACAGATATGTCATCTGCTGCTGTTCTTGATCTCTTGTAGTCCCGGACTGGATTGTGCTCACTATTATAAGGACTCCTCAGGCCACCAATTTTGACTGTAAAATTATTGATGTCTGCCCTGGGGTACAAAGGCTTGGCAAATTTCACCAGTTTCTCCAGCGTTGCCTTCCTCTTTATGTTGTTATGACCCAGAATAAATGGATATTTTGTTTTCAGAAATATTTGCCTATGTGTTTTACTTCAAAAAGGACAGTTTGTTTGTGAGTAGGCAGGTACATTTAAAAAATAAAATGTCAAATTAACAAGGGACACCAACCAACCTCCTTGAGATTTACAAATACAAGATAATAATGGTGTTGTGGAAACATGACATACAAAAAATGGAGATCATTATAAAATAATTAAAAAAAAACAAAAAAATAACAGGAGATCTTGATTTTAAAAAAATGACTAAAAAAATTAATCCTAAACATTATTAGGGAGATCTAGCTTGAAAAACAAAAAATATTATTCAGGAGATCACACGAAATAATAAAGAAATCAGTTTGTGAGAACTCTGTGTGAATATGAGCAGCAAAACAACTTCATTCTTCTAGCATTATAAAGAAGAAGAGACTGAGCTGCATTGAAAGATTAAAAAATTTGCAGTGTGACGAATGTGCCATCTCCATTCGATTATCGTTTTACCAGACTGAGCGGCTCCATCTCATACTTGATTCTGAGCATGCGTGGTTTTTTGCGTGTCGGAATTGCATACACATGTCCGGAATTTCCGATAGAAACTTTTTCCACCGGAAAAATTGAGAACATGCTCTCAATCTTTTGCTGTCAGAAATTCGGCCAGCAAAAGTCCGATGGAGCATACACACGGTCGCATTTTCCGACCAAAAGCTCCCATCGATCTTTTGCTGGCCAAATTTTCGATCGTGTGTATGCAGCATAAGTCTCCCCCCTTTGACAAGGAGTAGGGAAAAAAAACTGTCTGGCTTTAGCCAATGTAAAATGTAGAGAAAATTTCTCACAGACACGTGTAATGTCAACAGTGTCTTTGTAGGCGTTTTGTTCAATAGTTCAATAGCCAGGCTGTCTTAAAACAAAGTGTGAGTTTATTTGATCACACTTGGCATCAACTTGAAAATAAATACAGAGTTAAAACGTCATACAGCTTGTTGAAGAAAAGCAAAATATATTATGAACAAAAACTGTAGTAAAAGAAAATACAGGAAGATAATTAGGTTCTTGCTTTCTCTATTGTCAGAGAGGTTTTTTGTTAGAACAGTTGTTAGGGGTTAGGCTGTATATAGGCCTAAAGTAAGCAAGATGTCTTCTGCAGTGTAAAATGTAAGCGTCTCCTTCTGTGTGTGTGTGAAGAAGTGTCTCCTTCTGTGTGTGTATAAAGGAGAAGTGTCCTTAGCCTTGTGTCACATTGTACTTTATACTATTTCAAATCTACAAGTCAGCAAAATGCAGCCTATAACCAAATATAGCTTGGACTAAAGATGAAATTATCATATTTGTGATTATTCTAAATATTCACTTTGCTAATAGCTGACAAGTCTTTTAAACTTCTTTGATTGACAGAAATACATAACAGTATTCTATAAAAAAACACAAGGTGTTGACCCTTCTGCTAGACGATCACTTCTAGTAATGGATACATTCTTTAAGTAACAGAAATTCAGTTCTGTACCAAAACGTACAAATGCATAAACTATAATTGAATATATATATATATATATATATATATATATATATATATATATATATATATATATATATATAATGACAGTACAGTTCCCTGTCCTAGTAATTGTCACTCAGGGTTCTCAAATAGGTAGGTTGAGGGGCTCCAAGGCTATTTAATGTGGAGGAATCTGTTTTATCAGTTTCCTCCAAAGTTTGTAAAATCCATTTGGGGACCTGGAGCCCAAAGATTCCATAGCGTTATGGGTGGGACAGAATCTCCAATCCTGGGACCGGGTTTTGGGCACAGCCAGGAGTCTGGCTGGTTGATTGAGCAGGTGGGCTCTGGGCTTATATCAGAGTCAGGATTAGGGTTCTGGGCTCCACCCTCATGAGGAGTCCAGGTGAAGAGAGCCAGGTGGCTTGGCATTTTTCATTTGTTATTGTTTTTGGACGAAGAACCCCTGTGTGGGCATCTATCACGTACCTGGTGATAGAGCCTGATATGCAGAGGACGGCCTCTCTTACAACTCTGACTTGGAGCCCCTGATAGAGCTGACAGGAAGCACCGAGATGCAGAGTCGCATGAGTGCCTGGTGGGATCGCTGAACCTGGAGTTGGATCGGAGCACTCGGCCGGGCTGTAGAGGTGTCTGTAGGAATCCCAGAGCAGTGGTAGGCAGGTAGCTGGAGTTAGTAGACAACCAGTCCCCACAGGCAGAATTGCAGGTGCAGCAGAAGGGATGGTGGCACCCTCGAGGCTGAAGAGAAGGCAGGTACAGGCAGGCCGGGTCATACACAAACGGGCACGTCAGGAACAGACGCTGAAGTGGAACCGGAATCAGATTACAGGCCGGGTCGTCAGCAGACTGGCAGCGAAGTGGTAGAAGGAGCAGGCAGATGCAGAGTAGAGGACAAGCCAGGGTCAAATGCAGGCAGGAAACAAGAACGTCAGGAAGCAAGCCGGGTCACAACAGGAACGGAAGTCAGGTAGGTAATTGCAGGATACACAGGGAACGCTGTAGAGCAGAGAGCACTGAGTCTGGAAACTGACTGAGTTTAAGTAGCCTGTTTGGGTGTCAAAAGCTGTCACAGGGTGTGTGTGCACCAATGGCATTCTGACAGGGGCAGAGGTAACAGGTCATCTTCTTCGGCAGCCATCTTGGGTGCTGACATGCCCTTCCTGACAGCATCCAAGTGCATGTATGAACTTTCCTTTATTTGTTCCTTTTAATAAAAGCGGGCTACCATGCCCTTAAACTAAAGTTCCTGTTCGCTGTGAACTTACTGAAAAGGCATCTACCACTGAGCTAGACATCCCCCAATGTCACAAGATATAACATTTCACACAAATTCGAACTAGCTAATTAATTAAGTAACCATGTCAAAAAACAAACTATATTATGGATAATCTATGATTTACTTTTTAAAAGATCTCCTCAAACATTTTTTCTCAATTCTATGACACATTTTCTATGTGTATTCTTATCTGTGAAACCACTGACCCACTGACCTTTAGTCATAAACTCTGGACATGGAGAACAACTGGTACAAAAATGACGTTCACACACCTAACTATTTCAAGATCTGTCTTAGGCTGAACTGAGTGAGCTTTTTCAAAGTCAAAGCTAAAAGGGAGCTCAAACGGCATAAATACAGATCTTGGTTATAAAGTCAAAGTAATATAATTATTCTATAGATGGTAACCCACAGAGTTGGTCTGCAGAGTCCATTAAGGCATTTGAGAGTCTCAATGCTGCCTTTGTTTCTGCTCCTGTGTTGACATATCCTGATCCTACGTTACCTTTTATCCTTGAGGTTGATGCTTCTGAGACTGGAGTTGGCTCCCTTCTGCCTCAACGTCCTACCTCTGAGAGCGCTATGCATCCTTGTTGCTACTTTTCCAAGAAATTGTCACCTGCAGAGTGTAATTACGAGATTGGTGACACAGAGCTGTTAGAGATTATTTTAGCCCTGAAAGAATGGAGATATCTCCTCGAAGGTACCACTGTGTCGGTTCTCATTCTTACTGACTATAAGAATCTCACATTCTTGTCTGAGGCTAAATGCCTCTTTCCCAGAAGGGTGCGATGGGCTCTTTTCTTGTCTAGTTTCAATTACATTGTCTCATTCTTACCCAATACTAATGCCCCTCCTGAGAAACCTTGTGACCGCTGCTTTGTCCCAGAGAGTCTCCGCACTGCCGTGCTCCAGACTTACCATTCTCCAAAGGCTGCTGGCCACCCTAGGAAAAATCAACTTTTTTGGGCCATTTCCCAACAATTCTGGTGGCCTATTCTACGTGCAGATATAACCAAATTCGTAGCTGCCTGTTCCAGATGTGCTCAGAGTAAGACTCCACGACACCTTCCAGTGGGCCTCCTACAACCCTTACCCAATGGAGAGAGGCCCTGGATCCACCTGTCTATGGATTTCATTGTGGAGTTACCCAACTCCCAGGGCAACACAGTTATCCTTATGGTGGTTGACCGGTTCTCGAAAATGCCTCATATTCCACTTAAGAAGTTGCCCACTTCTAAGGAACCGGCTTCCATTTTTGCTCAGGAGATCTTCCGCTTACATGGGCTACCCAAAGTGATTGTCTCACACAGGGGTAGTCAGTTTGTGTCCCGGTTCTGGCGAGCCTTTTGTGAACAGTTGGGAATTCAGTTTGCATTCTCCTCTGCGTATCACCCGCAGTCTAATGGGGCCACAGAACGAGCCAATCAGTCCTTGGAGCAATTCCTACATTGCTATATTCCTGACCATCATAACAGCTGGTCTGTCTCTTTGTGAGAAATGATCTAAAAGCTAGTGGGAAAGAGGACCCGGTTGATGAAGCTGAAGAATTATGGGTGGAAATGCATATGGATGTGTGTAGTTCAAAATTAATCATTACAGCTTATTACAGGCCACCCAGCGTTAATGAGTATGTGGAAACTCAGTTCCTTGCACAGATAGAAAGGGCTGCAAGGGCTGGAACAGTGATGATAATAATTGGGGGGTTTTAACTACTCAGAAATTGACTGGAGTAATGGCACTGCTGGAACAGTTAAAGTGCAACAAAATATAAATCTATTTGAAGACAATTTTATGGTACAGTTCATACAGGCACCAACTAGAAATAATGCTCTGCTGCACCTGGTAATCTCAAACTATGCTGATCTGATTAATAATGTTCAAATAAAAGTACATCTGTGTAGCAGTGACTATAACATTTTATATAATGTAAGTTTTAAGCAAAAAATACATACTGGAAAAGCACTTAATTTTAAGAGAGCAAGTTTTCCAAGGCTGAGGGATGCTCTCAAAGGAAATATTGGCATCGATGAACACAGAAAAGAAATGGGAATTCTTCAAAAAGACTGTATGCGAACACTTTGAAAAATACATTCCCATGGGCAATACATTTAAAAGGCTAAAATAAAAATGTGACTCATGTTCAAAGTTAAAAAAGCTAAAAATAATAAGGAAAGAGCTTTTAAAAGAATCAAAAAAATAATGGAACACTATCATCATTTAAATGTTACAAAGAATGTAGCAGAATATGTAAATAGGAATTCAAGGCTAATAAAAAATTCAAAAACGAACGACAGATTGCAAAAGAAAGTAGGACAAGCCCCCATAAATTCTTCAAATATATTATTAGTAAAGAGGGCAAGTCTGTGCATATAGGCCCTTTACAAAATAATCTGGCATGGGTGACTGGGAACTAGGGATGAGCTTCGAGTTCGAGTCGAACTCATGTTCGACTCGAACATTGGCTGTTCGCAAGTTCGCCGAACACCGAACAATTTGGGGTGTTCGCGGCAAATTCGAATGCCGCGGAACACCCTTTAAAAGTCTATGGGAGAAATCAAAAGTGCTCATTTTAAAGGCTTATATGCAAGTTATTGTCATAAAAAGTGTTTGGGGACCCGGGTCCTGCCCCAGGGGACATGTATCAATGCAAAAAAAAGTTTTAAAAACGGACGTTTTTTCAGGAGCAGTGATTTTAATAATGCTTAAAGTCAAACAATAAAAGTGTAATATCCCTTTAAATTTCATACCTGGGGGGTGTCTATAGTATGCCTGTAAAGGGGCGCATGTTTCCCGTGTTTAGAACAGTCTGACAGCAAAATGACATTTCGAAGGAAAAAACTCATTTAAAACTACCGCGGCTATTAATGAATTGCCGGTCCGACAATACACATAAAAGTTCATTGATAAAAACGGCATGGGAATTCCCCACAGGGAAACCCCGAACCAAAATTAAAAAAAAAAAAATGACGTGGGGGGGGTCCCCCTAAATTCCATACCAGGCCCTTCAGGTCTGGTATGGATATTAAGGGGAACCCTGGCCAAAATTTTTTAAAAAAATGACGTGCGGTTCCCCCTAAATTCCATACCAGACCCTTCAGGTCTGGTATGGATTTTAAGGGGAACCCCGCGCCAAAAAAAAAAAAAAAAACGGCGTGGGGTTCCCCCAAAAATCCATACCAGACCCTTATCCGAGCACGCAACCTGGCAGGCCGCAGGAAAAGAGGGGGGGACGAGAGTGCGGCCCCCCCCCCTCCTGAACCGTACCAGGCCACATGCCCTCAACATTGGGAGGGTGCTTTGGGGTAGCCCCCCAAAACACCTTGTCCCCATGTTGATGAGGACAAGGGCCTCATCCCCACAACCGTGGCCGGTGGTTGTGGGGGTCTGCGGGCGGGGGGCTTATCGGAATCTGGAAGCCCCCTTTAACAAGGGGACCCCCAGATCCCGCCCCCCCCTGTGTGAAATGGTAAGGGGGTACTTACTCCTACCATTTCACTAAAAAAGTGTCAAAATAGTTTAAAATGACAAGAGACAGTTTTTGACAATTCCTTTATTTAAATGCTTCTTCTATCTTCCTTCATCTTCTTCATCATCTGGTTCTTCTGGCTCTTCTGGTTCTTCCTCCGGCGTTCTCGTCCAGCATCTCCTCCGCGGCGTCTTCTATCTTCTTCTCCTCGGGCCGCTCCGCACCCATGGCATGAGGGGAGGCTCCCGCTCTTCTCTTCATCTTCTTCTTCTTCATCCTCTTCTCTTCTTCATCTTCTTCTTCTTCATCTCTTCTTCCTTCTTCATTTCTTCTCCGGGCCGCTCCGCAGCCATGCTGGCATGGAGGGAGGCTCCCGCTGTGTGACGGTGTCTCCTCGTCTGACGGTTCTTCAATAACGGGGGGCGGGGCCACCCGGTTCCCCGCCCCCCTCTGACGCACGGTGACTTGACGGGACTTCCCTGTGACGTCACGGGGAATGCCACAGGGAAGTCCCGTCATGTCCCGTGCATCAGAGGGGGGCGGGGTCACCGGGTGGCCCCGCCCCCCGTTATTTAAGAACCGTCAGACGAGGAGACGCCGTCACACAGCGGGAGCCTCCCTCCATGCATGGATGCGGAGCAGCCCGCAGAAGAAAATTAAGAAGAGAAGATGAAGATGAAGAAGATGAAGAAGATGAAGAAGAGAAGAGGATGAAGAAGAAGATGAAGAGAAGAGCGGGAGCCTCCCCTCATGCCATGGGTGCGGAGCGGCCCGAGGAGAAGAAGATAGAAGACGCCGTGGATGGAGATGCTGGACGAGAACGCCGGAGGAAGAACCAGAAGAGCCAGAAGAACCAGAAGATGAAGGAAGATAGAAGAAGCATTTAAATAAAGGAATTGTCAAAAACTGTCTCTTGTCATTTTTAACTATTTTGACACTTTTTTAGTGAAATGGTAGGGGTAAGTACCCCCTTACCATTTCACACAGGGGGGGGGCCGGGATCTGGGGGTCCCCTTGTTAAAGGGGGCTTCCAGATTCCGATAAGCCCCCCGCCCGCAGACCCCCACAACCACCGGCCACGGTTGTGGGTATGAGGCCCTTGTCCTCATCAACATGGGGACAAGGTGTTTTGGGGGGCTACCCCAAAGCACCCTCCCAATGTTGAGGGCATGTGGCCTGGTACGGTTCAGGAGGGGGGGGCCGCACTCTCGTCCCCCCCTCTTTTCCTGCGGCCTGCCAGGTTGCGTGCTCGGATAAGGGTCTGGTATGGATTTTTGGGGGAACCCCACGCCGTTTTTTTTTTTTTTTGGCACAGGGTTCCCCTTAAAATCCATACCAGACCTGAAGGGTCTGGTATGGAATTTAGGGGGAACCCCACGTCATTTTTTTTTTTAAATTTTGGCCGGGGTTCCCCTTAATATCCATACCAGACCTGAAGGGCCTGGTATGGAATTTAGGGGGACCCCCACGTCATTTTTTTTTTTTTTAATTTTGGTTCGGGGTTTCCCTGTGGGGAATTCCCATGCCGTTTTTATCAATGAACTTTTATGTGTATTGTCGGACCGGCAATTCATTAATAGCCGCGGTAGTTTTAAATGAGTTTTTTCCTTCGAAATGTCATTTTGTTGTCAGACTGTTCTAAACACGGGACACATGCGCCCCTTTACAGGCATACTATAGACACCCCCCAGGTACGAAATTTAAAGGGATATTACACTTTTATTGTTTGACTTTAAGCATTATTAAAATCACTGCTCCTGAAAAAACGGCCGTTTTTAAAACTTTTTTTTGCATTGATCCATGTCCCCTGGGGCAGGACCCAGGTCTCCAAACACTTTTTATGACAATAACTTGCATATAAGCCTTTAAAATTAGCACTTTTGATTATTCATGTTCGTGTCCCATAGACTTTAACGGTGTTCGCGTGTTCGAGCGAACTTTTTTCCTGTTCGCATGTTCTGGTGCGAACCGAACAGGGTGGTGTTCGGCTCATCCCTACTGGGAACAAAGAGAAAACAAATTGAATACATACTCCTCTTTAACTCTGTGTATACAAAGGAACATTGGGGAGCTCGTGTTCATAATGGAGATAATATTGACATAGCCCTGAATGAACCACTATGGCTCAAAATTGATATGGTCCAAAAATATTTAGACAGCATAAAGGTGAATAAAGCACCTGGACCAGATAACAAACACCCATGTGTCCTAAACAAATTGAGCTCTGTTTCAAAGCCATTGTTTTTTTAGGGACTCTTTAGAGCCATTTCACACTGGGGCAGTGCGGGCCTTATCGATAAAGCGCTGATAGTTTTCTCGGTGCTTTACTGCTGTTATTTCAGCCGCTAGTGGGGCGCTTTTATCCCCCGCTAGTGGCTGAACAAAGGGTTAATAGCGCTGCCGAATCACTTCGCAGGTTCGGCATCGCTGCCCATTCATTTCAATAGGCAGAGGCGGTGGAGGAGCGGTGAATACCGCCCCAAAGATGCTGCTTGCAGGACTTTTTTCACCTTCCTGCAAGTGCACCGTGCTTTCACACTGAAAATAGGCAATAGGGCAATAAAGCTTTCAGCAATAGGGCTTTCACACTGGGGTGGCTTGAGAGGTGCTATTTTTAGCACTAAAACACCTGAAAAGTGCCCCAGTGTGAAAGGGGTCTTAATGAGGCGTAAGGCCAATGTGGTACCTATATTTGACCATTTCGCACGTCGATATACGTCCTAACTTTGAAGAGGAATATCGTTGTTATGGCAGCAGCTAGCTGCCATAACCCCAGTATCCTCTTTTTCGGCCGGCGGTCCGGTTTCAGATAATAATGGTCTCTGTGGCGGATTCACCGTGAGATCACTTTTATCGGCGGCGGGAGAGGGCCCCCCTCCCACCGCGTTCCGGTGCCCTCCACCACTTACCGTAAAAGTTTGCTGCCATTCCATGAGCGGGCGCAATTTTGAAGAGTGATATGTTGGGTATCAAGTTACTCGGCGTAACATTATCTTTCACAATATAAAAAAAAATTGGGCTAACTTTACTGTTGTCTTAATTTTTAATTAAAAAAAGTGAATTTTTTCCAAAAAAAGTGCGCTTGTAAGACCGCTGCGCAAATATGGTGTGACAGAAGGTATTGCAATGACCGCCATTTTATTCTCTAGGGTGTTAGAAAAAAAATGTATAATGTTTTGGGGTAATTTTCTAGCAAAAAAAAAATGTTTTTGCTGGTGGTTAAAAAGGGATCAAAGTCTTTACCAAGCAACTATAGATCTGTTAGTTTAACTTCTATATTTGGAAGATGCTTGAGAGTTTAAAAAAGACCACATAGATGAGTTCTTGCTAGAAAAAAAATATTTTAAGTAACAGACAACATCGATTCATGAAAGACAGAAGTTGTCGTACAAAGATGAGTTGACAGTTCCCCACACACAGCTAATGTGTAAGGTAAAGTCTACTCTACAGGCTTGGAAAAATCAGTTTGTAAATTAATAGAAAGCTGGCCTAAAGACTGTATTCTTAGAGCAGTGGTTTATGAGTCATACTCTGAATGGTCTAAGGTTATCAGTGGTAAAAAGGTTCAGTGTTGGGACCCTTACTTTTTACCATATTTATAAATGATATAGGGTCTGTAATTAAAAGTAGTATTACAGTGTCTGCAGATGACACCAAGCTATGCAGTGGAATAAAACTCCAGGATGTCTCCAACTTACAAACCAACTTCAATGCACTGTTTAAAGTGATTGTCCCTGCAAGCTTTCTTTATTTTGTAAATATTGGCTTGGGGAGCCAATCTGTATGATGAGGTCACAATTTAGTGCACTTGGAACAAGATGGACTATTGGGCTTTGGGTGTTGGTGGTGCCTTCACCCCGTAACCTTATAGAGGTACTCTTGATGAAAGCAAGAACTGGCCTTGCTGTAAAAAAAAATACATTTGATAACCCTATTAAACAGTTGCAGGAAAATTGGTATTTGGGTGTTGGTGGTGCCTTCACCCTGTAACCCTATAGAGGTACTCTTTGTGAAAGCAAGAATGGGCCTTGCTGTAAAAAATAGATATTTGATGCCCTTGTCACACAGTTGCAGAACAATTGGTATTTGGGTGTTGGTGGTGCCTTCACCATGTAAGCCTATAGAGGTACTCTTGATGAAAACAAGAATTGGTCTTACTGAAAAATTTTATAGTTCTATGCCCCTGTCAAACATTTGCAGAAAAATTGGGCTTTGGGTGTTGGTGGTACCTTTACATCGTAACGTTCCAGAGGTAGTCTTGCTAAAAGCAAGAATTCGCCTTGCTGCGAAATATTTAAATTTGATGCCCCAGTCACACAGTTGTGTAAAAAATTGTCTTTGGGTGTTGGTGGTGACTTCACCTTGTACCCTTATAGAGGTACTATCAATGAAAGCAATAATTGGCCTTGCTGTAAAAAAATTAAATTTGTTGCACCTGTCTAACAGGTGCAGGAAAATTTGGTCATTGGGTGTTAATTGTGCCCATGAAACCTTTACCAAAAAATGACTTTGAGATAAAATCAACACCGAGAAAGCAGGGAAGCCTAGACAGTCTTGCAGAGATTTGAGATCCCAATAACACTTATAGGGCGTACACACGGTCGGACTTTGTTCGGACATTCCGACAACAAAATCCTAGGATTTTTTCCGACGGATGTTGGCTCAAACTTGTTTTGTCTACACACGGTCGCACAAAGTTGTCGGAAAATCCGATCGTTCTAAACTCGGTGACGTAAAACACGTACGTCGGGACTATAAACGGGGCAGTGGCCAATAGCTTTCATCTCTTTATTTATTCTGAGCATGCGTGGCACTTTGTCCGTCGGATTTGTGTACACACGATCGGAAAATTTTATCTCCTGCTCTCCAACTTTGTGTGTAGGAAAATCCGATGGAAAATGTCCGATGGAGCCCACACACGGTCGGAATTTCCAACAACACGCTCCGATCGGACATTTTCCATCGGAAAATCCGACCGTGTGTACGGGGCATTAATCAGCAACATCAGCATCAGGGGCTTGATAGTTGCTGCTAATCCAGGACTGATTAATTTTAACAAATGTTAGCTGGTCAACGAAGTCTGTAGACAGACGCGCTCTTTTATCTGTCACAAAACCTGCCAGAATCCTCCTCCTTCTCCTCTTGTGTGTTCTGTGGCATCACATAAGTGGTATCTGCATAAACTGGCCCTATAGAGGAAAGGAGGTCATCCTCTTCCTCCCGCTGCTCTGCTCAAGTGCCCTGTCCATAATGCCATGCAGCGTATGCTCCAGCAGAAACACAACAGGGATCGTGTCACTGATGCATGCATTGTCACGGCTTACCATCCTTTACACCTCCTCAAATGCTAACAGTACAGTGCATGCATCCTTTATCAGCAGCCATTAGGGTGGGGGAAAAAAAGCAGAGCTGCCCTGAGCCTGTCCTTGTGCCATACTCACACAGGTACTCATAGAAGCCCCTCTGCTGCATGTGCAGCCATTGCAGCATTGCCAAAGTTGAGTTCTACCTGGTGAAAAATGTCACAAATCAGGTGGTTTACAGACAGGTAGAATTCCCACTGAATTTCAGCCAACCAAACACTGGCTGTGTATGACCAACTGAAATGGCTACAGACTCATTTGGCCTGCTTCAGAAGATCTTTCAACCCTGGGTACCTGTTTAAGAAATGCTGCACCACCAAATTGAGGACATGTGCTAGGCATGGTACATGTGTCAACTTTCCCCATCGAAGGGCAGACAGAAGGTTAGTGCCATTATTGCACACCACCATTCCTGGCTCAAGCTGCCATGGCATAAACCACCTCTGGGCCTACCTCTGCAGAGCTGAAAGAATCTCTGCTCTGGTGTGGCTCCCGTCCCCTAGACAGACAAGCTGAAGCATCGCATAGCATCTTTTAGCCTGACTCGCTGAATAGCCCCTTAAATGTTTAGGGGGAACTGGTGGTTCATAGGAAATTATCCTATGAACCAATGAATCACTGAATTCAGTAGAGGAGGGCATGGAAGAGGAGGAGGAGGAGAAGGAGAAGGAGGGAATTGAGCTTACAGATCTTGCATCATCATCACCAGCTGTTTGGAAACGTGGCAGCAAAACAAGCTCCAGGACAGAGCCCTGTCCATTATCCCTGTCAGTGGAGGCTGCTGAGAGGTCATGAGATATAGTGAGGGTGGATCTGAAAGCTGAGGAGTGAGGAGGAGAAGAATTGTATCCCTTGTGTGTGGCTTTCAGGTGCTTTTGCCAATGGGCTGAGTGGTGGGAGGTTAAATGCCTTGTCAAGCATGTGGTACTCAAATGGCTGGTGTTTTTGCCATGCTTGATCTGCTTGAGGCAGAGTTTGCAAATTGCAACAGTGTGATCGGCTGCACATGTGCTAAAAAAGAATTCACATCAGCGACCTCATCATCATCACCCCTTCATCCTCATCATCACTAGTAGGGATGAGCCGAACACCCCCTGGTTCAGTTCGCAGCAGAACATGCGAACAGGCAAAAAATTATTTTGAACACGCGAATACCGTTAAAGTCTATGGGACACGAATAAATAATCAAAAGTGCTCATTTTAAAAGCCTATATGCAAGTTATTTTCATAAAAAGTGTTTGGGGACCTGGGTACTGCCCCAGGGGACATATATTAATGCAAAAAAAGTTTTAAAAACGGACGTTTTTTCAGGAGCTGTGATTTTAATCATGCTTAAAGTGAAACAACAAAAGTGAAATATTCCTTTAAATTTCATACCTGGGGGGTGTCTATAGTATGCCTGTAAAGGGGCGCATGTTTTCCATATTTAGAACAGTCCAAGAGCAAAATTAAATTTCTAAAGGAAAAAAAGTAATTTAAAACTACTCGCGGCTATAATGAATTGTCAGTCCCGGCAATGCAGATAAAAGAAGTCATTGAAAAAAATGGCATGGGACCCCCCCAGTCCATTACCAGTCCCTTTGGGTCTGGTATGAATATTAAGGGGAACCCCAAACCAATTTTTTTTTAAAATTGCGTGGGGGTCCCCCCAAATTCCATACCAGGCCCTTCAGGTCTGGTATGGATATTAAGGGGAACCCCGTGCCAAAATTTTTAAAAAAATGGCGTGGGGGTCCCCCCAAAAATCCATACCAGATCCTTATCCGAGCACGCAACCTGGCAGGCCGCAGAAAAAGAGGGGGGATGAGAGAGTGGCCCCCCTCCTGAACCGCACCAGGCCACATGCCCTCAACATGGGGAGGGTGCTTTGGGGTAGCCCCCCAAAGCACCTGGCCCCCATGTTGATGGGGACAAGGGCCTCATCCCCACAACCCTTGCCCGGTGGTTGTGGGGGTCTGCGGGCGGGGGGCTTACTGGAATCTGGAAGCCCCCTTTAACAAGGGGACCCCCAGATTCCAGCCTCCCCTCCTGTGTGAAATGGTAACGGGGTACAAATGTACCCCTATTATTTCACAAAAAAAAGTGTGAAAATGGTAAAAATGACTTGACACAGCTTGGGATAAGTCCTTTATTAAAAAATTAAAAAATAAAAATGTCCCATGAAGTCTTCTTCTTCTCTTGCTCTGCTGATAGACCAAAAAAAAAAAACACGCCCGACCCGCCTTCATGGGAGGCTCCCACCGTAATGACCATCCTCGTGGGTGACAGTTCTTTTATAACGGAGGGCACGGTGACATTCCCGGGTGACCCGCCCCCCTCTGACACACGGGGACTTCCCTATGGCTTCCCCGTAGCGTCTGACACCCCAGGAAAGCCATAGGAAAGTCCCTGTGCGTCAGCGGGGGGCGGGGTCACTCAGGAACATCATGGTGTGGCCCCGCCCTCACTTATAAAAGAACTGTCAAAGCAAAGACGTGTCATACAGTGGGAGCCTCCCATGGCTGCGGGTCACTCGTGTTTTTTTTTTACAGTCCGACGGCGGAGCAAGAGAAGAAGAAGACGACTTCGAAGACAATTTTTTTTATTTTTTAATATAGGACTTGTCCCAAGCCTTGTGTCAGGTCACCTAGAGGCTGGGTGACAGATGCACACCGTTGGGATCAGGAGTGCACCGCAAGGTAGTGGACCCTACGACTGACTGCTGCAGACTGAACCCTGGGAGGTCCAGGAAGCAGGTCTACTGGATCACTGACACAGATCCCACTGGGAGCTAGAGCATAGATTCCCCAGGGCGTGGAGTCTAAGAGCCAGCAGGTGTTCACCAGAGCCTTTAATGGTAAGGATGGACTGCGCTGCAGTCTGGCTCCAGGTCACGGACCCCAGGGGCTCAGCTCATGCTTACGGTAGACTACAGGAGAAGAGGAAGGAGGCAGCAGGCTGGAACAACAAGGAAAGTAAGGGACAAGCCAAGGTTGGGGCCACAAGCAGACAAGAACAACAGAGTACATGCCAAGGTTCAGGGTCACAGGCAAACAGGGATGGTCGAGAACACGCCAAAGGTCAGGGTCACGAGCAGACAGGAATAGTTAAGAACAGGCCAAAGTTGGTAACAGGAATCAGATGTAGGAAACACAGCAAGTACACACAGAGGCTAACACACAATGGATGATCAGCACTGCTGGCTTGCAGTGCACAGGTTAATATAGGGTTCCCTGATAGGGCCTGGGGTGGGGCCATGCTTAGAGGAGAGGTTACAAAAGCATTTAGGTGAGGGTCAGCTGGTCTCTAGAGATGAACAAATGGAGACAGGTATGCTGATCGACAAGCTCTATTGCATAACCATGACAGTACCCCCCCTCTTAAGACCTCCCCCTCCCCCGCATGTGCCCAGGCTTAAAGGGAAACTCCAGATGGAACCTCCTCAATAGACGAGGAGCAAAGACCTCAGATGCAGTGATCCAAGACCTTTCCTCAGGACCAAACCCTTTCCAATGTACGAGGTACTGAAGAATGCCTTTACGGAGCCGGGAATCCAAAACTTGACTAACCTCGTACTTTAGATTATCCTCAGAGGCCGGAACCGAGGTAAGGAGAGGACGAAAGGACTTATTGAGGACTAAAGGCTTTTTAGAAATGGGTAAGGGCACGAGAAGACCATCAGAAGTCTGAGCAGGGTCCCCCAGACCCTTAAAGATGTGCTGGACATCCAACACAGGACCATCAGACTGGGTAGAGGTCAGTGGATCCCTGAGGTTAGGTTGGTTAAAAGGGGACGTGTCACAAGAGTTAAGCTGGATAGCCGGAACACAAACAGAAAGCAGAGAGCCCTGAACAAAAGATTGAAAACCCCACCTGGCCGAATGAGGCAGTCTATCCAAATGGATGGATTGAGCCTCTTAAACAGGTTTGAACGGAAATAGTAGCAGTAGGGTGAGACCAGGTTACAGAAGGTCCTGAACAAGAAGCAGGAAGCTCACTGGGCATAGGCTGGACTGGTGCAGAGGCCGACTGAACAGCATTGCCAGGTGCAGCGACCACCAGAATTGCATCGCAGGGTGTAGCGACTGTGGAACTGGTGGACGAGTCAGCCTGGGTGTGTGTCCAAGGGGGTCCAGGGACAGGCAAAGGGAAATGGCCATGCAAACTGGAGTGACTGATCGGCTCAGGTTCACAGGTAGGCTCCTCATCCAGAGTGCCACACGACCCAGAGAGTGCCTCAGCCCGACTATTGCAGGAGACATTCCAGAAATCGCTATACGCAGCGGGAAGAGCAGAAGATACTGGGATGGTGGCAACAGGAGGATTCTCTTTTGGGGTAACCTTGAGTAGGCAGGAGGAGGAACAGGAGGAACCCCAAGTCAAGATCTGTCCAGCAGTCCAGTCAACATGTGGAGAATGGAGCCGTAACCAAGGAAGACCTAATATGATAGGAGACGAAGCCTTAGGTAAGACAAGGAAGGATATCCACTCCTGGTGGAGTGTCCCTACCGACATCTTAACAGGGAGGGTCTGGAAGCAGATAGGGCCCCCTGGGAGAACAGTGCCATCAATCGCCAAGACCACCAATGGCATTGTAAGGGGCAAAAGGGTAAGTCTCATGGAGGACGCAGTTCCCCAGTCCATGAAATTGCCAGCGGCTCCGGAATCCAGATGTGCCGAGACCAAACGAGAGGAAGCGCCGACATGAAGGAACACAGAAAGAAGAAGACGAGAAGGTGAAGGTGATATTTCTGGGTCTAATACTCCACCTTCCAGATGTATTAGCCCCAATCGTTTTTCCAGACGAAGAGAACAAGTGTCACGAAAATGACCTTTGGCCCCACAGTAGAGGCACAGGCCCAGAGTTCTGCGCCTAGCGCGTTCTTCAGGAGACAACTTGGTCCAGTCCAGTTGCATAGGTTCCTCAGCAGGCAGGGGGTGCTCCTCGGATCGAAGAGAAGGGACTGGGAGCTCAAGCTGCCTAAGGAATGGGGAGTGCTGGCGTCTTTTTTCCAGGGCCCTCTCCTGAAAGCGAATATCGATCTGGTTACACAAGGTGATGACACCGTCCAGATCAGCAGGAAGGGATCTTCCTGCTAATTCATCCTTCACTCTATCAGAGAGGCCATGTAAAAAGGTTGCAACTAGGGCCTCATTATTCCAGCTCAATTCAGCTGTGACGATACGGAACTGAAGAGCATACTGTCCCACAGAAGCGGACTCTTGACGGAGACGTAAAAGAGCGCTAGCCGCTGAGGAGACATAACCCGGTTCCTCGAAGATATTCAGAAAAAGTTTCAAGAAATCAGACAGGGTAGAAACAACTGGATCATTCAGTTCCCACACAGGGGCAGCCCAAGCTAGCGCCTCGCCGGACAGAAGGGATATAATAGGCTACTTTCACCCGATCGGACAGGAAGTTTTGGGGCTGAAGTTCAAAATGAATCGTGCACTGGCTAAGGAACCCCCTGCAACCCTTGGAGTCCCTAGAGAAACGGGCCGGAGCTGGAAGTTGTAATGAATGTGTGGCTGCGACTGATGCGATAGGTGCAGCAGCAGATAGCGGTTGAGGTTGTTGAACCGGGGGTCCTAATGAGACCTGAACCTGTTCAAAATGGGATGCCAAATCCTGAAGGAATCGCATCACTTGGGTCTGATGCAATTCCTGGGTCTCAAGTCTGCGAACTAAGCCCTGCAATGGATCATCTGTGGGTAGCGGCACATCAGCCGGGTCCATGGCTGATCAAACTGTCAGGTCACCTAGAGGCTGGGTGACAGATGCACACGTTGGGATCAGGAGTGCACCGCAAGGTAGTGGACCCTACGGCTGACTGCTGCGGACTGAACCCTGGGAGGTCCAGGAAGCAGGTCTACCGGATCACTGACACAGATCCCACTGGGAGCTAGAGCATAGATTCCCCAGGGTGCGGAGTCTAAGAGCCAGTAGGTGTTCACCAGAGCCTTTAATGGTAAGGATGGACTGCGCTGCAGTCTGGCTCCAGGTCGCGGCCCCAGGGTCTCACAGCTCACGCTCACGGTAGACTACAGGAGAAGAGGAAGGAGGCAGCAGGCTGGAACAACAAGGAAAGTAAGGGACAAGCCAAGGTCGGGACCACAAGCAGACAAGGACAACAGAGTACACGCCAAAGTTCAGGGTCAGAGGCAAACAGGGATGGTCGGGAACACGCCAAAGGTCAGGGTCACGAGCAGACAGGAATAGTTAAGAACAGGCCAAAGTCGGTAACAGGAATCAGATGTAGGAAACACAGCAAGTACACACAGAGGCTAACACACAATGGATGATCAGCACTGCTGGCTTGCAGTGCACAGGTTAATATAGGGTTCCCTGATAGGGCCTGGGGTGGGGCCATGCTTAGAGGAGAGGTTACAAAAGCATTCAGGTGAGGGTCAGCTGGTCTCTAGAGATGAACACATGGAGACAGGTATGCTGATCGACAAGCTCTATTGCATAACCATGACACCGTGTTATGTCATTTTTACCATTTTCACACTCTTTCTGAGAAATGGTAGGGGTACATTTGTACCCTGTTACCATTTCACACAGGGGGGAAGGCTGGGATCTGGGGGTCCAGATTCTGATAAGCCCCCACCCGCAGACCCCCACAACCACCGGGCAAGGGTTGTGGGGATGAGGCCCTTGTCCCCATCAACATGGGGACAAGGTGCTTTGGGGGGCTACCCCAAAGCACCCTCCCCATGTTGAGGGCATGTGGCCTGGTACAGTTCAAGAGGGGGGCCACTCTCTCATCCCCCCTTTTCCTGCAGCCTGCCAGGTTGCGTGCTCGGATAGGGGTCTGGTATGGATTTTTGGGGGGACCCCATGCCATTTTTTTTAAATTTTGGCACGGGGTTCCCCTTAATATCTATACCAGTATGGAATTTGGGGGGCCCCCAGGCATTTTTTTTATTTTGGTTCGGGGTTCCCCTTAATATTCATACCAGACCCAAAGGGACTGGTAATGGACTGGGGGGATCCCATGCCATTTTTTTTCAATGACTTATCTGTATTGCCGGGACCGACAATTCATTATAGCCGCGAGTAGTTTTAAATTACTTTTTTTGTTTTAAACATGTCATTTTGCTCTCGGACTGTTCTAAACATGGGAAACATGCACCACTTTATAGACACCCCCCAGGTACGAAATTTAAAGGAATATTTCACGTTTATTGTTTCACTTTAAGCATTATTAAAATCACTGCTCCCAAAAAAACGGCCGTATTTAAAACTTTTTTTGCATTGATACATATCCCCTGGGGCAGGACCCAGGTCCCCAAACACCCTTTAACACTTTTATGACAATACCATGCATATAAGTCTTACAAATTAGCATATTTGATTTCTCCTATAGACTTTGAAAGGGTGTTTTGCGGCTTTCGAATTTGCTGCGAACACCCCAAATTGTTCGCTATTCGGCGAACAGGCGAACACCTGATTTTCGAGTCGAACATGAGTTCGACTCGAACTCGAAGCTCATCCCTACTCTGCATCCAAGGAGAGCATCGGGCTCATCCCTAATCACTGGAGCCAACTTGGCAATATGCTGTGGCTGGGGGAACATGACTGCCAATTTATTGTTTATCAGGGTTCTTCCCTCTCTGTAGGCTCATGTTCCTCATGTTCCTACCTTCCTCAACCTCAGGTACAAGTGGCTGAAGCTGTGTTCAAATAATTTAGCTATGGCAGGAGTAGCTGTGGACAATAAGCCACTCTGGCAGCTGCAATGGACTGCGCACTAGTCTCTGCTTGGGTGATAGAGGATGAGGAGGATCAGGATGATTTAGCAAGCCAGTCAACTACCTCCTCTGCATGCTGTGGCTGGATAGCATTGGCAACATTACTGAACAGAGAAAATGTTGCCCTGCCTGAGCATGGACCACGTCCATCTTTGCCTGTGGACACATACACTGCTGCCCCCTCACAGTGGCATGGGAACGTATGCCTCTCCTTGTTAGCCTCCCAGACATGACGGGGGGCTTATTACTGAAATGTAATAGAGACAGGGAAATGTGTAATTGGATGCACTTTAATCAATGTAAAGTGGTGTTTGAGTACTGCCGCTGACAGAAATGTCAAAACTATAAAAAACTATAAAAAGGGGGGAACAACAGTGTCACGTTCAGAAAAACTGCAGCTCACAATTTCAAAAAAGGGGACAGGCATGGGACAAAAAAATAAAATAAAATAACAGGCAGCAACCAAAAAAAAAGGGAGGGTATACAGCACTATATACAGCCCTAAATGTTATGTAATGTGGTGTAAAACACAGACACACTCCACTGACACACTACAATATACTACAGTAAAACTGCACTGACGCGCCACACTATACTGTACTAAAACTGCACTGACTGGCTAAGGATAGATTAGAGGAACTGAATTTATTCTCTTTTGAGAAGAGATGATTAAAGGAGGATATGATCAACATGTGCAAATACAGTGGGGACGGAAAGTATTCAGACCCCCTTAAATTTTTTACTCTTTGTTATATTGCAGCCATTTGCTAAAATCATTTAAGTTCATTTATTTCCTCATTAATGTACACACAGACCCCATATTGACAGAAAAACACAGAATTGTTGACATTTTTGCAGATTTATTAAAAAAGAAAAACTGAAATATCACATGGTCCTAAGTATTCAGACCCTTTGCTCAGTATTTAGTAGAAGCACTCTTTTGATCTAATACAGCCATGAGTCTTGCAACAAGTTTTTCACACCTGGATTTGGGGATCCTCTGCCATTCCTCCTTGCAGATCCTCTCTAGTTCTGTCAGGTTGGATGGTAAACGTTGGTGGACAGCCATTTTTAGGTCTCTCCAGAGATACTCAATTGGGTTTAAGTCAGGGCCATTCAAGAACAGTCACGGAGTTGTTGTGAAGCCACTCCTTCATTAATTTAGCTGTGTGCTTAGGTCTTGTCTTGTTGGAAGGTAAACCTTCGGCCCAGTCTGAGGTCCTGAGCACTCTGGAGAAGCTTTTCGTCCAGGATATCCCTGCACTTGGCCGAATTCATTTTTCCCTCAATTGCAAGCAGTCATCCTGTCCCTGCAGCTGAAAAACACCCCCACAGCATGATGCTGCCACCACCATGCTTCACTGTTGGGACTGTATTGGACAGGTGATGAGCAGTGCCTGGTTTGTTCTACACATACCGCTTAGAATTAAGGCCAAAAAGTTCAATTTTGGTCTCATCAGACCAGAGAATCTTATTTCTCACCATCTTGGAGTCCTTCAGGTGTTTTTTAGCAAACTCCATGCGGGCTTTCATGTGTCTTGTACTGAGGAGAGGCTTCCGTCAGGCCACTCTGCCATGAAGCCCCGACTGGTGGAGGGCTGCAGTGATCGTTAACTTTCTACAACTTTCTCCCCTCTTCCAACTGCATCTCTGGAGCTCAGTCACAGTGATCTTTGGTTTCTTCTTTCACCAAGGCTCTTCTCCCCCAATAGCTCAGTTTGGCTGGACGGCCAGCTCTAGGAAATGTTCTGGTCATCTCAAACGTCTTTCATTTAAGGATTATGGAGGCCACTGTGCTCTTAGGAACCTTAAGTGCAGTAGAAATTTTTTTGTAACACAAGAAAACAAACAAAGGCGCCTCTAAGTGTAGAAGAAAGACAAGTTTAATGCCCCAACTGGGTTCTAAAAGCACTTACAAGATGGATGGTGTAGTCAGGCACTTCGTAAATGGAGCTGCATTAGAAGGGGTCACAGTGGGAGGAAGCTTTCAGAGCGGATGGATGTAATACAAAGCAGCGGCAGTGTGGAGCAGAGGAAGCCGCTGTGAGGCCGGCGTCGTCAGCACGGAGAGACGGCGTAACCGGAAGTGATGTCATCCACTGGAGCGGTTCCTTAACCAGCCTGGACCGCAAACAGACAGCCGAAGGGAGGAAGTGTCGTCATCAATAAGGGACGCGTTTCGGAACGGTCATACGTTCCTTTATCAACCAATGACTATAATGATGGCTATGCCTGGTATATATACACACACAAACTAATGGTGGGTTGGCCGGGGGCGGGGGCAACAATCAAATTTTGATAATAACATGATATAAAAACGTCTAAATACATTTAAATACATAGAAACACAGGTAACAGCATTTTAAAAGGGGGCAATGAGAAAAATTTATATATATGTATGGGATATTTGGAAGAAGAAAAACAAAAGTAAAAACTGAAATGGTGGAGAGTTAAAAAGGGGAGAGTATATAATGTATTCTATCAAAAGGGTGTCTGGAATAGACAAACACGCAGCCTTACATGTACAACGGCATGGTTAAAATAAATAAATAAATAGGAGCAAAGAGGCAAATATAAATAGCAGAATAAAAAATGAAATTGGGACATTTGTGTCACCAATGCTATCGAAATGTGGTAATATTGGACTACCGCAAATACTGTAGTAAAAGAAGGGACTGGATAATCATTACAAAAGAGGGAGATATATTATCATAAAATTGCGCTGACTTCAAAATCCTCGTTTAACCCTCCAGGGGCTAAAACATTTAATAAAAATATCCAATACATTTCCCTGTGACATAGTCGTCGGTAGCGTTCAGCTGGGGGAAGATCTTTTGGCATTGCCTCAATGACCCATACTTTGAGGCCATTGGTAGACTTATCGTGGGCGTGGAGGTAGTGTCTGGGGACACTATGATTGTCTAATCCGCCTTCAATAAACCGGCGATGTTCGCCAAAACGTTTACGTAGTGGCCGAATGGTACGTCCTACATAAAATAAGCCACAGGGACATGTGAGGCAATATATAACGTGGTCAGATGAGCATGTATGAAAGCCCTTGATTGGGTATGTTTTGCCTTTAACCTGAAAGTCTTTCTGGCCGTGTACCACAAAGCTACAAGTCTTACAGAGAGGCTTACGGCACTGGTACATCCCAGAGATGGCTAGGAATGTAGGCATGTGGTGGCCAGGAGGCAAAGGTCTGGCCTTAAGTTTGCTGGTCGCTACCCTGCTTTTGATGTTGGGTGCCTTTCTATAGGCAAATTGAGGTCTATTGGGCAGGGTGGAAAGAAGGTGTTCATCTTGTAATAGCAGAGGCCAGTGTCTTTTTACAATATTTTCCATTTGCTTATGTTGAGTATGGAATTGAGTGATGAATCGTAAATTACTCTTCTGGAGGCGTGGGCGAGTGTTCTCAGTAAACGGTGTACTCTTATATTTTTGATAAGCTGCATCTACAAGATCAACAGGAAAACCCTTTTCGAGAAATTTTTCTTTCAAAGTAGAACCTTCGATATCATAATCAATGTTTAGGGTGCAATTCTTTTTTAGCCTACAGAACTGACTTTTGGGTACATTGTTTAGCCACAGGGGGTGGTGACAGCTATTGTAATGGAGGAAAGAATTCCCAGCTGTTGGCTTGATGTAGTTTGTAGTTTGTGGCTTGAGAAATTTTTTTGTAACCTCTGTGCCTTGCCACAATTCTGTCGCTGAGCTCTTCGGGTAGTCCCTTTTGACCTCATGATTCTAATTTGCTCTGACATGCACTGTGAGCTGTAAGGTCTTATATAGACAAGTGTGTGGCTTTCCTAATCAAGACCAATCAGTATAATCAAACACAGCTGGACTCAAATGAAGGTGTAGAACCATCTTAAGGATGATCAGAAGAAATGGACAGAAATGGACAGCACCTGAGTTAAATATATGATTGTCACAGCAAAGGGTCTGAATACTTAGGACCATGTGATATTTCAGTTTTTCTTTTTTAATAAATCTACAAAAATGTCAACAATTCTGTGTTTTTCTGTCAATATGAGTGCTGTGTGTACATTAATGAGGAAAAAAATTAACTTAAATGATTTTAGCAAATGGCTGCAATATAACAAAGAGTGAAAAATTTAAGGAGATCTGAATACTTTCCGTCCCCACTGTACATAGAGGGTCCACAGAGGACTGTTGAGTTATTCACCTTAAGGTCATCACAGAGGATAGGGAGGGCACTTTTTATGTCTAGCGGAAAAGAGTTTTCATCTCCAAATATGGAAAGGTTTCTTCACAGTAAGAGCTTTGAAAATGTGGAATAGACTCCCTCAAGAGGTGGTTCTGGCCAGCTCAGTAGATTGCTTTAAAAAAAGGCCTGGATTCTTACTATATGTACATATTTTAACTGGGTACTAACATTTATAGGTTGATTCAGGGAATATCCAATTGCATCTCGGAGATCAGGAAGGAATTTATTCCCCTGTTGTAGAAAATTGGATCATGCTTTGCTGTTTTTTTTTCTTCTTCTGATCATCTGTGGGTATAGGATTGTGTATATGGGAATGTATGTTTTTTTTTCTCTCTTTTATTGTTTGAACTAGATGGGCTTGTGTCTGTTTTCATCATGACTAACTATGTAAATATGTAACTTCAATAAACTGCAGCAAAACACTACAATATACTGCAATAAAGCTGCACTGATGCACTATAATATACTGCAGTAAATTCACTGATGCACTTCAATATACTGCAGTAAAACTGCACTGACGCACTACAATAAACTGAAGTGAAAATGCACTGACACACTTCAATATACTGCAGTAAAACTGCACTGATGCACTACAATATACTACAGTAAATCTACACTGATGCACTTCAATATACTGCAATAAAACTGCCCTAACACACTACACTGACACACTTAAATATACTGCATTAAAACTACCCTGACACACTACATTGACACACTTCCATATACTGCAGTAAAACTGCATGGACATACTACACTGACACTACAGTAAAATTGCCCCGACACACTACACTGACACTACAGTAAAACTTCATGGATGCACTACACTGACACTGTACTATCATTATATTCACACTACACTGACACTCTACACTCACAATATAATCACAATAACACACTAACTCACTATTAGCAATGGACAGAGCCCTGTTCTGTCTATCTCCACTCCAATATCACACTGCAAATGGCTCCTCTGGAAAGGAACCTTTTATAGTGTGGGATGGGTCTATGAGTAATGAGCCATGATTGGTCATCATGACTTTCTCCAATCATGGCTCTTACAGTGCTCTGTGCCCTGATTGGGCAAAGCCTGCATTGCTTCAGCCAATCAGGGCTTAGAATGCAGTATGTGGCATGCAGTGCATTGTGGGGGCATATGGCGGACTGAACAAACCGTCGAACACCCTGCCAATTCAGGTGTTCATCAAACGGGCAAACAACCAATGTTCGGAGTGAATTTATGCTCTGCCCGAACCGTTTGCCCAACATTATGTCTGACTATTGGTACCATATTTTCATGAAGCCAAGACATCAGTAAGAGGCCTTAAAAAATTAGAAACAATGACCTGGCTGTAACAGAGGTATATGGGTATAAGATGATTTTTTTACATTAAGTTTGTCTCCTCTGTTCTGAACCTGGATTTCTGTTAGTCACAGAGGTTCAGTACATTGCTATTAAAATGACTGTGTCTATATAACCCACCTATTTTTCTTAGCGTAAACTAAAAAGAAAAATGTATTTAATACATTTACCTTCTTCTTATCACTTGTGACTATCTCTTGTGACCTTTTTACTATTGATACATTTGAAGATATTTGTTTGTTTTAGTTACTGTATTAATATGTTTTAGATTATCTATTTTTACTGCCCTGTGATTATTTGCATCTCCTGTTATATTTCTTGTAGCTGTGAAATGCCAAGGGTGTTGCTATCCTTTTTGTATTTTTTAAAAGACAGCCTATTCTCATTCATTTTCCTTTTTTACACTAGAATTGAACCATATAGGTTTAATTTTAACCTTGTTATATGTGTTGCCTATTGGAATACACTGGGAAATGCAGCTTAAAACAACTTTAAAATATGCCAATTTATTTTAGTTCCACTATCTGACCCATGAAATTGTCATTCAATAAGTTCAAAAAATGACAATGCTTTGTCAAAATTGTGTAGTTTCACTAGCCCAATTAATATCAGGGTAACAGTGGTTTTTGGCCTACATTATTTAAGGAATAGTTCCACATCAGTAGATATTGGAAGTCCAGGGCCTCTACTTATCACACTGAGGCTGGGTTCACATAGGTGCGGTCGCAGTTTCCAACCTGGGGTCCGGTTCATTCCTGTTCACCGGTTTGGGTGCAATTCAGGTGCGATTTAGGTGAGAATTTTTGCCTGAATTGGCACCTGAACAAGATCCAAAAACACACAAGACCATTTTGGAAATAACACCCTGACCGCCCCGGACATGTGTGAACCGGCTCCATTGAGAGCCGGTTACACCTGTATGTCATGCAAATTGGATGCAGTGAACACCGCATCAAATTCACACATATGTAAGTGGCCAGAATATGTAAGTGATGTAGTATGGATTTATAATAATGGCAGGAAAAAACACTAAACAGGCGCTCCAGTGTAAAAACCCAGAAAACTGTTGTATGTATGGGGAATGTGATAGCTGGACTCAAACATGCGCACACAGCCCTGAGCTAAAAGAAGTTCCACATAAAACAATAATGTCCAAGAAAGATACCAGGTATATTGAAGCTATCAAATATTTGTCTGGGGAGAAGCTATGAGCCATTTCCTGAATGGAGAGGAGCATAGGATGAGAACAGCCCAGGATGGGGAAATGTCTGTGCTGTGTGCTGGCAACATGGGATGGTAACCAAGATCAGCAAGTGAAAAGGAGGAGAGTGTCATCCTGTAGCCATGATGGGACAGATGGCACTGGTGAGATAGGACACCACTCAGTGTCTTCTATTCAGTAGCTGGGATACTCTGTACCCCCCCACCTGGGGATGTCCGCTTAACACACTTCACTGATAACTGGGGAAAAGACACGCACCTCCAGGAGGTGACCTTTCTCCAACACCTGCCAACACTGACAGAGAAACCTTCAGAAATTGCTAAAACAAATCCCTTAACACCTCCTATGGGCCCCTGAGGGGCTGCAGGCTCCAGATTTCATGTCACATGGCTTTGCCCCCCAGATCTAAGTTTTGCCCCCCCAAGCCCCCTGACCACTCCCTCCACCCTGGATGCTATGCCCACTGCTGAGCTTCTTTCCCAGTACAGCACTCTATACTGCTCCTCTTCCACAGGGCTGAAATCACATTCCTTTACAACACAGCCAGTCAGCCATGATCTGCATAGGGTGTATTTGACTACTGCAACTACACTGCCATTCCGACCAGAGGATTTCACAGGTCAGAATGGCAGCATAACAACCAGATACACCCTGTGAAGGCTGATAGACAGTGTGTAAATTAATGTGATTTCAGCCCTGTGTATTGTGGGGGGGGGGCTGTTTACAGTGCTGGAATGGGAAAGGAGCTCTGCTAAATGACCTGCCAGGGGTCTCTGTCCTCTGATTCTCCAGCAGTGATCCCTGTCCTCTGATTCTCCAGGGGTGATCCCTGTCCTCTAATGTAAGGAGGAACTCTGGGAACCCTAGACTCTTAAGCCACTTGGCATGTGGTGGGTGTATCTGCACACACAGTGGAAATGGTAGGTGGTAGTGGGAGGGGCCCAGGTCAACTTTTGCATTGGGGCCCACAAGCTTCAAGCTACGCCTCTGCTTGATTCTACTATGCTTTAGTGCTTCCTGTCTCATTTTTGTGTAAAGAGATGGGCCGAACATCCCCCGGTTCAGTTCACGCCAGGTCTCTCGAACTTTGCAAAGGTTCAGACCCAAACCACAAACCCTATTAAAGTCTATGGATCCCGAACTTGAAAAAGCAAAAGTCCCTTTTTTTAAAGGCTTATATGCAAGTTATTGGCCATAAAAAGGGTATGGGGGCCCAGGTACTGCCCTGGGGGACATCTACCAATGCAAAAAAAAATCAAAAAAGATTGTTTTTAAAGGAGCAGTGATTTTAATGATGCTTAAAGTGAAACAATAAAAATTATGTAAAGTGGCACATCTGTACCGTGTATAGTTACATAGTTACATAGTAGGTGAGGTTGAAAAAAAGACACAAGTCAATCAAGTCCAACCTATGTATGTGATTATATGTCAGTATTACATGTACAGTTGCAATAAAAAGTATGTGAACCCTTTTGGAATGATATGGATTTCTGCACAAATTGGTCATAAAATGTGATCTGATCTTCATCTAAGTCTCAAAAATAGACAATCACAGTCTGCTTAAACTAATAACACACAAAGAATTAAATGTTACCATGTTTTTATTGAACACACAATTTAACCATTCACAGTGCAGGTGGAAAAAGTAGGTGAACCCCTAGACTAATGAGATCTCCGAGAGCTAATTGGAGTGAGGTGTCAGCCAACTGGAGTCCAATCAATGAGATGAAATTGGAGGTGTTGGTTACAGCTGCCCTGCCCTATAAAAAACACACACCAGTTCTGGGTTTGCTTTTCACAAGAAGCATTGCCTGATGTGAATGATGTCTCACACAAAAAAGCTCTCAGAAGACCTACGATTAAGAATTGTTGACTTGCATAAAGCTGGAAAGGCTTATAAAAGTATCTCCAAAAGCCTTGCTGTTCATCAGTCCACGGTAAGACAAATTGTCTATAAATGGAGAAAGTTCAGCTCTGCTGCTACTCTCCCTAGGAGTGGGCGTCCTGTAAAGATGACTGCAAGAGCACAGCACAGACTGCACAATGAGGTGAAGAAGAATCCTAGAGTGTCAGCTAAAGACTTACAAAAGTCTCTGGCATATGCTAACATTCTTGTTAGCGAATCTACGATACGTAAAACACTAAACAAGAATGGATTTCATGGGAGGATACCACAGAGGAAGCCACTGCTGTCCAAAAAAAACATTGCTGCATGTTTACAGTTTGCACAAGAGCACCTGGATGTTCCACAGCAGTACTGGCAAAATATTCTGTGGACAGATGAAGCCAAAGTTGAGTTGTTTGGAAGAAACACACAACACTACTCTTTAAATTATAATCACAACAGAAACTACCCAAATGACCCTAATCAAAAGTTTACATATTCCAGTTCCTAATACCGTGTATTGCTCCCTTTACCATCAATGACAGCTTGAAATCTTTTGTGGTATTTGTGGATGAGGCTCTTTATCTTCCCAGATGGTAAAGCTGCCCATTCCTTATGGCAAAAAGCCTCCAGTTCCCGTAAATTCTTGGGCTGTCTTGCATGAAGTGCATGTTTGAGATCTCCCCAAAGTGGCTCAATGATATTGAGGTCAGGAGACTGAGATGGTCATTCCAGAACCTTCACTTTATTCTGATGTAGCCAATGACAGGTCGACTTGGCCTTGTTTTTTGGATCATTGTCATGTTGGAAAGTCCAAGTACGTCCCATGAGCAGCTTCCTGGCTGATGAATGCTAATGTTGCTCCAGTATTTTTTGATAACATACTGCATTCATCTTGCCATCAATTTTGACCAAATTTCCTGTGCCATTTGTAGCTCACACATCCCCAAAACATCAGTGATCTACCTTCGTGTTTTACAGTAGGAATGGTGTACCTTTCATCATAGGCCTTGTTGACTCCTCTCCAAATGAAGCGTTTATGGTTGTGGCCAAAAAGCTCAATTTTGGTCTCATCACTCCAAATGGCTTTGTGCTAAAAGGGTTGAGGCTTGTGCTGTTTGGCGTATTGTAAGCGGGATACTTTGTGTCATTTGCATAGTAATGGCTTTCTTCTGGTGACTCGACCATGCAGCCCATCTTTCTTCAAGTGCCTCCTTATTGTGCATCTTGAAACAGCCACACCACATATATTCAGAGAGTCCAGTATTTCACCTGAAGTTATTTGTGGGTTTTTCTTTGCATCCCGAACAATTTTCCTGGCAGTCGTGGCTGAAATTTTTGTTGGTTTACCTGACAATGGTTTGGTTTCAACAGAACCCCTCATTTTACACTTTTTGATTACAGTTTGAACACTGCTGATTGTCATTTTCAATTCCTTGGATATTTTGTTTTATCCCTTTCCTGTTTTATACAGTTCAACTACCTTTTCCCACAGATCCTTTGACGATTCTTTTGCTTTCCCCATGACTCAGTATACAGAAACGTCAGTGCAGCACTGGATGAAAGATACAAGGGTCTGTCAGGAGTCCAGAAACTCAGTGACCTTTTATACACACACACACCAATCTTTTAGGTACGCTTGCCAACGAACTGCATGGTAGGTCAACATATGTCTGGTCAAGCATGTGGTGCCCAATAGCAGCTGTGTCACTAACTTGTAGCTTTAGCTGAACACTGTGCAGAGGACGCACTACACTAACGTTTAAATAATGTAGCTGCCTGCGGTAGTGATAGGATCAGGAAAACACCACCAACCTTCTACAGGTAGCTTTAGCTGAAGACTGTGCAGAGGTCGCACTACACTAACGTGTAAAAAATGCAGCTGCCTGCGGCAGTGATAGGATCAGGAAAACACCACCAACCTTCTACAGGTAGCTTTAGCTGAACACTGTGCAGAGGTCGCACTACACTAACGTGTAAATAATGTAGCTGCCTGCAGTAGTGATAGGATCAGGAAAACACCACCAACCTTCTACAGGTAGCTTTAGTTGAACACTGTACAGAGGTCGCAATACACTAACGTGTAAATAATGTAGCTGCCTGCGGTAGTGATAGGATCAGGAAAACACCACCAACCTTCTACAGGTAGCTTTAGTTGAACACTGTACAGAGGTCACAATACACTAACGTGTAAATAATGTAGCTGCCTGTGGTAGTGATAGGATCAGGAAAACACCACCAACCTTCTACAGGTAGCTTTAGCTGAACACTGTGCAGAGGGCGCACTACACTAACATGTAAATAATGTAGCTGCCTGCAGTAGTGATAGGATCAGGAAAACAACACCAGCCTTCTACAGGTAGCTTTAGCTGAACACTGTGCAGAGGTCGCACTACACTAACTTGTAGCTTTAGCTGAACACTGTGCAGAGGTCGCACTACACTAACTTGTAGCTTTAGCTGAACACTGTGCAGAGGTCGCACTACACTAACTTGGAGCTTTAGCTGAACACTGTGCAGAGGTCACACTACACTAACTTGTAGCTTTAGCTGAACACTGTGCAGAGGTCACACTACACTAACTTGTAGCTTTAGCTGAACACTGTGCAGAGGTCGCACTACACTAACGTGTAAATAATGTAGCTGCCTGCGGTAGTGATAGGATCAGGAAAATAACACCAACCTTCTACAGGTAGCTTTAGGTGAACACTCTGCAGAGGTCGCACTACACTAACTTGTAGCTTTAGCTGAACACTGTGCAGAGGTCGCACTACACTAACTAGTAGCTTTAGCTGAACACTGTGCAAAGGTCGCACTACACTAAAAAACAATGTAGCTGCCTGCGGTAGTGATAGGATCAGAAAAACACCACCAATCTTCTACAGGTAGCTTTAGATGTACACTGTGCAGAGGACGCACTACACTAACAATGTAAATACTGTAGCTAATAGGACTAATAGGATCAGAAGAACACCAGCAATTTTCTTCAAATACTGTAACAACACCTGCCTGCCTGACAGTAGGAAGATAATAACAGGAACGGATCTAGCTAAACTGAATACAGTGTATATATATATATATATATATATATATATATATATATATATATATATACACACACACAACATCTGGGATGCATATATATACACAATACACTGTAAGTGCAGCTAACTGACTGACTGTCCTGCCTAATCTATCTAACTTAAATCAAATGACACTGTCTCTCTGTCTCTGTCTCTCAACGCCACAACACACTACACAGGGCCGACGTGCAGGCGGCCTTATATAGTGTAGGACGTGTACTAAACACCCCTAAGCCAGACGGCACTGTGATTGACCAAGCATGCAGGTCATAGTGCATGCTTGGCCAATCATCAGCCAGCAATGCACTGCGATGCCGCAGTGAATTATGGGCCGTGACGTGTCACTCGAATTTGGCGCAAACGGCCCATATCGTTCGCAATTCAGCGAACGATCGAACAGACGATGTTCGAGTCGAACATGGGTTCGGCTCGAACATGAAGCTCATCCCTAGTGACTACCATGTCATACTTGATTTGCACAAAGCATTAGTTAAAAGAACTCTAGATGATGTCAGTAAGAACTACAACAGTTTGTTAAAAATATTTGTTGAAATGCTGCACTGTTGCTCTAGTAAAACATAGCAAGCAGTGTATTTTATTTGTAAAAGGAGAAACTTCAATAGGACGTAAGCTGTGTTTGTGTATACACAGCTGTGTATAACCTGAACATATGTCCTACTTGATCTTCCATGAGTCTCTGGTAAGGAAATCTTGCAAGGAACAATCTTGGCTTCTATGCAAATACATTTTTAATCAGCAGATGTCTGCTTGCTGGGGCTGTCAGAGTCCCTTTCTTCATTCTCTCTTCAGTAAAAGGCCCAAAGGCAAACATGGTTTAACGCACCACCCTTCAAACAATAAATACATATAAATGTGTAGGACTGGTTACACAGTGTCGCCCAGTTGGCAAATATTGCTTTGTGTTACTTATTATTTATAGTTCTACAAATATGTAATTCATTTATGTGATGTGCAATAAATCTTCCCTTCCTCATGTTTTTATGTTCTCATATTGCATGTTATATTCATATTTTAAAATATGCCTCTATGTTATTGTAAGCATATGTAGGCTTTAAGTTGCTTTTGGGAAAGGTGAATGAATAGATTTGTTGCTGTTTCTGGTTCTGAAAATCTGAGCTAGCTATCTTTAAATCCCCTCAATAGAATTTGAGAACAATTTTCTGTACTGTCCTTTGCTAAAATGGGTGTAAACTGTCAACATCAGTCCCAAAATATGATGAATACGTGACACACTTTTCATCTGAAATGTGTTCAGTGAGGTGGAAAGATTTTAGGCAGTAGGAATAGAGGAGGAATGCACAGAACACACCAGGAACAGATTGGGTAGGTCATGTAGAGGGTATTATGTTTAGACAGTTAATTTAAAAAAATAGACACAATCTTTCAGGACTTACGGTAGTACTCCACATGCAAATGATAGGAAAGAAAATGAAACGGGTGCAGACAAAAAAAAGGAACTTTATTGGGTTGTACAATTTCTGGATAAGTGGAATTATGAATGACTGAAGAATTTTGGGATTTAATGAAAAAAAAAACAATAATAATAAGGAAGCTTACCATATTTCTGTGATTAGAAGAAAATGTGAAGTTGTAAAAGACAAACATTAACCTGCATCACAGATTTTCAGATCTAAACCAAATAAGTTAGAGTCAACTTAAATAATATTTTACACCAATATTTTATATTCCTCATATGTATCTGTTGTACCATGTACTTGTGTTAAAAAGTGTCCTGTTCTCTTTGTACTGCTTCCTTTGTGTGAAATTCCTGGTGATCCTGCCAGTCCTCCTGCTTTCCTATTTCAAACTGACCATTCTAGGCATAGAAGCTCATCTTTCTCAGCACAGTCACAGTTCTGGCTATGCTGGGAGCACAACCTGCCTCTCCTCCAATGGTTGGACTCCCCTGAAAAGCTGTTTACTGGCAAGATCACTGTATTGTTGTTCTTACAGCCACACCTCTACAAGCGCCTTTTGCAGTCAAGATTACATATTATGTGATCACTTATAGAAAAAAGTATTTATAATGTTTTTTTTAAATAATGCAGACACATGTTTTGCCTTTCATTTCTATTTTAAACTAAATAGGTTGTTTTACAAGATAAAGGTTCACATACACTTTAATATAAAAATGTTATAAAATGATTACAGTTATCTCACCATTAAACAGTTGATTTTAAAATACAATTTCTAAATATTGAATAAGGTTTTGCAGCCTGAGGCAGCTTGATGAATACATCCAAAGCAACTTCCTGTTGTCGTTTTATGGACAAGTATTAAACACAAACTACCACTTGACTCCTTATTTTGCAAATGATAGCTTCCAGGCTGGCTTGAAAAGTTTGAATTACTCTTAGATAACATTAGATAAAACAAAAGTTGCCACGCTAAAAAAATCCAAAAGTGAAACAATAAAAATCACTATGAAAACAGTTCATATAGCGCTCCAGAAAAGTAAATTGGTGAGGATAAGCAAAAAATCGCTTGCTGGGTGTCCAATAAGTGAATGGGATGCTGTATGAAACTTCACCCGAGTGCACCTCCACCATGAGTTATACAAAATGCTTGCTTACCAGAATGCTGGACTCCAAATTATAGGAGTCTAGACACGCAGTGGTTGGCAAACCGATGATCAGAGCAATCTCCTCTGTATTAAACTGAAGAGAATGGTTTCAAGGCTGACAATACAAACTGTTCCAATTCACAACCCATGAGGAAGAAAGAAATTGCCCACATAGTGTAAAACTGTATGATGTTTTATTAAAAGCATTAAGAGTCTAGTGTTCTGGTAAGCAAGCATTTTTTCAAATGATTGTCATTTTTTATTTCTAAAAATGTTGTCTCTAGGTCAGCTCATATGTACTACTAGTGCCCCATCAACACTTGTCACAGTGTACCTGTGCCCAAAAACATCTGTAATAGTGGTAGTAGTAGTAGTAGTGTGTCTATTAAACATCTAAGTTTACCAGTGCAACCAAACAGCTGTCACAGGCATATACCAGTGTACAATAATATACGTACGACTAGTGTCTCATCAACATCTGTCTCAGTTTACCAGTGCACACCAAAACATCTGTTACAGTGTACTTGTGCCCAAAAATATCTGTAGTAGTAATAGTGTGTGTCCATTCAACTTCTATCAGAATTTACCAGTGCAATCAAACAGCTGTCACAGGCAGGTACCAGTGTGCAAAAACATCTGTACAACTAGTGTCCCATCAACATCTGATGTGAAAGCTGAAAACTTTCTTATATGTAAAAATTTTTTAAAATTCTAATTCAAATTTAGTCAAATTTTTTTTCAAATTCGGACAAATTTTTCTAAATTTGGTTGACTTCTTCTTAAGTTTGGTCTAATTTTTTCAAATTCAGAATTCAGAAAATTTGAAGTGAATTAGAATACGAATAAATGAAACAAAATGTATTTCAAAAACAAATTAAATGAATATATCGGATCTAACGGAACAAAATTAGTTAAATAATGAATCAAATCGAAGTGGAACAAAACAAATGTTTTCATTTTGCATATGTCTAGTTACTTGTTAATACTTTTGACACTACAGTTTGGCACTTTGCCTGAACTTTTTTTTATGCTTACTCTGAAAATCATCCCTCAGGGCCCCACAAACCCTACTGGGTATTGATTAGTTGAATTAGCAGTAAATTACAACATATCCTGATACCCAACATGACGCTACCACTTCCCAATGTTCCCTTCCTGTACTCTCTAGGAACAGCCCAAGTTTCCTCCCACTCCCCCCTTTGTTCTTTTTTTCTCACCTTCATTCTGTCCCCTTTTTCATTCTCCCTTCTCTACCTTTCTCATTTATTTTTCCTTTAGTCTACCCTTAGTTTACCCTCTCCTTACCCCAATGTTTCTGTGACCAATAACCTCTGGAGCTGTAGTGGTTAATTACAGAACCTCCACTCCATGAATTCAACCAACTTTTTACCTGAAGCAACATCTACCAGACAATTCTATAACCTATTGGTGCAATGCAACTTACTTGACACTTGGAAGGAAATAAACCCTAATACTTAAACCCATACAACACATCTTCTTGTATTAATCATATCTTTGTGTACATTACTTCCCTATGCCAGATCTCCCAATATCAACATCAGGTCATGATGCAGTAAGACTAACCTTGACACTACTGATAGTGCGCAAAGAAGAAATTGCCTTGTCTAATGCCGCGTACACACGGTCGGACTTTTCGTCTACAAAAGTCCGACAGCCTGTCCGACAGACTTTCGACGGACTTGCGGCGGACTTTCGACGGACTTGCGGCGGACTTTCTAACGAACAGACTTGCCTACACACGATCACACAAAAGTCCGTCGAATTCTTACGTGATGACGTACACCGGACTAAAATAAGGAAGTTGATAGCCAGTAGCCAATAGCTGCCCTAGCGTGGGTTTTTGTCCGTCGGACTAGCATACAGACGAGCGGATTTTTCGACCGTACTCGAGTCCGTCGGAAAGATTTAAAGCATGTTTCAAATCTAAAGTACGTCGGATTTGAGGCAAAAAAAGTCAGTTGAAAGTCCGGAGAAGCCCACACACGATCGGATTACCAGCCAGCTTTAGTCCGTCAGCGTCCGTTGGACTTTTGTAGACGAAAAGTCCGACCGTGTGTACGCGGCATAAGTCTTCGTTTAGTAACCCTTCAGCAGTATTCTCTATCCAAGCAGCCCTTGTGGAGTTATTTACCCTAAATTAAAGTGAATTTAAGCCTTAAAATGTTTTCTGCTTTAAAAATACAAACATGTCACACTTACTTGCTCTTTCAGAGTAATCCTGATCCTCCTCCTCTCAGGTACCCCAGTGGCACTCTCGGTTGCAATGGGGGCACTCGTGAGTGCTCGCTCCCAAGCCCTGCTTCCTCCTCACTGACTGCGATTGACAGCAGCAGGCCAATGGCTTCCACTGCTAAATCTGAGCTAATAGGGAGGGAGAGAAAGGAGAGAGCCTCTGCTCTCATGCACATTGCTGGTTTGAGATTGGGGGCTAGCTGAATTCCTTCAGCACAGAAGGGTTTTTACCTTCATGCAGACAGTGCATTAAAAAAAAATCCTTATAGTGTTACTAAACCCAGGACCCTGCATTCACTATATCTGGTCTCCCACAGTACACAGAACATGGAAATGCAAATATTTTAGTAAATACAAACTGTAAATATAAGCTGCTTTAGTAAATATAAACTGCTTAATACCTTTCCTCATCAGCAGTAAATAGCAGTCTTGTGACTTCTATGAGTGTGTAGTTAAAGCTTGTAGGAGGAGTTTTAATTCTACTGTGAGTGTCCTATGAGGCTGCAGGACCCCTGACTCTCTGTCTGGACAGTGCTGATTGGTCATGTGCTGATCACATGCACCCTCCCAATAAAAAAAACACTCTCTAGCAATACACACCAAACTGAGCATGTACCGAGTGCCCCCAAGGCTCTGTACTATCAGTGACTAATTGAGAACTACAAGCCAACAGCCGCTAAGGCTGTCAGGACTTGTAGTTCATTCATACACAGAGCTCTGTGAATGAATGATGCGCCCATGTGGGCAGTACTTCATACTTCTCCCCGTACTGCTGCCACAGGAAGGGGTGGCAGTGAGCAGCGGCTGCAGCACTAAAATCAGGTGGAACATGTAACATATTCCCAAAGGTGAACTTAACCTTTAGTGTGGGTTCACACTGATGCAAATTTACAGCGGGTTTAATGCGTTTAGGAAGACACAGAAGAAGAAAATATTACAGCGCACACATGCAAAAAAGACATTTACCTCCAGCAAGGCTAGTCTAAAAACACCTAAACATTTTCAAAAAAACATTATCAAAAAATATGGGGATTTGGTCACACCATATTGCTATATGGTGCTAAGCCCACTTACTGCGACAAAGTACCCCATGATTAGTGGGTCCTACACTATCCATAGACTGGGAGATCCTGCATCTCTGAAGAGCAATACACTCTTCTAAATGGGAGAATCTTGAGGTCTCCACCCATGGCACAAGTGGACACTAATGAGAGGTACTTGATGAGGGAGTGGGGTGCTCCTCACCCAAAGGGATTTGGTCAGAATCCATACAATATACAAACAAGATATTTGGGGGGCACACCCTAAAAGATGCATTAAAGATGGTGCAGCCATAAGACCATACAGTAGAAGAAAATATTACAGCGCACACATGCAAAAAATATCCAAATATCTTGTTTGTATATTGTATGGATTCTGACCAAATCCCTTTGGGTGAGGAGCACCCCACTCCCTCATCAAGTACCTCTCATTAGTGTCCACTTGTGCCATGGGTGGAGACCTCAAGATTCTCCCATTTAGAAGAGTGTATTGCTCTCATGGTTCAGAGATGCAGGATCTCCCAGTCTATGGATAGTGTAGGACCCACTAATCATGGAGTACTTTGTCGCAGTAAGTGGGCTTAGCACCATAATGTTTTTTGAAAATGTTTAGGTGTTTTTAAACTAGCCTTGCTGGAGGTAAATGTCTTTTTTGCATGTGTGCGCTGTAATATTTTCTTCTACTGTATGGTCTTATGGCTGCACCATCTTTAATGCATCTTTTAGGGTGTGCCCCCCAAATATCTTGTTTGTAGGCAGACACAGATTCGCAGGTCATGTGAAAAGCATAGTGTTCCATGGCTTTGGTTCACATCTATGCACTGTGAATTTGGTGCGAGAAAAAAAACGGTCCTGTACATGTTAACTGCGGGTGCGTTGCAAATTCCTATGGTGCAGTGCGAATTTTATCTTCATAGGCTTCAATTGAACGTGCAGTAAACTCGCAGCACACGGTTCACATCTCTGCGAATTGGCTACCTCCTGAAATTCACGATAAAATCATGGTAAATTCGAAGTAAAATTGCAGTAAATTCCCACCTGTCTACCTCAAAAATTCGCACCTCACAGAGAACAAAAAAAACAGATCAAATTCTCAGTACATCGCATTGCAGTAGTGTGAACCTAGGCTTAACCACTTTAGCCCCAGAAGAATTTACCCCTTTCCTGACCAGTGTGTTTTTTGCGATTCGGCACTGCGTCGTTTTAACTGACAATTGCGCGGTCGTGCAATGTGGCTCCCAAACAAAATTGATGTCCTTTTTTTCCCATGAATAGAGCTTTCTTTTGGTGGTATTTGATCACCTCTGCAGTTTTTATTTGTTGCGCTATAAACAAAAAAATAGTGACAATTTTTAAAAAAGCACATTATTTTTTACTTTTTGCTATAATAAATATCCCCCAAAAATATTTAAAAAATTTTTTTTTCCCTCAGTTTAGGCCAATACATATTCTTTTACATATTTTTGGGAAAGAAAATTGCGTTTATTGATTGGTTTGCGCAAAAGTTATAGCGTTTACAAAATAGGGAATAGTTTTATGGCATTGTTATTATTATTTTTTTTTTTTTACTAGTAATGTGGTGATCAGCGATTTTTATCATGACTGCGACATTATGGCGGACACATCGGACATTTTTGACACATTTTTGGGACCATTGTCATTTATACAGCAATCAGTGCTATACAAATGCACTAATTCCTGTGTAAATGACACTGGCAGTGAAGGGGTTAACCACTAGGGGGCTAGGGAGGGAATAAGTGTGTACTAGGGATGTGTTACTAACTGTGGGGGGGCGTGGCTACATGTGACACATCACTGATCTCTGCACCCAATCACAGGGAGCAGAGATCAGTGACACTGTTACTAGACAGAACTGGGAGATGCTTGTTTACATTAGCATCTCTCCGTTCGTCCTCTCCGTGAGGCGATTGAGGGTATCCCCGAAGCGATCGAGTTTACGGGACCCGCGACAAGACTCACGGAGCTCCCGGCCAGCGCGCACGCACGCCGCCGGTGGCGCGCATGCAATGTCACGGCGGCAAATACAAAGAGACGTACGGGTACGCCCATTTGCCCAGCCATGCCATTCTGCCGACGTACATCGATGTGCGCCGGTCAGGAACCAGTTAATGTGTAACACAAATACTGCAACTTTGTTAGATGAAACACAAATTTTTTACCTCCGTAGAGTTTCTCCAATATCTGAGAACTGGCACATTCATTCTAATTAGGGATGGTCCCAATGTTCAAATCGAACGTAAGTTTGAATCGAACATCAGGTGTTTGTTCTCAAAACAAACTAACATATTGGTCATTGAGGCAAATTTGAGTGCTGCGGAGCACCCCATAATGCACTGCGAGATCGTAGTGCATTGACGGCTGCTGATTGGCCAAAGCATGCACCTGACCTGCATGCTTTGACCAATCACAGCACGCTCTGCTGTGAGAGCCATGATTGGCCAAAGGCAGGGTGCCTTTAGCCAATCATGGCTCAGGGTGCTAAGTCCATGCCCCATCCTATATAAGGCTGTTTACACGGTGGCCGTATACAGTGTTATGAATGAGAGAACAGTTAGCTAGAGGCAGGTTATCTAGGGGCGTGCAGGCAGTTTAGTATATATAGTGTAGTCAGTGGTGTATCTATACATGACTATACAGTGCTGGCGGTGTATTGATATATATATATATATATATATATATATATACACAGTGTAATATATATATATATATATATATATATATATGTATATATATATATATATATATATATATATATATATATATATATATATATATATATATATATATATAGTACAGGATGCCGTGGCTGGGTCCTGGAAGGACGCTATGTTTCCCCTCTGTTTGGACTGTGGTCCCTTTAAGGGAACAAAAAAAGGGTTAACTCACCTGTAAGAGGAAGTGGGTTTAAAACAAGACAGGAAGTTAGAGAGGGTGTGGAGGAGTGTAGAGGAGAATGTGGATGGTGTTTTGGTGTGCAGCAACAGTGAATAGCAGTGTCCTGCCTGGAAGCCTCCTGCTAGAGGAATCTACCTGCAACAGAAACTAAGGACTGTTTAACTGCAATAGCAGTTCTGGACTTTGCAAGTCGGTGAGTCTGAAACCTTTTTCTTTTGTTTTTGCTGCTGTAAAGCTATTTAAGTTCAATAAATCTCCTTTTGAGTGAAAAGCCTGTGTCCTGCGATCTAGCTGGTTCCCCAAACATTACAAGTGGTGCTCGAATGTGGGCAGGACAGAGTAACAGGCGTTTTTCTTGCTGTTTTTTTTTTTGTATTGGACTTAAAACTGACATTTAAAGGGACAGTACAGTGGATTTATGTCCTGGGTTAAAGCCGCACAAACCCTGAAAGCTGAAGCAATGGAGGAGCTAATTAAACAGCTGTCCTTGGCTAATATACAAGCGCAGACTCGCCATGAGGAACTAATCAGTGCTCAACAACCCAGCTGGAGGTACAGCAAGAAAACACTCGCCTGTTGGTGGCCCAGTTGGCAGCCCAGCAAGCAACCCAGCAAGAGGTTATGCAGGCTCAGGTGACTGCCTTAAAAGAAGTAGTGCAGCAGCTTTCTCAGGGTCGTGAGCAAGCGGCTGTTGCCCCTGGCAACCAGGTGACCGTGAGGGCAAGCCATTTTTTGCAGAAGTTGTCCCTGAGTGATGATGTAGAGGCATTTCTTGCTACATTTGAGAGGACGGCAGAGAGAGAAGGGTGGCCCCAGGACCAGTGGGCCAGCCTAATTGCTCCTTTCCTAACCGGAGATCCTCAAAAAGCCTACTTAAAGGCAGGATTATTGGCTCGTTTGGGGGTAACTACAGGTGTTCGGGCCCAACGAGTGCACCAATGGAAGTATCGTCCAGATCATCCACCATGGTCTCAAATGCATGACCTGGTGCAACTTGTAAAAAAAAAATGGCTGCAGCCCGAAATGTTGTCTGGCCTCCAAATCGTGGAGCGGGTCGTCCTGGACCGATACCTAAGGTCACTGCCAGACGACCTTCAACGGTGGGTCAGCCATGGAGACCCCAAAACAGTGAACCTCCTTGTCGAGATGGTGGAACGATACACAGTGGTGGAGGATCTGCTTGGCCCTACCAAGCGCCAAGGACCCAGTCTGCCACGGCCTAATCGTTCGACTGCTGCCCTTTGAAAGGACATTCCCCGGAGCCCTAGAACCAACACCCCGGAAGGTCAAGAGTCACTCCCGATACCTTCTCAGCGATCTTTTTCTGTTCGGAGAGGAGGGGATGTGCAATGTTGGCGATGTCATTCCTGGGGCCATACCCGGGCCCACTGCCCACTGCAAGAGGAGCCCATGGAGAAGAGAAATTCGAGTGTGTTATCCAAGTGAACCACCTTCCTGCCCGGGCTTTGCTGGACTCCGGAAGCATGGTAACCCTGGTCCATTCTAGAGTAATTGGGAAGATCGGTCCGGTAAGAAAAACTTTACGGGTGGTGTGCATTCACGGGGACACTAGAGAGTACCCTCTCATCTCAGTGTCCATCTCCTCAGCATGTGGCACTGGTACTCAAGAGGTGGGGTGGTAAAGAACTTAGTACATGATGTTATCATAGGACGAGACTGTCCATTATTTGCAAAACTGTGGGGACATGGAGAACTACCTGGACGTCCAGAGACTGGGTAGAAACTAGTCCCTCTGTTACTGCTGTTGAGAGAAATAACCCTGAAATGCCGAATGTTCTTGAAAATGCTAATGATTTGGTTAATGGTGATGAAAGTAGTGCTGATATTATTAAGGGTGTCACAATGTGTGGTTCACAGACCTACCTGAACACTGAAGAGGGGGGGAACCTTCCCCACTTCAGGTAATGCTGGGGGAAGAGGATGAGGAAGTGGCCGTAACCCTTGCCCTGCCAGATTTGGGTGTTCCGCAGGGGGCATTTGGTACTGCCCAGATGCAGGACCCCACTTTGGCCCATGCAGGGGAACAGGTTGTAGTAATAAATGGGGTTCCCCAAGAGCCAGGTGCGAATGAGCGGTGGCCACACTTTGCAATATGTAATGAATTGCTTTATCGGGTTACCAAAGTGAGAGAAAATGTGGTAGAGCAATTATTGGTACCCCAACAGTATAGACGCAAGGTCCTGGACCTGGCCCATGATGATGTTTTAGGGGGACACCTGGGAGTTGAAAAGACGGAGGCATGGATCACCGACCGGTTTTACTGGCCAGGTCTGAAAGCAGAGGTAAGGAGATACTGTACCTCTTGTCCCACCTGTCAGTTGACCGCTCCGGTGACCCACTTCCGGAATCCTTTGGTCCTTCTGCCCATAATTGAGGTCCCATTTGAAAGGATAGCCATGGATATAGTGGGTCCCTTGGTGAAGTCGGCTCGAGGTCACTCCTACATACTGGTGATTCTCGACTATGCCACCCGATATCCTGAGGCTCTACCCCTGCGGAATACCTCCTCTAAGGCTATTGCCCGGGAATTATTCCAGTTGTTTACACGGACTGGTTTTCCCAAGGAAATACTAACGGACCAGGGAACCCCGTTTATGTTGAGGGTTATGGCCGATGTGTGCAAGCTCTTCCGGATTAAACAGCTGCGCACATCAGTCTACTATCCCCAAACGGATGGGTTAGTAGAACGCTTTAATAAGACCCTTAAATCTATGCTCAAGAGAGTTGTACAAAGGGATGGGAAAGACTGGGACTGTCTGTTACCAGCTCTCCTGTTTGCTATCTGGGAAGTGCCCCAGGCCTCCACTGGGTTTTCGCCCTTTGAGTTGGTATATGGGCGGAGACCTCGCGGACTACTGGATTTTGTTAAAGAGGAATGGGAAAGTGAACCTAGTCAGCATAAGAGTGTTCTTGAATATGTTTCCCAAATGCAGGAGAGGATCCGAACTGTGTTGCCACTAATCAAGGAACATTTACAAAAAGCCCAGGAGGCTCAACGACGAGTCTATAATAGGGCTGCTAAAAAAAGGAACTTCCAAGTGGGGGATCGAGTAGCGGTGTTGATTCCCACTGTGGAAAGTAAATTCTTAGCCAGGTGGCAAGGCCCCTTTGAAGTTGTAGAAAAAGTGGGAGAGGTGAATTATAAAGTCCACCAACCGGGTAAGAGGAAACCCTATCAAATATATCATGTAAACTTGTTAAAGCCCTGGACAGAGAGGGAACCAGTGACCTGCCTGGCTAGTGCAAGATTGGAGCCTCGGGTTGGGGTGGAGAGTGTCCAAGTAGCAAATACCCTGTCTAAAACCCAAAGTCAGCAGGCAAAGGAGTTCTTCCAGAGAAATAAGGAAAAATTTTCAGACTTGCCAGGGCTCACGAGTACCATAGAGCATGATATCATCACGGAACCAGGAGTCAAAGTTTTTGTCCGGCCCTACCGCATCCCAGAGGCCCAAAGGAAGGCTGTTTCAGAGGAAGTGAAGAAGATGTTAGACCTGGAGATTATTGAAGAATCGCAGAGTGAGTGGTCGAGCCCGATTGTGTTGGTACCGAAGCCCAACGGGACTCTGCGATTCTGCAATGATTTCCGGAAACTTAATGAAGTTTCACGGTTTGATGCCTACCCCATGCCCTGGGTAGATGAGCTTATTGAGAGACTAGGTCCAGCCAGGTTTATCACTACGTTAGACCTTACCAAGGGATATTGGCAAATCCCATTGACTAAGGCTGCTAGGGAGAAAACTTCTTTTTCTACCCCAGAGGGGAGTTTTCAGTACAAAAGGATGCATTTTGGATTGCAAACTGCTCCAGCCACATTCCAGCGAGCAATGGATAGGATTTTACGACCTCACCGGAAGTATGCCTCAGTGTACTTGGATGAAATAGTCATTTTTAGCAGAGACTGGGAATCACACTTGCCCAAAGTCCAGGCAGTGCTGGACTCTCTTTGGAAGGAGGGGTTTACAATAAACCCTGAAAAATGTGCTTTGGGAATGGAGGAGGTGAAATACCTGGGCTATATCGTGGGTAGAGGGGTGGTGAAACCTCAGGTCAGCAAGGTAGAGGCTATACAGAGTTGGCCCCGTCCCCTCACAAAAAATCAGGTACATGCATTCTTGGGCATGGTGGGATACTACAGGAGGTTTGTACCCAACTTTGCCACGTTAGCGGCTCCATTGACCGATCTGACTAAGGGTCGGAAATCGGTCATGGTGGAGTGGAATGCAGACGCTGAGAAGGCCTTTTTGGAGCTCAAGTCGGCACTGTGCCAACACCCTGTCCTGGTAGCACCCAATTTTTCAAAAGAGTTTGTTTTCCAAACTAATGCTTCCGATGTAGGGTTGGGAGCGGTGTTGTCACAGGTTGTTCATGGAGAGGAGCACCCGGTAGTCTTCCTCAGTAGGAAGTTAACACCAGCGGAGAAAAACTATGCTATAATTGAACGAGAGTGTCTGGCCATTAAGTGGGCTCTGGAGTCCCTCAGATATTACCTTTTTGGGGAGGAAGTTTAGGCTGATTTCTGACCATGCCCCTTTAACATGGTTGAGACAGGGTAAAGGGAATAATGCCAGGGTTACTCGGTGGTTCCTGACACTCCAGGAATTTAAATTTGTAGTGGAGCATAGGCCCGGGAGACTGCATCAAAATGCAGATGCCCTCTCCCGAGTCCATTGTTTGAGCTCCACTGTTGCCTCCACCTCCTCAGCTTTGGGTCACAGGGGGGGGATATGTACAGGACGCCGTGGCTGGGTCCTGAAAGGACGCTATGTTTCCCCTCTGTTTGGACTGTAGTCCCTTTAAGGGAACAAAAAAAGGGTTAACTCACCTTTTAAGAGGAAGTGGGTTTAAAACAAGACAGGAAGTTAGAGAGGGTGTAGAGGAGAATGTGGATGGTGTTTTGGTGTGCAGCAACAGTGAATAGCAGTGTCCTGCCTGGAAGCCTCCTGCTAGAGGAATCTACCTGCAACAGAAACTAAGGACTGTTTAACTGCAATAGCAGTTCTGAACTTTGCAAGTCAGTGAGACTGAAACCATTTTCTTTTGTTTTTGCTGCTATAAAGCTATTTAAGTTCAATAAATCTCCTTTTGCGTGAAAAGCCTGTGTCCTGCGATCTAGCTGGTTCCCCAAACATTACTATATATATATATATATATATATATATATATATATATATATATATATTGCATTCAGTGTAGACTATATACATACAGTGCAGGCAGTCTAGTATATTGATATATAGTGTATATATATATATTTCGGGTCCATCCAAAGCACCTTGTCCCCATGTTGATGGGGACAAAGGCCTCATCCCCACAACCCTGGCCCGGTGGTTGTGGGGGTCTGTGTGTGGGGGGCTTATTGGAATCTGAAGCCCCCTTTAACAAGGGGGCCCACAGATCCCATCCCCATTTATGTGAATTGTACCCCTACAAATTTACCAAAAAAAGTGTCAAAACATAAAAACCACAAGAGACAGTTTTTGACAATTCCTTAATAGAAAAGAAAAAAAAGTGTCCCGCAATATCCATCCATCTTCATATCTACCTTCAATCATGCTGTCCAACAGACCCGAAAAATAAAAAAAAAATGCTTTTTTGGTGAATGGGTAGGGGTAGAATGTAAAGGGGGCTTCCAGACTCTGATAAGCCCCCACCCGCAGACCCCCACAACCAACGGGCCAGGGTTGTGGGGACGAGGCTCTTGCCCTCATCAACATGGATACAAGGTGCTTTGGGGGGACCCCAAAGCACCCACCCCATGTTGAGGGCAAGCGGTCTGGTATAGATTTTGGGGGGACCCCATCAGAATTTTTTTTTTACATTTTGGCGTGGAGTTTCCCCTAAAATCTGCCAGACCCAATGGGCCTGGTATGGATTCTGAGGGGGGACCCCACGCTGTTTTTTTTTATTTTGTCATGGAGTTCCCCTTAAAATCCATGCCAGAACCAAAGGGCCTGATATGGACGGGGGGGGACACATGCCGATTTTTTTTCATTGATTTCTCATCTATATTGCCGGGAGCTGGCAATACATTGCAGCCGCGAGCAAGTTTAAATGACATTTTTGTCTTTAGAAATTTAATTTTGCTGTGGCACTGTTCTACACATCACACAGATGCGCCACTTTACAGGCAGACCAAGGGGACTCCCAGGCACGATATTTAAAGGAATATTTCATTTTTATTGTTTCACCTTAAGCATTGTTAAAATCACTGCTCCTGGAAAAAGGTTGTTTTAAAAACTTTTTTTTGCATGGATACACGTGGATACACGTCCCCTGGGGCAGTACCCAGGTCCCCATACACTTTTTATGGCAATAACTTGCATATAAGCCTTTAAAATTAGCACTTTTGATTTTTCATCTTCGTGTCCTATAGACTTTAATAGGGTTTGCATGTTTGCTCAAACTTTTTGCCTGTTCGCATGTGCTGGTGTGAACCGAACCGAGGGGAGTTCGGGTCATCCCTAATTCTGATCATCAGAACCTTCTTGGTGTATGGGATGCCTTCAAGGCCTCCTTAGATGTGTGTTCATATCGAAAATTGCAAATATCAAACAAGCCACCAACTCACAAAAAGTACAGGCTGCACAGCTGGTGAGTCGATTGGAGGCCGATCCCTCTGACTCTACTAGAGGAGCATGGATCTCTGCCAGTGGAGGCTGGTGAAGTTTTAGGATGGGGGCGCCAGACCCCACCCCTCCCTTTTGACCCATCCCACTTCTCCTAAGCCCCACCCACTATAGAATCCACCCACTCCGTCCCCTCTATTCCACTAACTACCACCCATAGTGTCAGGAGTATACAGCTCAGCATCACGTGGGACAGAGTATACCACCCCAGCATCACGCGGGACAGAGTATACCGCCCCAGCATCACGCGGGACAGAGTATACCGCCCCAGCATCACGCGGGACAGAGTATACCGCCCCAGCATCACGCGGGACAGAGTATACCGCCCCAGCATCACGCGGGACAGAGTATACCGCCCCAGCATCACGCGGGACAGAGTATACCGCCCCAGCATCACGCGGGACAGAGTATACCGCCCCAGCATCACGCGGGACAGAGTATACCGCCCCAGCATCACGCGGGACAGAGTATACCGCCCCAGCATCACGCGGGACAGAGTATACCGCCCCAGCATCACGCGGGACAGAGTATACCGCCCCAGCATCACGCGGGACAGAGTATACCCCCCCAGCATCACGCGGGACAGAGTATACCGCCCCAGCATCACGCGGGACAGAGTATACCGCCCCAGCATCACGCGGGACAGAGTATACCGCCCCAGCATCACGCGGGACAGAGTATACCGCCCCAGCATCACGCGGGACAGAGTATACCGCCCCAGCATCACGCGGGACAGAGTATACCGCCCCAGCATCACGCGGGACAGAGTATACCGCCCCAGCATCACGCGGGACAGAGTATACCGCCCCAGCATCACGCGGGACAGAGTATACCGCCCCAGCATCACGCGGGACAGAGTATACCGCCCCAGCATCACGCGGGACAGAGTATACCGCCCCAGCATCACGCGGGACAGAGTATACCGCCCCAGCATCACGCGGGACAGAGTATACCGCCCCAGCATCACGCGGGACAGAGTATACCGCCCCAGCATCACGCGGGACAGAGTATACCGCCCCAGCATCACGCGGGACAGAGTATACCGCCCCAGCATCACGCGGGACAGAGTATACCGCCCCAGCATCACGCGGGACAGAGTATACCGCCCCAGCATCACGCGGGACAGAGTATACCGCCCCAGCATCACGCGGGACAGAGTATACCGCCCCAGCATCACGCGGGACAGAGTATACCGCCCCAGCATCACGCGGGACAGAGTATACCGCCCCAGCATCACGCGGGACAGAGTATACCGCCCCAGCATCACGCGGGACAGAGTATACCGCCCCAGCATCACGCGGGACAGAGTATACCGCCCCAGCATCACGCGGGACAGAGTATACCGCCCCAGCATCACGCGGGACAGAGTATACCGCCCCAGCATCACGCGGGACAGAGTATACCGCCCCAGCATCACGCGGGACAGAGTATACAGCCCCAGCATCACGCGGGACAGAGTATACAGCCCCAGCATCACGCGGGACAGAGTATACAGCCCCAGCATCACGCGGGACAGAGTATACAGCCCCAGCATCACAGGACAGAGTATACAGCCCCAGCATCACAGGACAGAGTACATACCTCCCATGGTTAAACAAAACCAATCCCCCTTACCATCCCTCTCCCCATCATTACACAGGACCCATTCCTCAAAACTACCCCCCATTGTTACACAGGACCCCCTCCCTCATACTAAAGCCATAATTAAACACAGAGAGGTTATTTGTTTAGGGTGAAGAGGCAGGGATTGGGGGTGATTAGGTTGGAGATGCAGGAAGGGGGGTGTTTAGGGTGGAGATGCAGGGAGGGGGGTGTTTAGGGTGGAGATGCAGGGAGGGGGGTGTTTAGGGTGGAGATGCAGGGAGGGGGGTGTTTAGGGTGGAGATGCAGGGAGGGGGGTGTTTAGGGTGGAGATGCAGGGAGGGGGGTGTTTAGGGTGGAGATGCTGGGAGGGGGGTGTTTAGGGCGGAGATGCAGGGAGGGGGAGTTTAGGGTGGAGATGCGGTGAGGGGGTGTTTAGGGTGGAGATGCAGTCAGGGGGGTGTTTAGGGTGGAAATGCAGCCAGGGGAGTGTTTAGGGCGGAGATGCAGGGAGGGGGTGTTTAGGGCAGAGATGCAGGGAGGGGGTGTTTAGGGTGGAGATGCAGTCAGGGGGCTGTTTAGGGTGGAGATGCAGTCAGGGGGTGTTTAGGGTGGAGATGCAGTCAGGGGGGTGTTTAGGGTTAAGAAACCCCACAGCTGCCCACCCTCCCCCCTCCATGAAGCTCTGCAGCAGCTGAGAAAAGTGAAAGTGATCAGAGCTGGGGGGAGGGGGGGCAGGCTTACGGCAGGACACAGTACTCACTGGAACAGTTACACTTGGTTTGCTGCTCTGCAGAGGAGTCCGAGGAGGGGGAAGCATGATGCGGGAGAGAGAGAGAGACATGCAGGCAGGGGGAGTAAATACAGAAGGTCAGCAATCCTCTACTCACCTGGTGCTCTCTGGTACACTGCCAGCTCTGTGTCCATCCATCTGCTGCCACTGTGATCCGCTCCCCGCCTCACATCAAAGGGTCTCGGTCCCAGATAGTTGCAGTCATGTCTCCGGAGTCCGCACTCCACAAGTTAGTGTCAGTGAGCCTGCCGGGAAACTAGAAGTGACGCGGCAGTGCCGAAAAAGCACCGCCCAATCACCCTCCGGTCCCGGCCAATAGAAAGGCAGAACAGGAGCCAGGGACAAATCAGTGGCAAGTGGGAGTGTGTGCGGGCGCACAGCTTGCACCCTGCACACACCCTAAACACGGGCAAATCAGCTTGCCAGCTTGCAATCAGCTGATTGCAAGCTGGGAAGCTTCCCATAGACTGCCGTGTGTCCGGCGCCCGGACACTCTTAACCTCCCTGGCGGTATGATTATTTCGGATTTTAGGTGCTGAAAGCGGTACAATTATTTTGCATGGAAATTTGGCGTTTTATATTGTAGGTCTGTAATTCTTAACAATAACACACTTAAATCTGTCCAAACAAGAGTCTATTAGATATCCCGGGTATGATAAAGTTTGAAACACAAAAACATAAATTATAATATAATAAATAAAAATAAATAATTAAAAAAATAAAAATAAAATAATAATAAAATAAATTTCCCCACAATTCACTATCGCTCAATTCTGCAAGTGTTCTAATTTACTATCGCTGTTTTCTAGCTGGTCTAAAACCATTTTTGACGTAAAGGGACACTTTTTGGTTGCTATGGACAATCTTCAGTTTCCAGCCAGAAAGAACAGTATATATAATATAGAACTGCATGCAGGGCATAGGATAAAGCACTGGGGACAAAAGGGATGTGAAATAATTTCATACAGTACTGTAATCTGTAAGATTACAGTACTGTATGTGTTATGCTTTTTACAGTTTTTTTAATTTGCCGCCAGGCTCCGCCCCCGTGCGTCGCGACGCTCGCAGGGAACGGAGCCTGGCACGGAGAGGCTTCGGGCAGAGGACGGAGCCCACGGACACTGCAGGGGACATCGCAGGATCCCGGGGACAAGGTAAGTAATGCCGCCCCAGGATCCTGCAATGCGATCCCGAGTGTGGCTCAGGGTTACCGCTAATGGGACTGAATTTTAACCGGGAAAACCGCCAGGGGGGCTACAGTGGCCATTTTTAAAAAAAATTTTTTTTTGTCAAAAGCTTGGGGGGGGGGGGGGGGGGGCGGCGCCCGGGCGCCCCCTATGGTCGGGCTGCCACTGATCTCTGCACAGGATGCTATGGTCCACAATATTACTTCAGGTGCTGAGCGGAATTTTTTTTTAGTAAATTGGCCTTTTACAAGGAGGGAGAGCAGACTGGTCGATAGCTGGCAAGGATTGCTCAATCCCATTAAGTCTCCCCGTCTATAGGTGCCTTACGTACGCAGGCTGGGGCTGTGGTAAACTCTCCAGATCAAATTATGACTGAACTAGTAGAGGTCTCCACCACTTTATAGCAGTCCAAACAAAACTACTCTCTAGACTCTCTGTCCAATTTTTTGCAGGGGGTGGATCTACCTTGCTTGTCGGATACCCATAAACATTTTCTGGATTCCCCTTTAACTTTGAAAGCACTACAGCTGGCGACCAGTCTGTTCTTCAATTCCAAGGCACCAAGAGATCATGGCTTTCCCATGGAGGTCTATAAGCAATATGGGGAGGGTATCCTCCCTCACTTACTCAAAGTGTTTAATGCAGCCAGATGGCAACAGTGCCTTCCAGTGTCCATGACAAAAGCAAACATTATCTTACTGTTAAAACCTGGTAAAGACCCCCCCAGACCCGGGTTCCTATAGGCCTATCTCCCTCGTACAGTCTGACATAAAAATTCCAGCTAAAGTGCCGTCCTTGCATTTGAATATGGTCATTTCAACTATCATCCACTCCAATCAGTCGGGTTTTATTCCCCAAGAATCTATGGCAATCAACCTACGTAGGTTATTCCTTAACTTACAGTCCGAGGCGGAAAATATGGGGGACAGGGTCCTACTGTGATTAGATGCCCATAAGGCCTTCGACAGTATAGAGTGGAGATACTTATGGGCCACAATGGAGAAATTCGGTTTTGGAAACGCATTCTTGTCCTGGGTTTGCTTGCTATACAACTCTCCTTAGTTTATGGCCTTAGGAGGGGGCGTATAAGTGTAGTCCTACCAAAGCATTCACATTCCACCTGGTGTTGAGTCTGGCATGTGTTCAAGTTCCCAAGGGAAAGATCCACCACACCTCCTTTTTTTTTTTTTTTTTGTTGCTCAATGTTTTTTTTGAAAAGTTTAAACAATACTGTAATACAGCGATATGTCAATTATTCCCATCCGAGAGCCAGCATAGCTCTTCGGTAGGGTATGAACTAAAGAACTTATAACCTTAGAACAGTACATCACATTAACAGTGATTATAAGGCATACATCGTGATACCTATCCCCCCTGAAGGTTTATTATGAGTCATTATTTCAATCTATATAGAGCTAGTTGGGGCTGAATGTACCGCATTTTTAAGGGTGAAACCTGGGGAAGTTGTATAATTATGGGTTCTGTTCCGGTTGGTCCCAAGGGGAAAAACGCACGCCACCCCTATAGGGATCGTACAGTGGCCTACATGCGCCCCCAGATTTTCAGTCCTGTTCCCCCCCTCCATCCCACCTGACTGGTTCTATTCATCAGAAATATGCAGGAACAGTCTTATGGCAGTACTCTAGCAGTTGTGGAAAATAAAGGTCGACTCCAAGCCCAGTAATACCAAATGTAGCTAACAGTAAACCGGTGGGGCAAAATCATAAATGAACAAAATTGAAGTAAACACACCCTTTCAGGGGGTAGGTGCATTGCCCTCCACAGGATAGACCCTGTGGGGTTACCAGGTAGGCATATCTGGTAGTAGGAAAGAAGCATAGAAGGAAAAGGAGAAAAAGGAGTGAGAGGGTGCATGTCAGGGAAATGGCCGTGTTGTGGGCAATTCCGCCAGTAACCGTCATGGTGGCAGGCGAGTCTAGTGAGCACGCCCTGATCTTGTAGGCACACCCCTCTGGCCTATTTAAACCTGCCACTGACACTTGCAGTTTGCTGGATTATTATTGTTACTGTGCCTTGTATACTCTGAAGACCCCTGCTTGACCTCTGCCCGGCTTGACCTGTGTTCCTGTTTATCTCCTCGCTCTGACCCCGGCTTGGCTGACTATTCTCCGATCTTCTGCCCTCTGTGTATGACCCGGCTTGTTCCTGTACCTCTCTCGGACTGTCTTTTGGTATCTGACCCCTGGCCTGGCTGCGGACCCTGTTCCTGGTTTACCCTGCTGTTACCGTTCAAGACTTCTCTCCGCACGGCTGCCACAACGCACTCTAGCTACTTACAGCCAACCAGCCAGCTTGCAGTATTCCTGGCAACCCATGCACCTCTGTGCATCGCATTCCCTGTACCCAAATCCAGGTACGTGCTGCACTCAGCCGCAAGGGGCGCCCTCTCAGCAACCCGGCCTCACACTACAGACTTGACAGTGCATCTGTAGTACGATAATTGAGGTAACGCAAAGGAGGGGGCCAGACATCCGGGTCAGTCATCGAGGCAATTCAATTGGCCCGCATACAGTGGAACCTTGATGTAATGTGCCCAAGGCTCCCAAGTTGCTTCAAACTTGGTCACTCTGTCCAACAGTTTCTCAGAGATCTGTTCTTGGGCGAAGATCCAGGAAAATTTACACTTAGCGGCAAGCAAAGAGACCTTGTTCTTTTCCAAGCCCTTGCAATAGTAAGTTTTGCTCCAAGTAACATAAAGAAAATGAGATTATTGGTGTGCTTGGGGGCTCCTTCTACTCTTTGATTTAATAAGGCAATTTTGGGGGCTTGTGGGATTCCTATTCCCGTAACCTTCAGAACCAGGATGAAGAATCTATACAAAAAGCCTCTGATGCGTGGGCATAGTTCTCATTTGCCCACAATCCCGGAAAGGGAGGAGGGAGGCATCTGGATATATTCTGGACAGTATTGAGGGTACATAGTACCATCTCGTTAGGATTTTAACGTTCGCTTCAATTAGGTTTGTGTTGATAATACTGTTGAAAGACTTCTGGAAGTGGTAATGTCATTTATTCGGGTCCCATGTCACATTCAGGTCCTCCTCCCAAGCCCGGGCATAGGGGGGTAGGTCTTGTTTTCTTGCCAACAAGGCTTAGATCAGCGAGATTCCACCACCCTGATTAACGAGGGAACCACACCACTGTTCATAGGCTGTCGGTTTAGGTGGGATTGATTTGTCTGTCCACAGGGAATTTAGGAACATTGTAATTTGGTTAAAGCAAAATTTTTCAGCATTCAGCATTTCTAGTTTGTAGGTACAGTCATGCAGTGTGAGAGGGCCTGAGAATGTGAAAAAGTGTCTTATTCTAAACATGCCCTTATTCAACCACCACCTGAAAGCTGATGTGTTCAGCCCTGGGATAAATTCTGGATTGTGAAAAATGTGGGCCAAAGGTTTAAAGAGAAATGTGTGGAGTGTGTCGCAAAGTGTCAATGTGTGCGAAAGGGTCGGTGCCCCCCACACCTCTTTTTTGAGAAGTCTGCAGTGGATATCACCCCCCATGGGAGCTCTTTTAACTCTCTCTAGACCACTGAAAGTAAACGCATTCATACTACCAGCATGTACATATTTTAAGTGTCTAGATACATTTTTGTCATAATTGTAGGCGGCACTATAATAGTGTTCAGCAATTTGGGTTCAAAGGAGTCTAGAGGTGCACCCCACATATTGGAGTGCACATAAAGTGTACTCCACAACATATACTACATTTTTGGTGCTGAAGTTAATGTAACTTTGTATTGTGAGTTCTCCACCATTGGACGGAGAAACAATAGTTTTATGGCTCTTGCTGTATTTATTACAATAATGGCATGAATTAAAAAATAACCATTTGTTTTTAGCCATGAATTTTGATGAAAAGATGATTGAAAAAGACTAGGCAGGGAGATGGGCGGAGCCTAGCGGAGCAGACATGCATTGTTAGAGCTCCGCACCGCTGAGGAGAGAAGAGAAGGACAAAGCCGAGCCTGCAGGCTCAAAAGGTATCCATTTGAACCTTTTTGCCCCAGGGAACAAACTGTGAAAGTTTGGGCAGGAAATATGGTACTGGGAGGAAACCGTGGCAGAAATAAAAATCACCTCACAAAGAGCTCACAGGCACTCACTGCAACTGGAGCAGCTCCAGTCACCTCACAAGATGCAGCATCAGGGTGCTCTCACAGACAGGAAATGTCACAGCAAGACTCTCCATTTGAGTCAGATACAGAACAAATCCTCTCACAAACTTCTCCACAAGCCTCCTCAGCATCCCCAGTAATATTATTACAATTTGAAAAGATGCTTCATAAGGCTTTAAAACAAACCTCAGACCAAATAACAAAAAGCCTAACCAAAGAAATAAGAGAGCTGGGAAACCGCACCGCAGCCCTAGAAATAAAAATGGATGAAATTGAAATTACAACCCAAGTAAATATAACAGAATTGGAACAATTAAAAGAAGAGAATTTAATACTTCAAACTAAGCTCGAAGATTACGAAAATAGAGCCAGACGTTCAAACTTGCGCATAAGGGGAATACCTGAAACTGTGACAGACCTGCAATCTACTATTACTGCTCTATTACAAGAACTAAAGCCAGATATCCCTATTGAACGTTTAGAACTGGACAGAGTACACAGAGCCCTCACAGCCAAAAAGAAAGATGGACCCCCACGTGATATAATCACAAAATTTCATTATTACAGAACGAAAGAAAAAATACTAATTGCTGCAAGAGAAAAAAAGGAACTTAATTTTCAAGGACACAATTATCAAATTTTTGCTGACCTATCCCAACTTACTATTACTAAAAGACGATCCATGAAACCCCAAGTGATGGAACTGCAACGCCACAACATTATGTATCAATGGGGCTTCCCTTTTCAGTCAGATTTAACTACCAAGGTACAATTTACAGAAGCAGATCAGCAGATGAACTACAACAAACCCTTTTAAAATTAAATCTGACAGAACCCACAAGCAGCAACTCTCCCACACGCAGAAGAATGGCATCATCTTCACCTTCAGGCAGCACTCAGAAAATTCCAGAACAAAATGGGAATCATCATTCTCACAAAAGAGGCCGTTATGCCACATTATCCATGGACCAAGAAGATTCAATGGACTAACATCCTAATTCCTGATATCTCTTCATTTATTATACTAAGAGATGGTTCTCTATAAAAAACCTGTATTTATAACTGAATGTAACTGCATTCTGATAGTCACACACTGTGTGGGATCATGTTACATTCCAGTTATATTTCTTATTACTTCTGATTCATATAGCCTTAGAATATATAAGTGAAATAAGGAAATTCTTGTTCAGTTATATATTATCAGGTAATAACAATAGATTTATTACTTTTTAGGATAAATATGTTCAATAATCCAGAAGTAATGGAAGCTTTTTCTTTCTTTTCTTAAAACAAATCTATTATTACCTAACTAGTTCCTAGAATTATGTTTTTGTTTATTCTAATCTGAAGCAATACAACCTCAATTTTATGAGTTAACATATCTAAACAGTTACATATGAATAAAATATGTAATTGTTTACTCTAAAAGGGTTAAAATCCCAAAATAATTCAAAGTATCTTCATCCATACCAAAGTTATTAACAGTACCTTTCTAACTGAATTATTTAGCCTAGGGCAAGACTAATCATATACAACCACCCTGGAATAAATCATTTCAACAAAAACTATATTCTGCACTCCAATTAATGAAACATCATTTTGATGTCTTTTGACATAGCACTTCTCTCCTGTAAGCGGAAGATCCGTGTACCCCCATTAGCCCTCCTCATTCTCCAACCATATTATGTGGGAGTGTGACGAAGGCACTTATTCCCCTGAGAGAGATATTTATTCTCTTTCACGGGTAAATTGTGATTACTTGCAAAAAATAATTTATACAATGTATCATCTAATCTCATATGTTTTTGTTTACTCTTTACTCCAGAATTCACTGGTTTCTTTTCTATCTATTCAGCTCTTCAGTCCACACAGGTTGATCTGCGCAGTCAGCTCTGCATAACAAAAAGTAAGTCAAAACTATTTGATCTGTTGCCATGGCACCACTGAATATACTTTCCCTGAATGTTCAGGGAATAAATGTCCTTCAAAAAAGGACCAAAGCCTTCCGTACTTTCCATAACAAGAAGGCTCACATAGTATGCCTCCAAGAAACACACTTCACCAAAGATTCTACTCCAAAATATATTTCTCCTTTTTATCAACAAATTTACACTGCTTCTGCCTGTACCAAGCAAAGGGGAACTCTAATTTCATTTCACCGATCCACACCATTCACCTTATCAGAAATTAAAGACCCAGAAGGTAGATACCTGATACTCATGGGTTATATAATGGATACAGCAATCACGGTGATTTCCTACTACGCTCCTAACAAACAACCTACACCATTCCTCTCACATATATTACAAGTGATTAATACACACAAAATAGGAACAGTGATAATGTGTGGGCATTTGAACCAGGTCCTCCTCCCATTTCTAGATAAATCACCTTTTACACCATCCAAAATAACCTCTAGATTACCTTTTTCTCAACTTCTTTCCAAATAATCTGGTAGATTCATGGAGAGAAAGTAACCCAATGAAAAAGAAATTCACTTATTTCTCGCACCCTCATCAAACCTTCCAGAATAGATCATATTTTTCTAACAATAGGAATGATACCAGAAATTATTGCATCAGATATAATTCCGATTCCGTGGTCTGACCATAATGCAGTATACACTACTATAGCCTCAGCCATACCAAAAGCGCATGACCCAACGTGGTACTTACCGGACATAATGCTCAAACACCCACTACATCAGATGGCCATTGAACAAGCTTTAAAGGAATACATATCAATTAATAATACAACAGACATCTCCCCAATAACACTGTTGGAAGCTCATAAGCCTGTCTTGCGTGATACAATACAAAGACAAATGGCACTATTTAAACGGGAACGCAAAAATCTAGCAAAAAAACTAGAACTCAATTTTAATGCAGCCTACATATCATTTCAAGATAATCCATCTCAGAGTACAAAATCTCATCTGGAAAAATCTAGATTGGAATACGATCTATTTCTCACTGAGTCAGTTGATAAATCCCTCAAACGCTCCAAACACAATTTCTACATGAATACAAACAAACCAGGTACATATTTGGCTCGGGCATTAAATTAAACTAACAAATCTTTCAAACCAATACGTTTGAAATTATCAAAAAATGTTTACACTTGTAATCCAGTTAAAATAGTCCATAAATTTCACTCACATCTCGCAACTTTATACAAGACAAACAATGAATTTAATCCTACAGAGGCTGAATCCTTCTTCACAAAAATAACCTTACCTGAGTTATCTCAGAATCAAAAAAGCAGTTTGGATGAGCCTATAACTATAGATGAAGTTGCTAACGCCATAAAAGACCTAAAACTTAACAAAAGACCAGGCCCAGACGGCTATTCGGCTTTATACTATAAAACATTCTCAGAAATACTCTCTCCCATTCTCACTGAAACTTTTAACAAACTTCTAGATGGACATTCTTTTCGGCAAGAAACACTAATGGCAATTGTTTGTATGATCCCAAAACCCCTTTCTGATGATACTTCCTGTGTGAATTATCGGCCTATCTCTCTGTTAAACCTCAATATTAAATTATTAGCAAAAATAATAGCAAAACGCCTCCAATAGCATTATAGGAAAATTAATACATAGAGATCAAGTAGGCTTCATGCCAAATAGACAGGCAGGTAATAATATACGCAGGGCAGTGTTATTGGCACATATTGCTAAAAAACGCAAAATCCCTTTGTTTTCTATCGCTCGATATTAAGAGGGCATTTGACACAGTATCCTGGCAATATATGCAATATTCATTACAAAAATGGGGTTTTGGACCCCACTTTTTAACATGGATCAAAGCATTATATAATAAACCCAAAGCCTATATAAAATATGCTGGATACAAATCTGAAGCCTTTAATATCGAAAGAGGTACCCGACAGGGTTGCCCATTATCTCCCTTATTATTTGCCCTTATACTTGAACCCATGGCCCAATACATCAGAACAAACCAATCTATAACTGGCATTGAAGTAGGAGGTATTACACACAAATTATGTATATTTGCAGACGATATATTACTTTTTCTATCATCACCACAGGTCTCTGGTCCTAACTTAATACCAGCTCTTGATGGATTTGCAGCCCTATCCGGCCTTATGATTAATCCTAAGAAATGCCTAGTGCTTAATATTTCACTCACAAACATGGAATTGATCCCGGCTAGGGCTGCACTCCCATTCACATGGGCAGAAAAATCAATCCCATATCTTGGAATTCATTTAACAGCATCTCATTCTGACTTATTCTCAACCAATTATCCTCCTGTATTAAGACAGATCACAAATCTAATAAAACAATGTTCGCAACTTCCTTTATCCTGGATAGGGAAGATCAATGCAATCAAAATGACTATTCTACCCAAATTGCTTTATCTATTCAGAGTCCTCCCTATTCCAATTCCTTCCTATTTTTTGAGAATAGTACAAAAAAGAGCAACTTCGTTTATATGGGGCTCTTCTAAACCATGTATACCTATACACACACTACATCTTCCCAAAAATAAAGGAGGCCTGGGATACCCTAATTTTACTAACTACTACAGAGCAGCACATTTGGCCAGTCTGTCCAAATACCATGCAAAACAGGAAATCCCATTATGGGTATTTATAGAGGCTTCAGAAAATGACCCTCTATTAATATCAAATTTATTATGGCTTGATCCTAAAGACCGCTTTAAAATTCATAATCCCATAACTAAACACTTCTTATCTCTCTGGGATAAACTAAAAACCAAATATCAGTTACAATCTCCACACAATCCTCTCCTTTCTTTTATCAGAAATACGGCCTTTTATCCGGCATGGATCTACCCAAATTCTTTTAAAGCTTGGACAACATCAGGCATTCAGACACTAAATGACTTCATAGCATCTAAATCATTCCTTTCATTTCCATCGCTTAGAGAAAAATATGATCTACCAAACTCTGAGATATTTAGATATCTCCAAATCAAAAATTTCTATACACCATTCCTAAAGGGCGATACACCATTATCCCCATTATCCATTTTTGAATCAATCTGTACAAAAGATCCATTTGCTAAAGGTACAATTTCATCACTTTATAATCAATTATATGGAGTAACAAATCTTAATAGACCCTCTTACGTTCAGAGGTGGGAGGAGGACCTGGGACGAACTTTAGAAGACACGGACTGGTCTAACATATGGCTCACATCTAAGTTATCTTCACCCAACATCTTAGCACTGGAGACAAATTATAAAGTCCTAACTCGCTGGTACCTTGTACCCGCTAGAGTGGCAAAATATTCACCTAATACCTCAGCTCTTTGTTTTCGAGGATGCCCAGAAATAGGCACATATTTACACATATGGTGGACGTGCCCAGTAATCCAAACCTTCTGGAAGGAAGTCTTCGTGATTGCATCTAAAATATTTTAAAAAATAATACAACCAGATCCATATTTAACTTTACTTAATCTAAAACCGGAATGGTTAACACTCTCTCAATTCAAACTTATGATCCAACTAATAACGGCTGCAAAACAAACAGTGGCCAAGGCATGGAAATCTCCTACATTGGTACTAGCAGAAACAATTCACAGAATGAATAATACAATGTCCCATGCTAAGATGGTAGCCATCGATCAAAATCAAATTCCAAAATTTGAAAAACTTTGGCATCCTTGGATAAAACAGTTCCTGTCAAACTTCAATGACTCTGTCCTGTTGCCATGGTAACAGATTAAATGACTTACAGAGACACCCATTCTAAGGCTTCAAAGAGAACTAAAAAGAATAATAAACTGACGAGCGGGACAACCTTGTGGACCATACCTCTACCTTTCAACCCTTTTTCTTCTTTCTCTTTCCTTTTCTCCACCTTACCATTAAAGCTCATTATCAGAATTTATTTCACCTATATACACTCTACTTGTAAACAATATGTATAGTAGGTATAAATCATTCAAATACCTACAAAAGTAACTAAGGAAATGATATATATCTTTATCTTTAATTTAGGTTTACGTGAACCCAAAGTTTAATATTTGAAATTCCATGATATTTACCTATATATAAACCCTACTGTAAAACAATGAGCTTACTTTATAGATCCTTGTAAACTTACTTTATGTATCTTTATAACATTGTATACTCAATAAACTTCTTTTGACAAGGAAAAAGACTAGGCAACAATATCCTACCCAAAGCAGCCACTGTAGAGAACTGGGGCAAAATCTTTATCTGCGGACAGCACAGGAAGATATTTGTGAATAATATTTCTAACTTGATTAAATTCTCTAGAAAAAGTAGTGACAAAAGTAATAGAATTATCTGAAGTGGATTTCACCCCCCCCCCCCATGTGTGATGTCCATTTTTGTTTCTATTTGTCTCTGCTTTCGTTTTTTGGCAGTGCTCCTGTGGTTGATGAGGGACCGTCTGCCCCTACCATAAACCATGCAAACAGCTTCATTGATATGTCAGTCCTAATAACCACAGTCCTTTAACCTGGATGTAATTGTATTGCATTTTCCCAAGAAACTGCCTGTGTTAATACAGATTCTTCTAGTTCCGATATATTCCCCCCATTGGTATAGACTGAATGGTCTGTTTAGGGTGGCAACTAGATGCCAATAACAAAGAATTGCCTGCACATTCTTTACATAAAGTGCAGGATTGAATAAGGCCTGAGGTGGGATCACCAGTAAGAGTAATGTCCAAAAAGTTAATACTTCTGATACCTATCTCGTGGGGAAATTCCAAATTCAGATGATTATTATTATGGTAAGAAATGAAAAGCAAAAGAGCTGAACTGAATTGTCCCAAACTAGTATCAGATCATCAATGTACCTTCCATACCATCTGATGCTGTCGGCACATAGGTTAAAATCGGAAAATAGGAAATTCTTCTCCCAACATTCCATGTACAGATTAGCAAGAGATCGTGAAAATGTGGCTCCCATGAATGCTCTTCTGGACTGTAAATTACCGTATTTATCGTCGTATAACACGCACAGGCGTATAACACGCACATTCATTTTAAGAGGGAAGTTTCAGGAATAAAACTTAAATTTTAAATAAGGAACTTTGAAGTAAAATAAGGGTCAGTGCCCATCTGCAGCCTCACCATTGCCATCAATGCAGCCTCATCAGTCCACATCAATGCAGCCTCACCATTGCCATCAGTGCAGCCTGATCGATGCCCATCTGCAGCCCAGAGGGGACAGGGAGGGGGGCGGGACGAGCGCCGACAGATTACATACAGTGAGAATCTCCTATGATAGACAGAACAGTGGTCCAATGGTGGCCCAGGAGACAGGAGTTCCTATTACAGAGGCCACCAAGTAAACAGGAGATTCTCACTGTATGTAATCTGACGGTGCTCGTCCTGCCCCCCCTCCCTGTCCCCTCCGAGGCAGCTAAAACTGAAGTATTGGCGTATAACACGCACGCACTATTTGCACCCAATTTTCATGGTGAAAAAGTGAGTGTTATACGCCAATAAATACAGTATACACTCGGTCAAAAATAAAATAATTATGTTCCATCAAACATTTTACTGACATAATCAAAAATGTCTTTAACCACTTCAGCCCCGGAGGATTTTACCCCCTTCCTGACAAGAGCACTTTTTGCAATTCGGTACTATGTTGCTTTAACTGACAATTATGCAGTCGTGCGATATGGCTCCAAAACAAAATTGACGTCCCTTTTTTCCCACAAATAGAACTTTCTTTTGGTGGTATTTGATCACCTCTGCTGTTTTTATTTTTTGCGCTATAAACAAAAAAATAGCGACAATTTTGAAAATAAACGCATTATTTTTTACTTTTTGCTATAATAAATATCCCCAAAAAATATATAATTTTTTTTCCCCTCAGTTTAGGCCGATACGTATTCTTCTACATATTTTTGGTAAAAAAATCGCAATAAGCATTTATTGATTGGTTTGCGCAAAAGTTATAGCGTCTACAAAATAAGGGATAGTTTTATGGCATTTTGATTGATAATTTTTTTTTTAGCAGTAATGGCGGCGATTTTTATTGTTACTACAACATTATGGCAGACACATCGGACAATTTTGACACATTTTTGGGACCATTGGCATAAATACAGCGATCAATGCTACAAAATTCCATTGATTACTGTAAAAATTTCACTGGCAGTGAAGGGGTTAACCACTAGGTGGTGCTGTAGGAGTTAAGTGTGTGCTAGGGAGTGATTCTAACTGTGGGGGGGGGGGGAGGGGCTGTGTGTGACACATTACTGATCACAGCTCCAGATTACAGGGAGCTGTGATCAGTGACAGAGTCATTAGGCAGAACGGGGAGATGCTTGTTTACATTTGCATCTATCCGTTCTTCCACACCGTGAGATGATCACGGGTATCCCCGTGGACATCGAGTCCACGGGACCTGTGATCATGGTTTAAGGAGCTCCCGCCACGAGCGCAAACACGCCCACAAGCCGCCTCTTAAAGGGCAATGTACAGGTACGTTAATCTGCCTGTACGTGCCTTTCTGCTGCAGTATATCTGCGTGAGGCAGTCGGGAAGCGGTTAATTCTACATCATAAGAGCAAATATAATGTAAATGGAACTTGAGAGCATCCAGGGCCAAATCATGTGGGATACAAGAGTATAAAGATTTGATGTCTTGTGCGATCCATAAAAAAGTATCCTGCCAATAAATATCTTGGATATGGGATAGTACTGCAGAAGTGTCCCTAATGTATCCCGGTGACAAGTGGTTGAAGGTACTGATAAGCCCACTCACTTAATTTTTCAAAAAAGGAACCAATGCCCACAACAATTGGTCTGCCTTTAACAGGGGAGTCACCCTTGTGCATTTTGGGTAAATGATGGAATGCTGGAACTATAGGAAAATCCACCATGAGGAATTCATTCATTTAGAAATTAAAACCCCTAGTTCCCTGCCTGTGTCTAAAAGATCTGACAACTGTCACTTGGAAATGGGAGTGGGATCCCCCTCCAAATGGCGATATGTAGCGATAATGCAATGCTGCAGTCTTATAATCCTCAGAGGTAAGGATAACCACTGATCCAACCTTGTCAGCCTTGCGTATTACAATATCACTATGAGCCCTAAGATTAGAGAGCTTGTCTTTCAGATTTAGTCAAGTTACCTCTGACAGAGGTAAAGGTAGTAGTAGTATTCTTTTTAAGGCTGAGGAGATCCCTCTCCACTAGACCCTGAAACATTTCAACAGTCGTAATCTGGGTATGAACCAGATGGAAATACCTATTGCCCCTGTGAATAGTGTCTGTGTCTATACCATGCATACCGCCTAAAATTTCATATTGAAGCCTCTCAAGTGTGGAACTTGCAATCAGATCCTGAAAATTGAAAATGTCTGGAACATCTAGATCATTAGCGTAATTCACTGGAGAGGGTTCAGGGGGCTGCATTGAAATAGAAAAATGTTTTCTAAGAAAAATATTGCAGATAAACCTGTTAACATCTAATAATGTTGCAAACACATCAAAATGACACATTCAGTAGGTGCAAATGAAAGATCTTTGGATAGCAGTGAGATTTCAGACGGTGTTAGAGGAACATCAGAAAGACTAACGACATTAGTCACATTAGTTATACAATCGGTCACCTCTATTAGTCCTTCTTGTTCCTCAATGTCAGGGCTGGGCTCAGCCCTTCCTTCTCTGAGCTGGCCGCTCAGCTGTCGGCTAATTGCCAGCTACTTAAGCTGTCCAGCCCAGAGGATCTCTGCCTTCTCCTTGGTCAACATCACAGAGACTATCGCCTGCATTCCTGTTAAAGACTTGCTTGGCTGACATCCCTTCTGGATCAAGATCCTGCTTGCTGTTTTACTACGCTCATCTCCAGCTCCCTGACATTTGGCTTGTCTGACTATCCATTCCGGTTGAACTCTGGCTATGTTTTGACTACGTTTGTTCTATTCTCTTTTATTATTAAACAAGTGTCAGTTAACTGTACTTCTGTCTTGGTCTGATTTCATGGTTTCTGACAGTAGGCGAGGCCATGAATTCAGAAGATACAGCCAATCCACTTGTTTGTAATATTTTTTCCAGATTGGATGAGCAAGATCACCACATGGATCAGTTTGCAATGGCGTTACAAATGCTCCTGAGTTGCACGGCTCACCTGGAATCTCCCACTGTGGCTGCTCCAGTAAAACCTGTGTTGCAGGCCGTCCCTGCTGCTGCGCCAGTCTTTGTGTAGGCACCTGCCTTGGGTATTACCTCTATAAGAGGTATGTCTGGTTCTGCTCCGCTTCCCCAGTGATTTGGGGGTGATCCAGTCCAATGCAGAGGGTTTCTCAACCAGGTTGAGATATACTTTGAGATGCTGTCCCAGGCATTTCCCACAGACAGAAGCAAAGTAGGTTTTGTGATATCTTTGCTTTCTGAGAGAGCCTTGGCCTGGGCAAACCCTCTGTGGGAGATGCAAAAACCTGCTGTCTTGAGTTACCCTGAGTTTGTGGCCTCCTTTAATAGGATATTTGACGTTCCCGCACGCTCCGCTTCTGCTGCCTAGTGCCTCATGTACATCAGAGTATGAGAACTGTTGCCAACTACGCCATTGAATTCCGTACTCTGGCAGCAGAGGTTGCTTGGAACAATGAGGCCCTTGTGGCTGCTTTTTCTCATGGTCTCTTGGATTCCATCAAGGATGAGATAGCAGAGATATATCCACTGAGCTGGAGAAGTTGATCACGTTTGCCATCCTCATTGACTCCAGACTCAAACAAAGACTCTCTTTTAAGGAGCACTTGCGGAAGCCTCCTGTACGTTTGCCTTTCGAGCTTTGCAGTCTCACCCGTGCCTCCTTCACCTCCCATGCCTCCTGGTACTGAGTCAGTCAGTGAAGATGAACCCATGCACTTCGGCTTCAAGTGTCTTTCTGTAGATGAGAGAACCTTTAGGAAGAGGGAGAGATTGTGCCTTTATTGTGGCCAGGCTGGTCACTTTTTGAAGTCTTGTCCTACCCATCCAGGAAACATCCGAACCTAGAGGTCCTGTCATGGACAGACCTTAGGTGGCATTGTTTCGTCCCCTGTTATCCAGCAGGATAAACCCCTGGTTTCAGTCACTTTTTTTTTTTGGGCTGAGTCATCCGTTGAGATATAGGCTCTAATCGACTCTGGGGCTGCAGGTATGTTCATTGATGCTGCCTTTGTATCGAAGCACTCGATTCTGCTGCAGCTGCATGACACTACACTTGCCATTGAGGCTCTTGATGGGAGACCCCTACAGCCTGCCGATGTGACTCATGAGACGGTTCCGTTGTCCATGGCCGTAGGGGCTCTTCACCATGAGATAATCCACTTCCAAGTTATTTCCTCACCTAAGTTTCCCGCTGGTTATTGGTTATCCTTGGTTACAGAGGCACAACCCCTCTTTTGATTTGCTCCATGCTGAGTTTCTCGCCTGGTCACCACAATGCAGTAAGACATGCTTCCAGAAGGTAGCCAGGGTCCTGTGCACCTCTTCAATCTCCTCCCTGCCGGAGGAGCACCACAATTTTAGCAATGTCTTTGACAAAGGTCAAGCCGGTAGTTTGCCTCCACACCGGCCGTATGATTGCACAATTGACCTTCAACCTGGTGCCATACCCCTTCATGGCTGGGTTTACCCTTTGTCGGTCTTGGAGGATAAGGCCATGGAGGAATATGCTGCAGATGCACTTTCTGGAGGTCTCATCCCCAAATCCTCGCCTCCTGCTGGTGCTGGTTTCTTCTTCGTGAAGAAGAAGAGTGGTGAACTGAGACCTTGTATTGATTATAGGGGTCTTAATTGTTTCATGATTAAGAATGCCTATCTGATTCCGTTGATCACGGAGTTATTTGACTGCCTCAAGGGAGCAAAGGTTTTCACGAAGCTTGATTTGAGAGGGGCATACAATCTCGTGAGGATTAAGGAAGGTGACAAATGGAAAACTGCGTTTAATACCAGAACAGGCCATTATGAGTACCTTATAATGCCGTTTGGCCTTTGTAACGCCCCCGCAGTTTTCCAGGAATCTATTAATGATGTCCTCTGAGATTTGTTGCAGTTATGTGTGGTGGCTTATCTCAATGATATCCTCATATTTTCCAAGTCCCTGGAGAGCCACCACACAGATGTCTGTTGTGTGCTTCAGAAACTAAGAGAGAACAATCTCTATTGTAAACTGGAGATGTGTGAGTTCTATCATGAACAGGTAAAATTCCTGGGTTATGTAATTTCCACTGCTGGTTTTTTGATGGACCCAGAGAAACTTTCAGCAATCCTACAGTGGCCCTGACCCTTGGGTTTATGTCCTCTGAAGTGTTTCCTGAGCTTTGCCAACTATTATTGAAAGTTTATTCATAAATTCTCATCTCTGGTCAAGCCCCTGACTGATATCACCAGAAAAGACAGTAACCCACAGAGTTGGTCTCTGGAGTCCATTAAGGCCTTTGAGAGTCTCAAGCCTGCCTTTGTTTCTGCTCCTGTGTTTGCACATCCTGATCCTATGTTACCTTTTATCCTTGAGGTTGATGCTTCTGAGACTGGTGTTGGTGCCCTTCTATCCCAATGTTCTACCTCTGAGAGCGCTTTGCATCCTTGTGGCTACTTTTCCAAAAAATTGTCACCTGCGGAGTACAATTAAGAGATTGGTGACAAAGAGCTGTTGGCGATCATTTTAGCCCTGAAAGAATGAAGACATCTCCTTGAAGGTACCACTGTGCCAGTTCTCATTCTTACTGACCATAAAAATCTCACATTCTTGTCTGAGGTTAAACTCCTCTCTCCCAGAAGGGCGCAATGGGCTCTTTTTTTCTCAAGTTTCAATTACATTGTCTCATTCTTACCTGGTACTAAGAATGTAAGAGCTGACGCCTTGTCACAATAATTTTCCTCCACTTCCAAGTTGGAGTTGGATCAAGCTCCTGAGATTCCTCCTGATCGTATTCTGGCTACGGTTCACACCAGTCTCACTTATCCTTTGGGTGACAAAATTGTTGCTGCATAGGTCCATGCTCCTCCTCAGAAATCTTGTGACCGCTGCTTTGTCCCAGAGAGTCTCCTTACTCTCATGCTCCAGACTTGCCATACTCCCAAGGCTGCTGGCCACCCTTGGAAGAATCAACTCTTTTGGGCTATTTCCCAAAAATTCTGGTGGCCTAGTCTACGTGCTGATGTAACCGCCTTCATAGATGCCTGTTCTGTGTGTGCTCAGAGTAAGACTCCACGACACCTTCCAGTGGGCCTTCTACAACCCATACCAATTGAAGAGAGGCCCTGGACCCACCTGTCTATGGATTTCATTGTGGAGTTACCCAACTCCCAGGGCAACACAGTTATCCTTATGATGGTTAACCAGTTCTCAAAGATGTGTCATTGTATTCCACTTAAAAAGTTGCCCCCTTCTAAGGAACTGGCTTCCGCTTACATGGGGTACCCAAGGTGATTGTCTCGGACAGGGGTAGACAGTTTGTGTCCCGGTTCTGGTGAGCCTTTTGTGCACAGTTGAGAATTCAGCTTGCTTTCTCCTCTGCGTATCACCAGCAGTCTAATGGGGCAGCAGAACGAGCCAATTAGTCCTTGGAGCAATTGCTACGTTGCTATATTTCTGACCATCATAACTGGTCAGACCTATTACCGTAGGCAGAGTTTGCTCACAACAGTGCCCGATTGTCCCCATTTATGGTGAATTATAGTTTCCAACCTTCCATGTTGCCTGAATCGTTTGTTCCACAGAATATTCCTGCATTAGAGGAGCATCTCTGTGGTCTTCGTTCCACTTGGGCACAAGTCCAGGAGGCTTTGCGACATGCTAATGATAGGTACAGACTCCATGCTGACCGCAGACGCCTGCCTGCCCCTTCCTACCATGTTGGGGACAGGGTCTGGCTGTCATCTCGCAATCTCTGACTTTGTGTTCCCTCACTGAAGTTCTCACCTCAGTTTATTGGGCCTTTCCATATTCTTTTCAGTATTAACCCAGTGGCTTACGCATTAGACCTTCCTTCATATGCGTATTTCAAATGTATTTCATGTCTCTATATTAAAACCTTTGGTCTGCAACAAATTTACCACCTCGGAGCCACGTCCTCACCCTGTGCAGGTTGAGAACCATGAGGAGTATGAAGTACAGTCCATTGTTATCTCCCGTAGGTTCCGTGGGTGCATGCAGTACCTGGTGCATTGGAAAGGGTACGGTCCAGAGGAACGTTCTTGGGTCTTATCCTCGAACATACATGCCCCTGTACTCCTCCGTGATTTCCATAGACGTTTTCCCCTCAAGCCTGTTGGTCCTCCAAGGGGGAGGGGTTGTTGAGGAGGGGGTACTGTCAGGGCTGGGCTCAGCCCTTCCTTCTCTCAGCTGGCTGCTCAGCTGTCAGCTAATTGCCAGCTCCTATCTCTCCACAGTCACTCAGCTGTTGATGATATTCTGCTCGTCAGTCCTGCTTACTTAAGCTGTCCAGCCCAGAGAATCTCTGCCTTCGCCTTGGTCAACATCACAGAAACTATCACCTGCATTCCTGTTAAAGACTTGCTTGGCTGACATCCCTTCTGGCTCCAGATCCTGCTTGCTGTTTTACTACGCTCATCTCCGGCTCCCTGATATTTGGCTTGTCTGACTATTGTACTCTGGCTATGTTTTTTGACTATGACCAACACTGAAGAAATGGCTGCACTCCAAGATCCATCAAAATTCTGATTTAATGAATGAACATCCAAAGTGTTACAGACAGTTCAAATGGTAGATGCGTTTCACGCACTAACAGGTGCGCTTATTCATTACAAAGATAAGTCAGCATTGTTTTCCTTATATACACCTACCTAGTATAGCAGCAGGTGATACAGATCATTAAATTGCAGACTTCCTTTTAGGCACATGTGATTCACATTAACATTAATAAGAAAGAGAAAGACATAGACATATAAACTTGCTCATATTTGGATATCTATTAAAGATAAAATTAGCACTAGTAATGAAGATATACCAATATAGGCAGTCCATGTGCTATGAGAAAACAGGAAACAGTATATACATATGGAATATATATAAAAATGTATATAGAAATGTGTATATAGAAAAGAGTTTTGACTACATTTGTTCTATTTTCTTTTATTATAAAAACAAGTGTGATTTAACTGTACTTCTGTCTCGGTCTGATTTCATGGTTCCTGACACTCACTTGGTGTGGGTACTTTGTCCTTTTCATGTTTTCCTCTTCTTCTCCTTGTTTTCCTTTCTTTTTTGAGTGTGTTGTTTCCGATATGGCAGGCTGTTTTTTTTTTTTTTTAGAATCTTTGCTAGAATCTTCTTTGGTAAAAACCAATGAAACCGAACTCCGTGATGTAGCACAGGATCTCCCATCTGTGCCATCAGAAAATTCTGACTGTGTGTCTGATAGATCAGGAGAACTGAAATTTCCATGCTTTTGATTGTTGCGTCTGTGTCTCCTCGTTTCTTAAGATTGAGTGTGGTCTTCCTGATCTGTTCCACACGTAGACTGTTCCTTGCTTGTAATCTTGTAAATCCCTAAGATTTTTTTTCTTTTAGTGTTTATGATTTCCTGCTCCAGTTTATCAATAGACTCCCGTAAATCATCATTTAAAGTTGGATAAATATTGAGAGACTGATATGTTTGGGGAGTCTCTTAAAGTCTTGATTTCTGTATTGATTTTTTGTAGCAGATTTTCTAACTGCATTAATTCCAATGAACATTTAGAAAGGATGGCAAAGAATGGCATTCCAGTCAGCAAGAAAGGTGTCTGAATACACAGTAGACTGGATTTTTTAAATTCTTAAACCCCTTGGGATTATGGATTTGCTGATATATTGTTTCAATCCAGTGAGATTCCAACACAGTCTGGTTTCCTTCGTTAAACACATTTTCAGCTTTCTAAAAATAGTGGTGCAAGTGATGTCCTTAGGCAATACCATAGGATCTTTCATGTATACCTGAGAGATCTTGAGTAATCTATCCAAATTGTCGCCAACACTATAGTCTCTAGTCCCAAGGTTTCCAGATTTACTCCTGTGGCTATATGTAATTCAGAAAAATCAGAATGTATGGATTCCAAAAAACAAAAATAGGCAGTGTAGTCTGTGTGCACAGAGCGTACTGCAAGGAGGCAATCCGTAAGGAAATAGGAAACAAGTGCAGCGCTCACAATGGGGAACAGATACGTGAATTGCACATTGAATCCAAGACAGGTGCTCTGGCTCTTTATAGTGTCCTCATTTGTATGAATATCTTTATTTCTTGCACAGGAGTAGATAAAATGCTTACATGTTTTGGCAAGTAGCCTTGTTTACAGAAAAATACACACTAAAACATAGACCATATATGCTACTACAAAACCCCACCCACTCATGGGCTGTATTGCATTGATCACAATTATTTAAAATCAAGAGTAGATGTGTGTCATACAGTCTATACCCGTGGGGGAATATATCAGAGCTAGAAGAAATTGCTCTAACACAGGCAGCTACTCTAGCCACTTCAGCCCCAGAAGATTTGGCTGCTCAATGACCAGGCCATTTTTTGTGATAAGGCACTGCATCGCTTTAACTGACAATTGCGCGGTCGTACAACGCTGTACCCAAACAAAATTGACATCCTTTTTTTCTTAAAAATAGAGCTTTCTTTTGGTGGTATTTGATCATCTCTGCAGTTTTTATTTTTTGCGCTATAAACAAAAAAAGAGCGACAATTTTGAAGAAAAACACAATATTTTGTGCTTTTTGCTATAATAAATATCCCCAATATTTTTTAAAAAAAGCTAATTTTTTTATCAGTTTAGGCCGATATGTACTCTTCTACATATTTTTGGTAATAAAAATCGCAATAAGCGTATATTAATTGGTTTGTGCAAAAGTTATAGCGTCTACCAAAAAGGGGATAGATTTTTATTATTATTGTTTTTTTTTACTAGTAATGGCAGCAATCTGTAATTTTTATCAAGACTGCGACATTATGGCAGACACTTCGGACACTTTTGATACATTTTTGGAAGGATTGATAGTGTAATACTGTCTTTAATTGAAAGTACTTACATGCATGTATATCATACAGCAGATAGCAGCGCAGCTGGGGGACGAGGCAGAGGCCGGCTTGTCACTAGATGTGTGTGATGCATGAAGATGGAAGTAGAGAGCTCCTGTATCATGCGTCTCAGGCCTTAATTTCAATGCATTTCAGGCGCGCGTCATCAGGAAGAAAAAAATTGCATTGAAATTGAGGCTTGAGATGCATGATACAGGAGCTCTCTACTTCCACCCCCAGCTGAGACGCACGCCGTGCTTTCTGCATCACACACATCTAGTGACTGACCAGCCTCTGCCTCGTCCCCAGCTGCTCTGCTATCTGCTGTATGATATTCATGCATGTAAGTACTTTCAATTAAAGTTAGTATTACACTATTATTGCCTTTCTGTGGCAATAATAAATGAGCTGTGGATATACGCCTAATGCCACGTACACATGATCGGACAATCTGACAACAAATGTCCGATGGAGCCTCTGTGAAATGGTAGAGAGCTCACAATACAAAATTACATTAACTGCAGCACCAAAAATTTAGTATATGCCATGGAGTATACTTTATGTGCACGCCAACATGTGGGGTGCACCACTAGACACCTTTAAACCCGAATTGCTGAACGCTATCATGGTGCCGCCTAAAATAATGACAAAAATGTATCTAATGTATTTAGACACTTCAAATATGTACATGCTGGTAATATGAATGTGTTTACTGCAGCCGGTAAGTCAGGCAGCATTATCAGGAGGGAGAAACTGAAGGGTTAACTACAGCTACAGCGGATCCGTCTCCAGTTGCATCCTGAGCCAATGAGCACTGCTGTAACCCGCCCCCCTCCCAAGTCCGCCAGGTTTGATCAAGAAAAGTAAAACAGAGATGGGCAGGAAAAGATGCCAAGCTGCCTGGGGGAAAGGGAAGAAGGAGCAGAGCTGGAGGGGAACCAGAGCCATCAATTTAGAAAGTAATATCAGGAATGTGAACAGGGAAGAGAGATTTTCTATGAAGATCCATCTCGTTGGCTCTCTCTCTGTCTCTCTCTCCTTCTCTGCCTCTCTCTCTGCCTTTTTCTCCCAGATAAGGCAAATCCGTGCACAACACCTTTTAAGGTAGTTTTCAGGTCTGAAAGTGGAGATTTGTACAAGGAAAAATATCAAAAAGGGAAGACTGGACAGATTTAGCCAAATAAATGGACACAGGGCAATGGTGATGCCAATATAATTTTTGCAGGTTAATAGATCAGATAGATACTGTGTGCTTAACTTGAATGGGTAGCCTTACATCTTAGAAAAACAGTAGAGAGCATACAGTGCAGAAGAATGCCAAACAAAAAAGTCTGGGTCCATTTTTGAAGTTACTTTATTGGTAATCCATTTTTTTTTTTACGGTGACACCATAGTTTTTCTTGTAATCTTTCTTCATTAGGAACTTACAGGGAACCTACAATTATGATGCACCTGTTTTGCAGCTTCAAATATTAGCTTTGTTTATACCCATGATCTACTGCTTTGGAAGTGTCTTCACTGACATCATCAGTATTGGTGTCGTTATTTATTTTGTTATTTCCCAAACTAATGGTTTAACTCCAATGCCACAACTTTTAAATAGATAAACAGCTGTACTGGGTCTGTTGCATTTACAGATGGGCACAAAAGATCAGAAGTAGAAAGGATGGCAACTCCCTCTCCACAACTAATGAGTTGTCTTGCCATCCTGGGACCCTGTATGATTACCAGGTTCACCAGGGCCAGACCATCCACAGTGCAAACTAGGAATAAATCTAGACCCCATGGGATGTCCAGCAGATCCAGCTAAAAACTTTCTATTATACTCCTGCATTTATTTGGTGGCTGATGTTGAGGAGCAACACCAGTACAGACAATGCAAATGTCTATTGAAAATGTAAAATGTCAAAAAGAATGCTGAAGGTAAAGCTACCAACTTGCCTAGGGCCCCATTTTTCCTTGCCTATCTGTCCATGCTCCTCTCTGTCTCTATCACTCTTCTCTGTTTATTTCTTCTCTCTTCCCTCTCTCCCCCATCTCCTCCTCCCCCCTCCCCACTATCTCCTATTCCTTTTATCTGCTCTGCACTCTCTCTCTATCTCTATCTTTCTCTCTCTCATCTCTCCCCTTTTTTTCTCTCACCCCCCCACCTCTCTCCATATCTCTCTTCCCCCCATTATCTTTATTTCCCTCTTCATTTTCTCTCTCTTCCCCTCTCTCATGCTCTCTATTTTTCCCCTCTTGCCATAGGATGGCAGGTCTTCATATTCCTAGTCATTCTCACATTTTTTACACAGTTTATTTTTTTTTCACTTTTGAAATGTTAAGCTGGACAGATAACTTGTTATGGGTATTGTTAAAATTTACATTGCATTTATATTGCTTAAATATTGCTTGGTTTTAGTTTCTAATAGGAGTTTCCATCATATTTCAGAACATCAGTAAAAAATGTGCTGTTATGCCCCGTACACACGGTCGGATTTTCCGATGGAAAATGTCCGATCGGAGCGTGTTGTCGGAAATTCCGACCGTGTGTGGGCTCCATCGGACATTTTCCATCGGATTTTCCGACAAAAAAATATTAGAAATGTGTACCAGATAATATATGCTAAAAATGTGTTTTAAAAATTATATAGTTATATATTTAAAGGGTGCTGCTAATATGTGTTTCCACGGTAAATGCAGAATACATGTAAAATTGTGTAGTGTTACCCATATACCATCATACCGTACTACAAATCAAATATAATTTTCTCAAATAGAGTAACATACTCCAATATTTATAAAAACAATAGCCAATAGACATAATTGTGCTGTCGGTCCAAGAATAACCATGCAGAAAACTGACCTTCTTGAAAGGTAACGTTTAATCCACAGCCCCAGTGTTAAAGTGGTAGTAAACTTAACTGAAAAAAGAGCTCTCCCTGCAAGGTAAAGACTTACCTTGAATTGAAGCCCTCCAGCAGCATGCTTGACAGGTCTTCCTTCCGGGTTCGCAGGCTCTGGCCGATTGAATGGCTGAGCCACAATGACGTCACTCCCGCACATGCACATGGGTGTCTCGGCTGAAGCACAGAGCTCTGAAGGAATAGCACGTGAGCTGGTGATGTCACCCACTGCAGAGACACTGAATATATCCCAAATGGTGATGTCACCCACTGCAGAGACACTGAATATATCCCAAATGGTGCATGTTTAGGAAATATCCCTTGTACCTACAGGTAAGCTTTATTATAATCTTAACTGTGGGTACAAGTATCCAGTGGGAGTTTTCTTTTTTTTTCCTCAATAGGTTTTTATTGTTTTCATATAAGTAAGGTTACAAACCGATGTGAACATACATATTTCACATAAACAGTATGAACATGAACAGGGAAAACAAGCAGTCAGGCATACAGTAAATCAATATAAAATATGTTGGTGCGCTTATCAAACTTTCCCAATCTGTTGGAGTGGTGCTTATATATAAAATCCTAAACCATAAAAATACCCTGATATCATAATCAGTAAAGTGAATAAGTGAAAATAAATAATCAATCAATAAAGTGCATAAATACAAAAAAATGCATCAAAAACATATACCCTGATATCACAATCAGTAAAGTGATTAGGTGCAAATAAATATATCAATCAATAAAGTGAATAAATGCAAATAGATGCATCAAAAAACATATAAGGGAACACACATCCCTAGATATATGTAGATGAAGGAAAAAAAAAAAAAAAAGCTATAAATAGTGCCTGTTTGCGTTAATCCAGCTGAGGTCTAAATGTCCAATCAATTGCCTTTGATGAACTTGCTTGTATTTCAATTCTCACAGATCACAGTTGCATGATGAATTACATTTTCAAGGTGATGATTCACATAGAGATAAAAGAAAAACCATCATTGCGCAGTGTTTTTAAATGCTACAAGACTGGGCAAACAATGTAATCCACTCACACATTTGCAGTAGCTGAATCGCTTTTGTTTTCCATGAATGTGGGGAGAAGGAGTCGCTGACGTCTTTGCATAGTGTTCGGCAAACACAGCGATAGCTGTATGACCGTTGAAGCTGTCTGACCATTATAAAAAATGTGTCAAAAATGTCCGATATGTCCGCCGCAATATCGCAGTCACAATAAAAATCACAGATTGCCGCCATTACTAGTAAAAAAGAAAAAAATAATAAAAATGCTATAAATCTATCCTCTATTTTGTAGACACTATAACTTTTAACTTTTTTGCAAACCAAACAATATACGCTTATTGCGATTTTTTTTTTTTTTTTTTTTTTTTTAACCAAAAATATGTAGAAGAATACATATCGGCCTAAACTGAGAAAAAAATTTGTTTAAAAAAAAAAATTGGATATTTTTTATAGCAAAAAGTAAAAAATATTGTGTTTTTTTTCAAACTTGTCCCTCTTCTTTTGTTTATAGCGCAATAAATAAAAACCACAGAGGTAATCAAATACCACCAAAAGAAAGCTCTATTTGTGGGGGAAAAATGATAAAAATGTCATTAGGGTGCAGTGTTGCATGACCGCGCAATTGTCATTCAAAGTGCAACAGCGCTGAAAAATGGCTTGGGCAGGAAGGGGGTGAAAGTGCCCAGTATTGAGGTGGTTAATCTTAGGTTATACAATAACTTCTGGGGAATAGTGGGTGGGTAGGAAGTGGAGAAGGCGTGGGGGGTGAGTATGACTCAGGTGTATCCGAGGATGGGGGAACTGATTACATGAGTTTATGAAAGTGGAGAGTATGGTAAAGGGGGTGAGAAGTAAGGGGGGAAGAAAGATATCAGAATGATTAAGAATAGTATTCAGTGACATGAAGGTAGCTGTGCGTCTCTCTTGCCTCCCTCCTAAGAAGGGGGCTCGCATTAGATCCATACCAGCTGATCAATGTCATGGATATCTGTCAAGCCTAGTCACATAGTCGTTTGGGATTGTGGGAGAAAAGGTAGTAGAGTTGTGCGTACAGTATATTTACATTGTGGAATGGTAGGACAGTTTATGTCAAATCTTTACTAGTTTGGAGAGAAAAGGAGGGCGTAGCCTGATGTTGAACTGAAGTGTGTCCAACATGCCCATTTGTTATTAAATTTGTGCGGGGAGTCTCTCGCTATATGTATTAATTCTTCCATTTCAGCGATTCTGTTAATTTTGTTGAGCCATTCTTTGATGGATCGGGTTTCTGGGATTTCCAGTGTGTGGGAATGCACTGTTTTGCTGCATTGATCATGTGCATTGCAAGCGATTTATGGTATGTTCTGTGTGGTAAGCTTGAGTGATGTAGTAGAAATTGAGTGGGGATTCTATCCAAAGTGAAGGTGGTGGCACGTGTGATTATCTTGTGTGCTTTTGTCCAGAACGTTTGGATAGAGGGACAATCCCACCATAAGTGAAGTAGAGTTCCTGGTTGATCAGTACATCTCCAGCATTCCTCTGGGATTGCAGGATTAATTTTATGCAGTAAGGCGGGTGTGCGGTACCGGCGAGTTTGGATTTTGAATCCATTCTCTTGAGTAGTCACATTGATAGATTCCTTGTGGATGTTGAGATAAATTCTTTCCCATTCTTCCGGCAAAAGAGATATAGACAGGTCTCTTTCCCAAGCAGTGCACATTGTCGAATTATTAAGCGTACAGTCTATGAAGAGGAGGGAGTGTGCAGTTGATATCATGTGTGTTTGCGGTGTTTTCTGGGAGCATAGGCGTTCAAAGGGAGTCAGTTGTCTAGAACAGGAAAATTTCCTTTCTAAGTTTCTCAAGAAATGAGTAATCATGAGATATGTCCAGTCTGGTATCTGGGGTTTGTCAAACTTAGAAGAGACTTGAGATGCTGAAAGGATATTCTTTTGGTTGTAAAAGTCATGGGCTAGGATCTTTCCGTCAGTCCAGTGTTGCATTAAGAAGTTAGTGTGCATGCCCGGGGAAAAATCCGGGTTCAGTCTGAGTGGGGTCATTGAGCCCTGGATTGTTGAGATGGAGGAGCATTTGCAAGTCATGTGAAAGCTTTGAATTGTTGGTTTGATTAGAGGATGAAGCTTCAGTTCGGTGGGAAAGTGATGTTCTAGAATCCAAGATAATGATGCTAGGGAGAGGTTTGTGAAAGAATCCTCCAGTCTAACCCAATCTTTTGTGATTCCGTGAAGATTCCAATCTAGTATTCTGATCATATGTACAGCTTTGTAGCAGTTGGTAGGGTCTGGCAAACCTATGCCTCCTAGATGTTTGGGTAAGGCTAAGCCTCCGTACACACAGTCGGATTTTCCGATGGACAATGTCCGATCGGAGCCTGTTGTCGGAAATTCCGACCGTGTGTGGGCGCCATCGGACATTTTCCATCGGATTTTCCGACACACAAAGTTGGAGAGCAGGAGATAAAATTTTCCGACAAAAAAATCTGATCGCGTCAATTCCGACCGTGTGTGGCCTGTTCCGACGCACAAAGTGCCACGCATGCTCAGAAGAAATTCCGACACGGGACAGCTCGTTCTGGTAAACTTAGAGTTCGCAATGGATACAGCACTTTCGTCACGCTGCAATGTTAAAAATGGTTTAATACAGCGCACTCTCTTCTTCTTTATAATGTCACAAGAATGAAGTAGTTTTGCTGCTCATATTCACACACACTTCTCACAAAGTTTTATTTGTGTTTTTTTAGTGGGATTCCCTCAATATATTGTTATTAGTTGTCACATCTGACAGTTTTTTATATTTTTTAATTTTTTTTTTTTGGATTTTAAACCTTTTTTTTCTTTTAATGTTTGGATTTTTTCCAAGGCTTATCTTTGTTCAATATTATTTTTATTTTTACTCCAGAATATTTTTGTGTGTGTTTTGTGTGTCAAGTTACCCCAACACCATTGATATCTTTTATTATTTAATCTCCAGGAGATTGTTTGTTGTTGGTGACCCTTGTTCATTTCACATTGTATATTTGAAAAGTACCTGAATCCTCACAAACCAACTGTCATTTTTGAAGTAAAACACATAGGAGAGTATAATTCAAAACAAAAATCCTTTATTAAGGGATCAGAACTAAACAAAGAGGAAGGCAACACTGGATCAACAGCAGAAATTAGCGAAGCCTGGGACCCCCACGGCAGACATCAATTCTTCAACATAAAAATTGGTGGCCTGAGGAGTCCATATCTAAGGGAGGGCAGTCTGGTCCGGGATTCACAGAGACTCGGATAGCAGCAGATGACATCTATGTTCCCAGGCTGTGGTACCACAAGAGGGTGCATCTTTTGGCCGACCAGACTGAACCCAGGGCAATCACTGTCTGGTCTTCCTTCCACGCTTCCTTCCGGGCTGTGGCTGTGCAGTTGGAGATGTGGCAGGAGGAGGACTGGGGGGACCTGGAGGAGAACTGGGGGGACCTGGAGGAGAGGGAGGAGGAGGAGGAGGACCATCCCAAAGATGTGTGTGAGGTGTAATTTGGCCCCTCATACCTTTCTCCAGAGCCTCCGATATGAGGGCCTCACACATGGCTTTTTGGCCCTCCTCCATCTTCTGCATTTTATAGGCTATGAAGGCAGCAATGTTCTCCTGCATGGTGTGTGGTGCTCCCAGGACCTCTGTAGCCCTCCAAAAGAATGCTATAGCAGTCTCCTCTAGGGTACTCCTCCTACTGCCACTTTCTATTTTCAGGGGGGGTGGAGGGACCTTGATATCAGCCAGCCGGCTTGGCCCGGCCACCTCCTGGCTGAGACTTCCCTGTGTATGAAAAAGGGACATGGTTTTAGTTTTTGCATCATCAATCACAATCCTAAATTAGTACTCCCAACTAACATCTAGTTAACATCATTGATTGGACAAGCAGAAATATTTAGAAGAATGCTATACCTGGCTCAATCTGGGCTCCTCCACATGCGGCCTGGAAGGCCCAGGTTCGGCGTCAGAAGCCTCAGCCGGGGGGGAAGGAAGCGTGGAAGGAAGACTTGAGAGGGATGGCCTGGGTTCAGTCTGGCCTGCCAGAAAGTACAGCCTGTCATAGTACAAAATCCTGGGGACAGATGTCATCTGCTGCTCCGGATCTCTGTGAATCCAGGACTTTCTTGCGCTCCCTCAGATATGTGCTCCTCAGGCCACCAATGAAAATCTTTAAATAAGTGATGTCTGCCGTGGGGATCACCTGCTTCACAATTTCACACAATTGCTCCAGTGGTGCCTTCTTTTTGCTTGGTTCTTGAAATGGGTGTGGGTAATCTCCCACAGACAGGGCAGCTCACTTAGCATCTCTATGAATACTGACATGAAGTCATTGTCTTTCATTAAGATATCCATGTTCACTACAAGACACAACACAAGACAAAGCCTAATGTCAGACAAAACTCTCCTAATCTTGTTACAATATAGGCCTCAATCTAGAAGCAGTATAGGCACAAGTTTGTCTCTTACCTTCGTTCTTACGATCGGCGCGTCCAATGCTCCTTCCTCCGTTCACAGATCGTACGTAATACGCACGCGTGTTACGCTTTATACACACTGTGCATGCGTGTAACTCCGCCCGCCCCTGACGTTCTTTCTAGTCTATTCCCCACCCCTTTTCGTTCGGCGCAGTGGGTGAAGAGCATGATGGCGGAGTTACAGCAGGTGCGTGCTAATTCTAGCAACGAGGAGGAGGAGGAGGAGGAAAGACCGGATCCAGGCACGTCCCGATCCAGAAGGAGACGTTTTAATGCCACAAATATGTCTTTTGGGGAGATGTTGGAGATGGTCGACATCATGAGGAAGTCCGACTATGACGGAAAATATGGGCCTTACCCCAACCCCAACATCCGAAAGGCCAAAATCATGGCGAAAGTGGTCAGGAGTCTTGAGAGGAATTTCGGGGTACGAAGATCTAAAGATCAGCTCAGGAAGCGGTGGTCGGACCTGAAGTTGAGAGAGCCAGAGCAGTACCGAAAGATTTAGAGAGTGCTGCAAAAAAGTAAGTAGTTGTGCTGTGTTCCTATTCTTTCTGTCTTTTTATTACGTTCGTTCTGCTCCATATGCTTTTATTAATTGTAACGTTTAAAAAGGGCAACTTTAATGTTCATGGGCCCATTATTCGTTCGTATCAAACATTTTTCTTTCGGCCTCTAGAACACCATTGTTTAGGCCATATGCATTTTCACACATTTTTTGGAGCTTACTTGGATGCCAAATATTTGTTTGTGTAGATGGGTTTGTTACTAGAATGAAATGCAAACTAGATTGTGTGTAAGGAGAGGACACTGAGCAGCTGTTTTCACATCTGGACACTGGAGCACTAGTGTGGGACCCCAGAACACCATTTTTATTAGCGGGGCCACACAGGTGCTCCAGTGTATACTATAGGGGGGGCTACATCTGTGAAGCTTGTACCAAACAGGTAAAGTATTGCAGCTTGACAAAGGGCAATAAAAAATACACATCTTGGAACTCGGCTAAAATAGACAATTGTACCCCACTTCCAAGCAATGTTTCCTATTTCTAGTTCTGCCATCAAATATCTGTGTGCTAATTATACCATTTTTGTTTTACATAGGGGAGAAAAGACTCGGAGGACACCCCTCATCCGAGGAGACCAGAGACCCCCCACCTCTGGAAAAAGGGTAAATACCAACACAAGAAGCTGAGCAGGAGGAAGAAGATGTGGTGGAGATTGGCACCACAACAGGTGAGTGTCTGCGACCACAGGCTCAGGTAAAAGAGATGGATGGTGGCAGATTTTTGAGACCTTTTTTTGTTCTTTATCTCTTTTTAGGTGATCATGATGTGAGGGAGAGAGAACGCTTTACATCTGAAAGTGCCCAGATACTGATCGGGGAGATCATGGGGTGTAATCTCCAATTGCAAAACATCCGGCAACAAATCAGTGATGTTATTAAAAAAAATAATAACATCATTGATGTTTTGGGGCGAATTTAAACCCCACAAAATCACCTGTTTTATCGTGGTCCAATCTTACAAAAATGTTTTCAATGTTTAGAAAAGCCAAATTTGGAGGATGCACACAGTGTGCCAACATGTGCTATCTGCCATCACGGGAGATCAATGGACGCGTTTTGGGGGTGCAACCCCTTCCTCAATTATAAAGTAGCGTTGAGGAAGGGCTTGCTCCCCCAAAACACGTCCCTTGATCCCCCCTGATGGCAGATAGCACATGTTGACATTCGTAAATTGGTGTGCATCTTCCAAATTTGGCTTTTCCAGGGGTGATTTACCCCCATCTATACGCTATATCAAACCCAGTTCCTAAATACTGATGTCTGATATAGCCTTCAGGTTTTACCTAATGTGAACTTTGTAAGTTCAAGTTTTTTGGCTTTCTTGTTGGTTTTACACAGGTCTGTTTTATCTGAAATGGATATTTCGATTTTTTGATAATGCTACTGCAAACATTGTTATACAACAAACATGTTGGTTTGTTTTAAAAACCTTTCGTAAATGCACATGTGATTGTGCAGGTATAAAAAAGTGCCTTACTCAAGAATGTGTGGATTATTGTCTCAACACTACAACACTTTTGGGGTGATGTAATTGCTGTTTTATGCAAAAATGGGGGTTATTTCCTAAGGGCAAATACACTTTGCACTACAAGTGCAGGTTCAGTGCAGTTGCAAGTGCACTTGTAGTGAAATGTGTTTTTGCATTTAGGAAGTACCAGCCAACACTGTTTTTTATAAGGTTACCCAATCACGACATTTTCTGCACTCAACACATTTCTGTCAGGGTCAGCTAAAACAAACACAAGCAGTAAATGTCCACAAAGAATTTCTTTTAGTTGTTTTTTATTTGAAAAAGGTGTCACAGATTGTCTAGCATATTGATAGCCCCCCTACCCGCAAAGAACTCCAGGTATCGTAACCGGACATCACGGGCATTCAGGGAGGGCAAGCCAGGACGGCCACTTTCAAGCGCCGTCAGTGTTGATGGATTTGAGATTCCGGCCTCAGGCCCAACTGAGCCAGCATAGTTGGCTGAATGTTTTCTTAAAAAATTATGGAGAACACAGCAGGCAAGTATTATATGGTTCAGTTTATACTCCGCCATATGGATGGGTGTCAGAAATAATCGGAACCGGCTGACCAGGATTCCAAATGTGTTCTCCACCACTCTTTGGGCTCTGGCCAGCCGGTAATTAAAAACCCTCTGTTCCGGGGTGAGGGTCCTCATCGGGAATGGCCGCATCAGGTGGTCCCCCAGCACAAATGCTTCATCAGCAACGAACACAAATGGGAGACCTTCAACATTGTCCTCTGGAGGTGGCAAGTCCAAGCTGCCATTCTGGAGACGCCTGTAGAACTCTGTCTGGGCGATCACTCCACCATCAGACATCCGGCCATTCTTCCCCACGTCCACATACAAGAAGTCGTAATTAGCCGACACCACCGCCAACATCACTATACTATTAAACCCCTTGTAATTATAATAGTATGACCCCGAGTTGGGTGGTGGGACGATGTGGACGTGTTTCCCATCAATTGCCCCTCCGCAGTTAGGAAAGTCCCACCGCTGGGCAAAGTGGGAGGCCACAGTCTGCCATTCCTGTGGCATGGAAGGAAACTGTTGAGGAAAAAACAATAAACATTACTATTTTTTCACAGATACATGGCAAGCAGATTATACACAAACATTATGGGGCAACCTCCAGATAGCATTTACTAAGGGGAATTTAACAACAACAAAGTATAAGGTACACCTATCATATTCCCCCTCCCCCCCCCTCTCATGGGCCATTTCTAACATTATAGGGGGGGAACTCTTGGACAGGTAACCCTCTTCACTTCATTTAGAGATGAATGCCTAAATACAGGGTATTACTTGGAACAGCCCCTCCTTAGTTACACTATTGGCAGACCACTGGACAGGTAAGAAGTGTCATAATACAAAGATATAAATACACACTGTACACATTTGAGCACATTTGAACATTCTGCTATTACCTATCAAGATAATAATAGGATACAAAAACTTTAAACAGTACCATTGGAAAGTATACAGGCAGGCCCTTGCACTACATGCTTTGGGGAATTCATCCATAAATCTGAGCACTAAAGAGGTGGGTATAGTGTGTGTGGGTTTGGCAAAGTCAGCAGATGATTGAGGATAGAGAATTGGGATCAGCTGACTTAGCAGTTGGGGGAGGGAGGGTTACAAAAAATTTGGGGACACCACAAAAAAAAAAGCCTCTGGCACTCTGCCTGAATTTAATCAAAAATAACATTTCCAAACATTTTAGGGGGTGTTTGGGGTAAAGCACTACTATAGAGCTGATAAAATACATTGTTAAGTGACTACATGAGGTGAATATAGGGGCAGGAGACACCATGCTGGAGAGGTTATTGAAGGGCAAATATGTATGAAGGACATAAAATAATAATTACATAAAAATCCAGCATGCATGAGGACAAAGGGGACATTCACAGCATATTACAATCATGGTAATTAGGGAATGAGGAAAGAAATACAAGATATTAGCAAACATTCAATACAATAAAATGTGATATTAAAGGATAAAAATCTTACCTTCATATACTCCTTCTGCAGGACCTGGATGATGGCAAAACAGGTCTCTGGGATAATGATCCCCAGAGCCTGGGGGGAGATGCCTGTCGAGAACTTGAGATCCTGCAGGCTTCTCCCTGTGGCCAAATACCGCAAGGTAGCGACCAACCTCTGCTCCGGAGTGATGGCTTGCCTCATGCAGGTATCCTGCCTGCTAATATAGGGGGTCAGCGAAGCCAACAAACGGTGAAACACGGGGTCCGTCATCCTGAGAAGGTTCCTGAAATCATCAGGATTATTCTAACGGATCTCACGGAGCAAAGGCATATGACAGAACTGGTCACGCTGAAGCAACCAATTCTTGGTCCATGAACTCCTCCTCACCCTGTTCATGGACTGGACTTGTGTCAAGGTCTGGACCCCAACACCAAGCCCCCGCACAGCACGAACTCTACGAGGAGTACACATACAAAACATGGCTAGAAAATGGTCGGCTGCTCAGAACGAAGTAACAGAACGCACTGAAGAACAGCAAGGCCTGTGAAGAGCGACCTGAAAAACAGCAACGAGCAGGCAAGATCACACAGAAAACTCTGATACGAACTGACTGCACGCACTGAAGAGCAGATACAAACCCACAAGCACAAACTGAATGGCAGAAAACGATCTGAAAGCCACTAGTCTGAAAAAGCGCCAATCGTCTCTCACCAAACTTTTACTAACACGAGATTAGCAAAAGGAGCCCAAAGGGTGCCGCGCTTGGTTCTGAACCGGCCTTTTCTAGTCTCGTCGTACGTGGTGTACGTGACCGCGTGGTTGTCGATCGGAAATTCCGACAACTTTGTGCGACCGTGTGTAGGCAAAACAAGTTTGAGCCAACATCCGTCGGAAAAAATCCTAGGATTTTGTTGTCGGAATGTCCGAACAAAGTCCGACCGTGTGTACGGGGTATAACTGTGCATATTTAATTCTAGGTTTGTGCCCACCCAAAGTTAGGTGGATTTGATGTGTTTGTAGGATTTGAAGAAGGTCGGTGGCACGTGGATCGGGACAGTCTGCAATATATATTTTTAGAATTGCAGCTCCCCCGAACCACGAGAACACCGGCCTATTCCAATTTTTTAGGTCATCTGTAAGTTTGTTTAGTATTGGTAAATAATTTTTTGTATATAAGTTGGATAGTTTTGTGGGTAGTTGTATGCCTAGATAGGTGATCGCCTCTGGCTTCCATTGATTTTGCATTGATCGACTATGGGTGAGGGCAAGGAGACATTAAGGGCAAAGGATTTAGTAAAGTTGATTTTAAGGTTGGATATCAGGCCAAATTTTCAAAATTCTTCCAGTAGGACTGGGAGTGTGATCTCCGGATGTGTGAGAGATAGGAGTATGTCGTCCGCGTAAGCAGCTAATTTGTATTCTCTTTGGCCAGTGAATACCCCTCTTATGTCTGGGTTTTGACATATGGAACACAGGAGAGGTTCAAGTGTGAGGACAAATAGAATGGGGGAAAGAGAGCACCCCTGCCTTGTTCCGTTGCGGATGGGGAAGGAATTCGACAGGGTGTTATTTACTCTAATTCTGGCTGAAGGTTGGGCATATAAGGAAAATATAAGATTGAACATGTGCGGGCCTATTCCCAGGGCCTTTAGGACAGCGGCCATATAGTCCCAAGACACCCTGTCGAATGCCTTCTCCGCATCTAAAGCGAGGAAAAAACCTGCTTGTTTTGAGGATTTCATGAGGTGGTACAGGTTAATCACTTTTATATAGTGTTGTGCCTGGCCTCCCTTCCAGGGACAAAACCTACTTGGTCTCGGGAGATGATTGATGGGAGTAGTGGAAGAAGTCTATTGGCTAAAATTTTGGAGAGGATCTTAATATCCACATTCAGTAATGAGATAGGCCTATAGTTTGCTGGTTGTGATGGATCCTTGGTTATGACTGTAATGTGTGCTTGTAGCATTCCTGGAGTGAGTGGTCTGTATGCTGATAGGGAGTTAATAGCTTTTAAGAAGGGAGCGCTAAGTGTGTCAAAGAATGTTTTGAAGTAGACAGCGGATAGACCGTCAGGGCCTGGACCTTTGCCGGCCTTCAGGCTTTTAATTGCGTCTTTAAGTTCCTGTTGAGTAATCGGTGTAATAAATAGCTTAATATTGTATAAAAAGCTTTCAATAATGATGATTGATCGTGAGACGAATTTTCTTAATTATGTCTGAGTCAGCTTAAATCAAACTGTGTTTTATTGTACACACATAAACTTGGAAAATACTTACAAAAATAGTACATTCATATTCAGAATTAATGTTGTTTCATATATGCAAAAAATGTTCAAGTATAGTTCATTTGTTTCAAAGATCTGAAAAAAAGTTCTTAAAGTCATTAGACCATGTGCTCTTCTTCTTTTTTTGTCTTGGCTTTCTTAAAGATGGCCGATTTAACTTCTTGTATCCTGGAAGAAATTCTGTATGCATAGAAGAGAGAGCTGTGTGTCTTGAAAAAGGAGATGTGTGTAGCTTGAAAGCAGGAAGTAGCAAGAGAAAAAAAGCTATTTTTCTTCTGATTATATGAACTCAGTCTTTTCAAATTCACGCCCAAACACAAATCCCTCCCATACACTCCCCTTTCTCCTACTTCCTAAAAGTGGGGGCTACGAGAGATATACGACCTCTTAACATCTGTTTTTACTTACACAAACCTTCTCTTCATAAAACAAGATATTTGAGACACTCAAACTAAACATCATACCACTTAACAAAAATGCATATATCAAACAGAATATCGGTTACATAGGAATATGTTAAAACCATACATATATTATTTACAAAATCCATCAAAGTCCTGACAGATTCTAGACTTGCAGTCTCCGTTAATGAGTCGCCATCTGGATGTCATTAACTCAAAGTCTGCCATTCATACAATTGTAGAGAATGCATATTCTTTTTATAGAGCCAATTAAAATGTAGATATTAAAAATATAACATTCCCCTCTGAAATATGAATAACAATCATATTTTCAAGCTTTAAATTCATTCATAACATCCATGTCCCATTCACTCTGACTTTGATCCAATAACTCCAAATGTATTTCCATCATCAACCGAGTTTGCAATACCAAAACCCATCTTTCTTTTAAGCTTATTTTGCAATAAATCATCTCCTTTCCTGATTTCATTTCTAATTCGATAATATATTTTTTTCATTCTAAACATCAAACATAACTGGAATATAATGAATAACATAATAATGATAAAAAAATAACTATAGGATGTGATAAAATATTCCTGCTGCTGAGGTAATTTAAGTTTTTCCCCAAATTGATACACTATTACTGAATTTTTTCCACCAATTACTTCCTGAAAATTCTGAGCATTGATGAGATATCTCTTGCAAATTACCTTGTTCATGTTTAAACAATATTTCTGCATTCTGAAGTTCCTTAGCCAAAGCTATCAATAAACCTTTATCCTTATGAATTACATTTGCCCATTCTTTCCAAGGAAATTCATATATCTGAGATATATTATATTGTGTGGGAAGAGAACTTATATTTTTCATAAGCATATTTGTTAAATTTGTTCTAAACCCATTAATACTTATTGCTACAATGTCTCCTTCTATACAATACAAGCCTTGATTTAGGTTTTCTGTATTTGTACAAGAAGAGAAAAAAGTTTTAACCCTTTCTGCATCTGACATGATCTGAAAACAAATCTTCTTTTTATCTACACGAGTAATTAATTCAGAAATTGTTTCAACTTTTTCTATACTTGCTGAACATAATGTATGATTATGATAACAAGAATGAAAATTACTTTTGTCTTGATTAGGTAAACAGATAACTTTAGACTGAAATTGTAAACATGATGACAAATCTAATTGTTCTAATTCAGAATTTTCAGAATTCAGAATTGTTAAATGCAAAATCTGTATACTGTAATTTATAGTACAATAATTGTGTATTGCTGACGTGTAATCCCAAAACAGTGATTGGAACCAAAATTTGTTCTTGTCCTGCTATTGGAATCATAGAAAAACTATAACAAACATCTTGTTTGCATCCTATCCATTTATTTACCCATAAATCTGTATGATTTATAGCATATACATATTCTCTGGGTAAATTCTGTAAAATGCCAAATGGGGTTACTCCACTCTGAAATGCTTGTGCAATTATTTTAAAAATTGGGGAATATTCAGTCTGGGTCTCTAAACATGCTCTGGCAATATGAGAGTATTGTTCACTTAACATTAAATCAAGAGTAATATTTTGAAGATGTAAAATAGATGGACCCATTATATTAGCTGTTTTAATAACCATATTTTCTAAAATTTCATTTAAATTTCTCTGTATTTTAATCCCATTACTACCCACCAAACCAGCTGTTTCAAGATCAGACTTTAAAGTATTGATATCCATACTATTTGTTATACTCCCAATTGTGCCAATCCCTCCTAAAATACCTTCAACAATACCACGCTTATTTCTGTTATGATTTCTACTATTAATTCCAAACCATCTTTCAATACCCAATTCCATATGAACCAAATGCCCTTGACATTGTGGAAACCTTGTAGAGATTTCCAATCTGAAACATTAAAGTTCCACAATATAATGACACTCTTTCTCTCTCTCAAAAGAGTTCTGGATTGGAAATGGTTAATCTGAAATGGATTTGCCGAGACACTTTTCATACCAACACATAGAGTTTTCCTAGGAGACATCACAACAACACTTGCCTTCGCATATTTCACCAGATAATTTCCTATTGATATGCAACATTCATATATACCATTATCATTCAAAGATACTCTCATTTGTTGATAAACAAATGTATTATTGATCCAATTCACACTACCAAAAATTCCTTTATGAATTATCATAGTAGAACTGTGAAGAAAACTTCCCAAAAATTAATTGTTCCTTTTCCAAGTTACCAATGAATCTTGAGGTACATATATTTTTGTTTTACATATCAAATGCAAACTATCTTTATCTTCAAAAATGTTTAAAGATTGTGGGAAAATATAAATTTCTGGAATAATCATGTTGACCACAGAAATACTAATGTTAACTCTTATTTGCGTTAATTGTCTTGTTACTTTAAAATCCCATGTTCTTACAACATCCCCTTTTTCATCTCCAATTATATTTAAATGTTCTGGATCTAATATTTTTACGAAACTTTGAAAAAGGTAATAAAATTGATCTAAGGGATAAAATACTTTCCTAGATCTTGACATAGTATTAGTAACATCTCCAGACCAAATTGTTGAATCATTACCCTTTAAGTATATAGACCAGAAACTCCTCAACAATATATTACATTCAAAAGTTCCAGTTTTGTTGTTTAGTCTATAAGATCCCTGCTTTTTAACAAAATTTGTTTTGGATTCTATTTTAACGTTTACCTCAACATTATTACTACGAATTAAATATAATTCCATACAGCAATCATATCCCTGTCCTACACATACATATCCATACAATTCTTCAGCTGTATTGATATAAACGTATCTAGAATTATATTCTGTCATTTGTATTAAGATCAATATCTTTATCACTCTTGTCCTCTGTATTAATATTAATGTCTTTATCACTTTTGTCATCTATATTGATATCAGTATCTAGATCTCTTTTGTTTCTGAATAATGTAATGACTTTGTTGTGTAAATCTTCAATCCTGTTAACCTCTGCATAGCTGGAACAGTTTGTGATATATTTTACCACAGATCAAATTGTCACTAGGGAAAAGATGCATCCTGTGATGATGATAAATCTTCTCTTTTTAACACTTTCTTTTGTTGAACTGACATCTTTCTTCTTTTTTGGAATCCATGATTCCTCCAGGTTAATGAAATATAATTCATTCCTAGGAAAAATAAAATCAGCATCAATTATCTCAGAATATTAAATTTGTTATACCCACATTTTTATTTATCCAAGATGTCAAATGGACGTTCCCAATGACTTTGCCATGGTCCACTTCTCCTGAAACTTTAGTTCCTCCTGTGACGTGTATCTCACCATCTCTGGGTGTGACCTTACATGTGGGAACTCTCTGATCATCATTTTTCTTTCTGTCTAGACTTGTGCTAACAGCATCTAATTTTTGATTTAAATAAATCTTTTCGCTTTTAGTTATCAATCTAGATAAACCATTTATCTTGAATAAAAGATAATTTTGGTTTTAATAATACAATAACAAAATGTTACAAGAATCAGATATGTGTGTGTGGATGTAACAGCAGTTTTCATACTGTGTATGTGTCTTGTGTACACTGGAGTGAATGTCTATTGCAGCATCTGCTGGAATGCATGTCTGCCAAAAAACTCTGTTACAGGCATTCTACTCCTAAAAAACAAACCCCCTCCTTTTCTTATTCAGAAAGGTTATTTTCTGTCTTGTAGTCCCACAGAGAACACAGGCTTTCAATGAGTAGTATTCCCCCTCCTTTTTAAAAAAGCGGGTGTCACTTCACTCTCAAATTCCTAAGGGTGGGGCTATGAGCTATGTGAGTAACCATTTAACTTATACAATACAAGTTTCTTTAAATATCTAAAACAAATACTACATATCATTATATATACAAATTGTCTCTTAATAATCTCCTAAACAAGAAATATTGTAAAATAAAGAAATTATGATCTTTTAACTCAAACTTAAAAATGTGTGGAGGGACCATTTTTTTTTTTTACAAGTAACTGCATGTGCCAAAATTCTTTTCAAATTGTCCTGTATCATCTATAACCAAAACACTGTTGTGCAAAAGGAGCACAACATACTAAAAAGAAATATCATTTTCTGAATGACATTCAATACATTTTAAATAACATCCTAGTATCCCTTCTCAAATCACAAGCATTGCAGTACAATACACTTCAGAGGGACACTAACAATCATTGCTGTGTATTGCCAACAAAAGTTCATTGTGAAACACAAGTGACAAAGTAATTTCTTCCTGTCATTAATTCAAATGAAGAATACTTTGTAACTAAAAAAACTGTGAATGATCTGATACATGAAATATCTGTTCTATTCCCAAGATTTTACACATTACCTGCATGATTTTACCTATAAAATGGAATCCTCTGTCACTACTGAGGTTTGCTGGTATACCTCAAACTAGAAAAACATGATTAATCAACATCCTAGCAATAATTAAATTATCTTTGTGCACAGATTAGACAAGATGTAATTACTCTGTCTACTGTCTCTTCCATTTTGTCCCAATAAAATTTCTCTTTAAGAATTTCAAGCAATTTTTGCTTACCAATGTGATCTAAACTGTCATAGTTAAATTTAGTGAATTCCACCTGTAGGTGTTGTGGTACATTCAAATATAGAAAATCCCTCTGAGTCATGATATAAAATCTGGTTTTCATAAACAAAATAAAGATCTTATATCACCCGATGAGAAAGAAAAGATTGATTTGTCACCTTTTAATCCTCGGAAAACAAAGGAAAATCTTATATTTGTTTTTTCCACAACATAATTTTGTCCATATTCAGGTTGAAATCACTAATTCTCCATACAAATCTGCATCCTTTGCTAATTGAGTACAAAGCTGTTAATTATCCCCTTTTCAGGTGAACTAAACTTCTCAATGTTCCATCTGAACAAAACACAAAATTAAAATCACAATAATCATAACTTGGAAAAATTAATAAATTAATAATCCAAAGGATTTTCCTTGAAAATCCTAACAATATATCAAATAAAAACCAAATCTCTGAACCTCAAATCATAACCTTATTATCCATAGCAAAGAAACAATAACCAGAAAATCCTTACCATCCATGCAGTTCATTTAAGGACTGCTAACATTGTTTTTCACAGTGTTATATGATACATAATGATACCTTTCCTGTCTTAATGGACTATTTGCAGTTTGCAAACTTTGTATTTGGGTCTTAAAAGGGAAATTAGTTTGATTATTATGGCCTCTATACCTCAAATTACTACACCAGCGCACAGAATACACTTCATAGCGTCTTGGTATCGTTTTCGGATAATACAACCTCTTTTGTATATCGTTATTATTAGCCATCACACAAAACCTAGCTATGTGACCCACTCTTTTGCAAACTAAACATTTAAGTGTTGCTTTTTTTGCATATACCTTTCTTTGAGTATATGGCGATGAAAATGTATGTTTCTGTTGAATATTACTATTATTCAAATCAACAGACTTCACACTTTCATTGTCTGAGGAAATATTAACCTCCTCAAATGTCTCCACTGTGTCAACTCCAGAATCAGCATCATTAACCCTCGCCTCTGACTTTGTCATGTGTTCATAAGCTAAACACTGAGCATGTGCAGAAGACTGAGCTTCCAATAATTGCAGTTAAAAAAGTAATACCACTTTCTTTTTCTTTAAACGATTCCAATAATGCATTCATTTTATGTTACAATTCACCTTTCTTAATCAGTAATTGTTCAATATGTAAATTCTCCTGTGTTTGTGCAATTTCTGTTACACTTTGCCTTTGTTTTCCTGGCATATCAAAAACCATTGCATTGAAAACCGTAACTAGCTTCATTACATTACTTAATTTTCTCTTAGATTTAGTTAATGAAAATCTATTCTTCTCAATTTCATTATTTGCCTGTAAGCATTGATTATGCATTGATTGCCATAACTCAGTGTCTGAAATATGACTGGCTAAACCTTCAAATTCTTAATTACTTTTTTCGGCTATCACATTAATAAAATTCATATTTTGGTACTCACTGAATATAAAACTTTTCCGTTTTCCGCTGTACTCAAATTAAACTGTCTTTCAAGACTTCTGTATATCCAAAATTCTCTGGTCTTCACAATAATCAACCGATCAATCGAATATTCCTCTAGGTTCTTTCAATAATTGGGACGTTAATTCCTGTTCATCACTTTTCCCCTCTGATCAACAGAAGAAAGTAGAAAAAAACTTCTGACGATTCAAACTGGCTGGCTGAGCCAATGTAATAAATAGCTTAATATTGTATAAAAAGCTTTCAATAATGATGATTGATTATGAGACAAACTTTCTTAATTATGTCTGAGTCAGCTTAAATCAAACTGTGTGTTTTATTGTACAAACATAAACTTGGAAAATACTTACAAAAATAGTACATTCATATTCAGAATTAATGTTGAACTATACTTGAACATTTTTTGCATATATGAAACATTTGTTTCAAAGATCTGAAAAATAGTTCTTAAAGTCATTAGACCATGTGCTCTTCTTTTGTCTTGGCTTTCTTAAAGATGGCCGATTAACTTCTTGTATCCTGGAAGAAACTCTGTATGCATAGAAGAGAGAGCTGTGTGTCTTGAAAAAGGAGATGTGTGTAGCTTGGAAGTAGCAAGAGAAAAAAAGCTATTTTTCTTCTGATTATATGAACTCAGTCTTTTCAAATTCGCGCCCAAACACAAATCCCTCCCATACACTCCCCTTTCTCCTCCTTCCTAAAAGTGGGGGCTACGAGAGATATACTACCTCTTAACATCTGTTTTTACTTACACAAACCTTCTCTTCATAAAACAAGATATTTGAGACACTCAGACTAAACATCATACCACTTAACAAAAATGCATATATCAAACAGAATATCCGTTACATAGGAATATGTTAAAACCATTCATATATTATTTACAAAATCCATCAGATCCTGACAGATTCTTGACTTGCAGTCTCCATTAATGAGTCGCCATCTGGATGTCATTAACTCAAAGTCTGCCATTCATACAATTGTAGAGAATGCATATTCTTTTTATAGAGCCAATTAAAATTTAGATATTAAAGTGGAGTTCCACCCACTTTTACAACTCTTCAGCATCCCTCACTAAACTGTGCACTGTAAATGAATTGGATATTTTTTTTTTTCTCAGCACCTACTGTATATCTGCTGTATTCATTTTTCACTTCCTCCTCTCTGGCCGTGGCCCATAGCATCATTTCCTGTTTGCAATGCCTTCTGGGAAGAGGCGGCAACTTCCTCTGACACTGCAGTTGCTATGGAAACCTGACCTGAAACCTATTAAACTGCTTCTGCTGCACTGAGCATGTGCGAGATCTGCGAGGATGAGATCCAGGAAGAAATAGTCTGGCTTCAGATGCCCACACTTAAGATGGCCACGACCTGCTGTAAGTTTATAAAATAACAAACTACTGCTATAAACTAACAAAACAGACCTTAGTTTACAGACTAACTTTACTAGAATACATTAAGCTTGTGTATTATAGGGGTATTTGTATTTAAAAAGTATAATTTTCGCCGGAACATCACTTTAAGAACATAACAATCGGGCATTCTAGTATGTTGGAGGATTCTGGAGAAATCCTTTTGGGGCAGTGCTGTTCTAGGAACTTTTCAATTTTAGCTCGGCGGTCCTCATCAGAGGGTGAGGGTGTAATAGCCTTATCTATATTGTATAGTTTTGTGTAGAATTTCTTAAATTCCTGGGCTATAGCTATATTGCTTGTGTGTGTTTGACCTGTTGGGGAGCATATCTTATGTACCGTTGTCTTAGCTTTCTTCGAATGCAATGCTTGGGCAAGCAAGTGTCCACTGATTTGTAAAAAAAGCTTTTTCCTGGTGTTGCGATTCAGTTCTTCCTGGATTAGTTTGCAAGTGTCTTTGAGGTCCTGGTAGCATTAGTGGGCCAAGGTCTGTTTGTGGCGGGCCTCTAATGTCTTAAGTTTATGAAATAGGCCTGCGAGATATCGTTGTTTTTCTTTTTTAATTGTCGCCGCCATTTAGATTAGTCTGCCTCTTATCACACACTTGTGTGCTTCCCATTGAGTTAGACTGGAAGTCTCTGGTGTGTAATTTTCTCGAAAGTAATCGTTTAGACATTTGGTAAGAGTTGAGACTCTGGTGTTGTCTGTCAGTATCATAGGATCTAGTCTCCAAATATTGGTACGTGTGATTTTGTCAGGGAAGGTCAGTGTTATCGTAATCGGATGGTGACCTGATATGGTCATAGGTTCCATTGTCGCATTTGATAGTAGAGGAAGATCTCTCTGAGTGAGAAACAGTCCAGTCTGGAGTATTTTTTATGTGGTGCTAAAAAAAGCTAAAATCCTATTCCTGTGGTCTGAGAGTGCTCCATGTGTCATGAAGAAGAAGAGATTGGATACTCAATTTTATTTGATGTAGTGCCCTATATGGTAGACTGGATGTTCCTGAAGATGTATCTAGGAGAGGATCATGGGGAACATTGAGATCTCCTCCCAGTATAAGTATGCCACTTTGGAAAGAGGCGAGGGTCCACAGAGTTTTATGAATGAATGGGACTTGAGAAACATTGGGACAGTAGATGTTTGCTAGTGTGATTGGTTTGTTATGGATAGTCCCTTTTTAGAAAGACATGTCTCCCCCGAGCGTCAATTAGCGTGTCTGTTATTTTGAGAGAGGAATTAATAAATATGAGGATTGTGACTCCTTTAGTTTTAGAATTCGGTGTAGATGCATAATAACTTTATGGAAAGTCTTGATAACAGAAATTAGGGATTGCTACTGAGGAGAAGTGAGTCTCCTGCAGGAACACAACATCCACTTTTTTGCTTCTCATGTAAGTCAGTACCTGAGATCGTTTTTCGGGTATATTAAGGCCTTTGACATTAAGTGAGACTATTTTGAGGGGGACATTTTTGGTTGTGGTTTTGGTATCTGCCATGGTGTTTCGGGGGGCAACTTCCCCAGGGGCAGATCTCCTAGAGGAGGGAAGCAAGAGAGAGACTAAAATAATTAAAAAAAAGGGGGGTAATGGGTAATAGTGGAGAGGGGGAGTGAGGGGGGAGGTATAGGGTAAAGAAGGTGGAGGGAGGTGGAAGGTTGTTTGAAAGCTGTTGATAAAAAGTGTGAGTAGGTAAGGATTTGTGATCTTAAGTTAACTAGTGGTGATTAGAACTTTTTCTCTAATCACTTAGAGTGAATCCAGTAGAGGTCAGCCGACACTCTGCGAGTCCGCTGTGCATGGGTGTGGTTGAGTGAGATTCCTAGATGGAAAAGCACTCAGGTTTTCAGGAGGTCTTGTTGTGTGGTGTGGTTGTCGCTTGGTCTGTGAGGGTAAATGATCCAGCGTGTAAATGGATGTTTTTTCAATTAATACACACGTGTATGTAGGAGGAAGGTGGGGAGTAAATTTTGGATAACAAATATGGTTTGAGATCCTAGGCTGAGTAGTTTTAAGCCGTATATGTGTCGTGTGATGTGACATCTGCAATGTTTGTGTGAGGAATAGGTGTGGTCAACATTGTATTCCATAAAAAGCAAGAAAAAGGCATAAACGTATACAACAGAGAAGTAGTATAGTATAAAAGAAGCATTAACTGTACAAAACATCTGTAATTAGAAAACCAAATGTAAAACTCACAAGGACAGCCCTACTGTCCTTGTGAGCTGCTCTATGATGTAACCCCGGTGAGAGGTGGGAGGGTGGGGTGGGGGGTTGTGGACCGATGTCCCTGGTATTAGTTCCGGACTCTGGGATTAACATGTCTGCAATGGGCATAGCAAATCTGTTTTGAGGAACTTTTAGTGAGTATGGGAAGTTTGTCTTGATGTCTTTTGCAACTAACAGGCTAAGTGCTCGTGGTATTAGAGCAATAGGGGCTCAATATTAATATTAACGTTAGTGTCGGGCGGTGAGGGGAGTAAATCTTGTGGGAGCACGCTTGTGTTCCAGGTGTGGGAGAAATATGGGGTCGAATGATGTCAGATGATGGCGGCATTAAGACAGGGTAAAGAGTTATTAGGAAAAGGTTTTGGAAAAAATTTTAGTTCTTCTACGTTTACTGTAAAGAGTTCAATTAAGTGTGTAATAGCTCCTATTCATCAGTCCCACGAAGGGTTCTATACTTATATGTGTGTATTGGTCCAGCAACGCACCAGCACCTTTGCAGTCATTGTGCTACCTGCTGGGTGTTTGGTGTGCCCTGTACCTTTAAGAAGGGGTGGGCTCCCTTCAGTCCACCTGCCCTCACTTATCCATTAGAATGCATGTGCCTCCACTGTGGGGACACCCAAATTTTAGTGTTAGGACCACAGATTACAGGGTGCCGTGACGTGGCTCTGTGGCTTACGCATGCGTTTGCAAATGCGTGCGGACTGAACCCCTGTTTTTAACGCACTGTTAGACAGGTCAATTGGTTGTCTGCGAGCTGGTGGTAAGTAGGCTTGGAATTTTTTCCTGGGCATTCCCCAGGTTTTGTTGGTATCTATACTTATATGAGTCTATTAAGGAGAATGCCGCCATCATCTGTGTCCCCATAACACATACATTTTATATATTTTCAAGCATGACATTATCATTCCGACCCAACTCTTGTCGTTCTGATAGTTTACCACTAGAAGAAATAGTGGCAGTACATAGCGGGGGATTTGATGCTAGTTGGTATGTTCTTTCCTGTCTGAGGGATGAGAAACATTAAGTACTGGTTACCTTTTGTGAGGGTACAGTTGCAATAAAAAGTATGTGAACCCTTTTGGAATAATATGGATTTCTGCACAAATTGGTCATAAAATGTGATCTGATCTTCATCTAAGTCACAACAATAGACAATCACAGTCTGCTTAAACTAATAACAAACAAAGAGTTAAATGTTACCATGTTTTTATTGAACACACCATGTAAACATTCACAGTGCAGGTGGAAAAAGTTTGTGAACCCTTGGATTTAATAACTGGTTGAACCTCCTTTTGGCAGCAATAACTTCAACCAAACGTTTCCTGTAGTTGCAGATCAGACGTGCACAACGGTCAGGAGTAATTCTTGAAAAAAGAAATACAGCAAATTCGTTAAGGATTGGAATGAGGTTAGGGCCCGAGACTTGTGGGGATGAAAGAAATAAGAGGATATCATCTGCAAACAAACAAAGTTTGTGTTGGTAACCCCCTATTTCAATTCCTCTTATGGTGGGGTCTGATCTGATTAATTGTGCATATTTGAAGTATGCTCATGGTTTGTTGTATAGTGTCATAATCCAGTTTGTAAAGTTTGGGTCAAAACCCCATTTCTGTAGGGTATAATTCAAGTAGGGCCAGGAAATAGAATCAAAGGCTTTCTTGATATCAAGTGAGAGAAAGCAAGCAGGAATGTGACTTGTTTTAGCTATATGTGCTAAAAGGACGGTTCTGCGTACATTGTCACATGCTTGGCGTGTAGGCATAAAGCCAACCTGGTCATGATGTATGAGTGCACCAATGATCTTATTGAGATAGGCTGCTAAAATTTTTGCTAATATTTTGATATCAATGTTTAACATGGAAATGGGGCGGTAATTTGTGCTAGAAGTATCATCTGATTGGGGCTTCGGAATCATACAAATGATGGCCATTAATGATGTCTGAAGCATTTACTTTTTAGTAAGTCATCAAATGCTTCTGCAAGCATGGGGGAGATGATGTCCATAAAGGTACGGTAGTATAGAGCTGAGTAGCCATCAGGGCCCAGTCTTTATTTATTTTTAATTATTTTATGGCTGCTGCTACATCTTCTACAGTGATAGGTCTATCTATTTGCATTTTTTGAGAATTAGATATCTGGGGTAGATTGATTCGTGAGAAGAAGGAATCATCTTCATTTGTGTTAAATGTGTTTGTCACCGAGTATAGGACAGTTAAGTGGGAACTGAATTTCTGTACAATTTTTAGGGGGTTACTAGTGTATATATTATTAGCCAATTTAAGTCTAATTGGTTTAAAAGATTTATTTATGGATTGTAGTGCACGTGTCAGGTATGTCCCAGGCTTATTGGATTTCATGTAGAATGCATGTCTGATACGATGTATTGATTTGTCAGAGGAGTCTGTGAGAAATAGGTCGTATTCCAGATGAGCTTTCTCTAAACGAATGTTTGCAGTTGAGGTGGGGTAATTTTGGAAGGCTATAAACAATGCGTTAAATTCCTTCTCTAATTGTCGTGCAAGACAATTAGAGTTCTCGTTTGAGTATCCCAGATTGTTGTTGGAATGTTCCTCTCAATACTGGTTTGTGCACTTCCCAAAGTGTTAGCGTGGAGATGTCAGTACTAATATTGTGCTTTAAATAATCTTTTAGGGCCTGCTCAATTGTTAGTTGGTAAGATGGGTGTTTAAGTAGTATGTCTGGAAGATAGCAGGTTGGATCATGTGCCTTAGGTATGGTAGAAGCAATGGTGGTATAGACCACATTATGGTCAGAACATGGGATGGGGATTATGGTGGATGTGATTATTTCTGGTACCATTCCTATTATTAAGAATATATGATCAATACGTTGTTTGGTGTGGGTTCGAGAAATAAGTGTATTTTCTTTTTGTTGGGCTGTATTCTCTCCATTAATCAACCAAGTTGTATTTAGAGAGGAGCTGGGAGGGAGACCATTTAGCTTGGTATTGTAGTGGGGTATAAGGAGTTTTGTCCAGAAATGGGACGAGGACCTGATTGGAATCTCCGCATACAAAGATTGATCCCATTCTATGTGTATTTACTACTTGAAGAAGGTGTGATAAAAAGGGTATAGTTTAATGATTGGGTGCATAAGAAAGGACCACAGTTACCGCTGTGTCCATAATATATCATGTTAGAAAATTAAAATTAGATAACGACCTTCCGGGTCTTTGATTTCTGAATGTATTGTGAATAGTGTGGAGCGATGAAATGCTATGAGAGTGCCACATTGTTTGGTAGCAGCTGAAGCCGTATACACTTGTGGATAGGAGGAGCTAAAAAATTTGGGAGTTGAATTTGTTGTATAGTGCATTTCTTGTAAGCACACAATGGGGGTTATTTACGAAAAGGTAAATCCACTTTGCACTGCAAGTGCACTTGAAAGTGCACTTGGAAGTGCAGTCGCTCTAAATCTAAGGGGTAGATCTGAAATGAGTGGAAGCTCTGCTGATTTTATCATCCGATCATGTGCAAGCTAAAATGCTGTTTTTTATTTTCCTTGCATGTCCCCCTCGGATCTACAGTGACTTTACTTCCAAGTGCACTTGCAGTGCAAAGTGGATTTGCCTTTAGTAAATAAACCCCAATGTGTGCTTTCTTGGCCTAGAACGACCGGAAAGCTTTTGTACATTTCTGTGGCACATTAAGACCCTGGACATTCAGGGATAAAATGTAAAGGTGCCATAGCAACAGAACCAGCAAGCTACACTTACCAATTGCCTTGGTGTGGTGACTTCTTGACCCAACACACGTGGGCATGAAGGGAAATAGGAGAAAGAAAGGTCCAGAGTAATCTAGTATGGAGAAGAAATAAAAAAACATATGAGATTATAGAACATATAAATGAAGTGAAAATATAGGAAGATTCAAAATTTGCCTGTGAAGAGGGGTAAAACCCCCCATCAGGGGACAAGAGGCCTTCGTCGAGTCCCCATATATTATTTGTGGGAACCCGAGGGAAGCAAGGTGAGGCGCATAGAACTTCCGTGCACAGGAGAACTGCCTAAAAAAAAAAAAATGAAAAATGAACATCACAAACATGTATGTTTATAAGCGCTAGCTGTATTCTGTTAGTGCCATATATAATTTATTGGATAATTCTACAAAGGAAAAAATGCTAGGAGTATACCCATCAGACAAAAACTAGGGAGCAAAGTTTCCCTACTATGGGAAGATAACAGGGGTAAGAACTAGTCTATATAATAATAACTGCCCAAAAATGTTGTGTTTTTGGCCTGCATAAACTAAATTAAACAATTAGAGGTAGAAACATATCTCATCTCTGGTGGCTGGTTATCCGTATCAGTTAGTGATCATTTAAATAAACAGCCAGCAGATAGTGGAGGTCTACTTGGAGAAAAACTGTAGAAATTTAGAATCGTAACAGTAACATGGTTCTACAGTATTTTTGAAAATAGATAAGAAACAGATTTATGAATTTGTAAATTGTTCCCAGGTATCTGGACTCAATGTACTAAGTTATATCATTTTAGAAAGGGTATTTACACCGTCTGATAATGTGATCAAGTTATCAGGAAGTAGGAAGAGGTGTAAACTACTTTGTAAGGGAATCGAGTCAATAAGTCAAGTATGTTGCAATTCTTCCTAAAGTCACTGCCTCAACAGAATCACAGAGGTGTGTGCCATAAAGGTATCCAGTCAGTCCATGGAATCATCTTGGCCCTGAGGTGGGGATGCGAATCGACCTCTTTTGTGTGAGTGGTGGTTTCCATTCCTTCCCACTGATTGGGATGAGGTTCATAGGGAAGAAGCAGACCTTCTTCGCGAAGTAGTAGCCGTAGATGATCCATCTACTAAATTGAGGTCTTGGAGGGCCTTCTGAAGTTCCTCCAGTGATCTGCAGGAAAATCTGGTCCCTTGGTGAGTGAAGCGTAGGGAGAATGGGCAGCCCCACTGGTAAGTGGTATTGTGACGTTGGAGTTCCATTAATTGGGGTTTCATTGCACGCCTCTCGGATATTGTTAATTGGGAGAGGTCCGCAAAGAGCTGGTAATTATGACCCTGGAAGACTAAGTTGTTCTTCTCATTGGCCGCAGCTAGGAGTTGCTTTTTTGTTCGATAAAAATGGAATTTTGCTTTAATGTTACATGGAGGGCCATCCACTTTTTTGGGCATAAGAGCCCGATGCACTCTATCCATTTCCAGCCGGTCCAGCAGTATACCCAGTTGTAGCTCTTGACATAACGCCGTTATAGTGGTGTGTAGGTCTATGATCGATTCAGGTATGCCTCTGATATGCAGATTAGATCTTCTGGCACAGTTTTCATAATCCTCCAATCTATTCTGCAATGTAATATTTTCCTCTTTAAGGATGTCTATTTCAGACATGTAATTTTGAGCATAGTTTTCAATTTCTTCCACTTTAAGTTCCAGTGCTGCAGTGCGGTGCCCCAGCTCCCTGATTTCTTTTGTTAGGTTAGTAGTTATTTGCTCTGAAGTTTGCTTTAATGTTCTGTGTAGCATTTTCTCAAACTGCTTTAGGAGGCTAGGGGGAGCAGCGGATTCCTGTGAGGATGTGTGTTACAGGATTAATTCCGTGTCAGAGTCCCCTGGGGAGATAGGTTGTGATAGCTTTGGCTTGTTACTGCGAGCTGAGGTGATTGTGGCTGAGGAGACCGGCGCCATTCTAGTTTTAACTTGCGCCTGTGTGCCTTCATTGGGGTTCAATTTAGCCTTGTTACGGGCACCCCTCAGCACCATTGTGCTGTTTAAATGTCTCCATCACCTCTCGGGTGTGTGGGACCAAAGTCGTGCTGTTTAGAAGCCGGCAGGCTGACTCCATGTGGTGGTTTCTCCGCCCTATTGAGTGGAGCTCTGGCCGGACATATCCTTCACGCTAGACTCCGTGCATGCACCTCCTGCCACCCTTTTTTGAAACAAGATGTCAATGTGCATCAGACTTGTGTTGCCATTAAATGTTAATGGCACCCCAAGTGCAGGCAGCAGGCATGCGTCTACCGTGTGACAAATGTGTGACAAATGTGCTGAAAGTGCACCAAAAGCATGCTAAAAAACACGCTACACTCCACTCTAAAGAAAAAAAGTTCTGGAAACACCCTATGCATGAAAAGTGGAATTGCTCCAAAACACCAACAAAAAAAAAACCTGCATGTGGGAAAGCTATTTCCCACTATGCGTATATATGTGATTGGGGCCTGACAGCTAAGTGTATCATTCTACTTCTACTCTATTTTACTTGTATAAAGATGGCAATACACTATGCAATCTGACTGAACAAACTATGTGCACTTTCCTTTAGATTTTCCAAAACTATGGAATAGGAGGACACACCCGAACAATCTATTCACTTTGTATCAAATCAGGCAGGCCTTTGCACTTACACTCATTTACACTCATAAGCCTATTCATATCAACATGCACTCCAGTGATAACAGGCTGCATGGTTTCTTTTTTTTTCAGTAGGCATCATTTCTAATTGTTGCTTGCTGCAATTGTTTTTTTTTCTAAATGGTAAGAACAGTGGAATTAGCCTTGGTATTGAGCAACAGTACAGCAGCTTATAGTTTTCTCTTGAGAGAGTCTGTGACAGGATGATTTGCAGGCAGAAGATGGTGGGAGACAGGGGCAGAGTATTGTCACAGCATAACACAAAGTGCCCAAACAAGGCCCTTTATATCAGTATCACCAGCTGTTATTTTAATGAAAACAAGTGATTTAAAAAAAAGACTACACTACACTGCTCACATTTGCATAATATTTCTGAACAGGAATGTGTACATTCATTACAGTCAGACAGTAAGCAGCCTTCTTTTCCCCAAGATACAGCTGATTTTCCATAGGTAGAGATGTCTGCTAGATCTAAATACACAATTGAGCTTTCCTTAAGGGTACTTTCACACTGAGGCGGTGGGGGCGGTAGCGGTAAAGCTTTGCCGCCGCTAGTGGTGCGCTTTTAACCCCTTGGAGGGGTTAAAAAGGGGTCAACGGCACTCGCAAAGCTCCCTAAAGATGCTGCATGCAGGACTTTTTTTAACGTCCCACAAGTGCACCGCTCCAGTGTGAAAGCACTCGCTTTGCAGGCACTATTTTTAGCGCTAAAATGCCTGTAAAGCACCTCAGTGTGAAAGTGGCCTAAAGCTCAATAGGCTCCATTCACAAAAGCAGATTGCATACAGTAATAAAAAGTCAAACAATCAGCCCTACACCAAAACAATTTAAGCTTATGAAATGGCTGCTAGCAATCAAGGAAACATACAATCCACAACATAACAAAGAATAAAAAAAAAAATGCAGTACTCCCAAACAAATGGAAGGTCCTTCAGTGAAAAATTCCTTATAAACAAAGGAATGTTAAATTGCTCCTTCAAATGTGCTGATCAGGAGAAGTGGCAACTCGCCAAATGTAGGTGCTGTCTTACTGAAAGGGGTATAGGAAGTATGGGATGCCCAGTGAATTTTAGAACAATCAACTGGGACGACTTTTAGAACAAAGAATTGGAACAACTCTGGAACAACAGATCTCTCTTCCTCCAGCACAACTCTTACTGTAGACCATTGCTTCTCAGCTCCTCCAGCACTCTACTTGCTTGAGCTCCCAGGCACAGCTAGCACCGCATGGTTAGGCCTGACACTGGCTCAGCCAGGCCTTAGCAACTGCCTTTTGCAGGCAGGGACCGCAGGCCCCTTTTTGGTGTAGTAATGAACTGTATTATATATATACTATACGGACTGCACTATATACTCTGAACTGTATGTGTATATATATATATATATATATATATATATATATATACTACACGAACTGCACTATATACTCTGAACTATATTATGTATACTATACAAACATCACTATATATTCTCAACTGTATCATATACTATACGGACTGCACTATATACTGTGAATTGTATTATATATACTATACAGATGGCACTATATACTCTGAAGTGTATTATATATATTATACGGACTGCACTATATACTCTGAACTGTAATATATATACTACACGCACTGCACTATATACTCTGAACTGTAATATATATACTACACGCACTGCACTATATACTCTGAACTGTATTAAATATACGATACAGACTGCACTATATACTCTGAACTATATTATATATACTATATGGACTGCACTATATACTCTGAACTGCATTATATTGTCAGGGGTTCACTCCAAGTTTAGACCTTTAACCACTTAACAACCATGCTATAGCTGAATGACAGCTACAACACGACTCGATAACTCTGGGAGGGCGTACTATGGAGTCCTCCCAGAATCGCGCTCCTGGAATACCCAACAATACTCAGCCATACCCAGCCATACTCAGCAATACCCAACCATATTCAGCCTTACTCAGCAATACCCAGCCATACTCAGCCATATTCAGCCATATACAGCCATCCCCAGCCATCCTCATTCATGCTCATCCATGCCTCGACCATGCCACTACAGTGCCCAACAGTGTCTCACAAAAGTGTAATAGGTAGTCAAATTAGATTTGACATTTATGCTCCTAGAACACCTAATGGTGATTCCTGCATGTTGGGCCTCTGTATGTGGCCAGGCTGTGGAAAAGTCTCCCAAATGTGGTATCGCCGTACTCAGGAGGTGTAGGAGAATCTATTTTTGGGTGTAATTTTTGGTATGTACATGCTATGTGTTAGAAATATTGTATAAATGGACAATTTTGTGTAAAGTCCCACTTCGTCTTATTACTCTCTCCATTTGGGTGCAACCACGTGGTGTGTCTCTGGGGGGTCAGCCCCTGTTTGGCGGCCTTTTGTTCTGTGTCCGGGAGCTGCGAGGCACGGCTGGGATGCCTCCCCCTCCCCCCTCGCCCTCCTTGACGGGTGGTTGGGGTGGGCTTCCCGCTGTGCGTCGGCATCACGCCTCCTCGTCACGCACGTGACCTCTGCGTGAGTGTCACGGCGTTTGACGCTGTGTTTTCCATCTCGTGCAGACACGTGGATGGCGGCCCCCCCAGCAGCTGTGGGTGGCGGTCGCTGCTGCGCTGGAGGAGTCCTCCGTCCGCATGTGTGCCTGCACCGCGTGATGCTGGGGGGAGTTCTCTGATTGGGGCGGGGACATTTGGAAGTTTCACTATCTTGGAAACCACTTTAACAGGGCATTTGCCCTGAATCATTTGTTTCCCTGTGTTTTTTAGGGGTTTGTTTAGCAGTATACAAGATGTTGTGTCCCATTTCTTCATCTACCTCTTTTGCTTTTGTTTTCCTTTTTTGTTTTGATTTGTTTTGTTTTCCTTCCTTTTTTTCCCCTCCCTCGATTTGGGAGCAACCACGTGGTGTGTCTCTGGGGGGTCGGCCCCTGTTTGGTGGCCTTTTGTTCTGTGTCCGGGGGCTGCGAGGCACGGGTGGGATCCCTCACCCTCCCCCCCCTCTCCCTCCTTGACGGGTGGTCGGGGCGGGCTTCCCGCTGTGCGTCAGCATCACGCCTCCTCATCACGCACGTGACCTCTGCGTGAGTGTCACGGCGTTTGATGCTGTGTTTTCCATCTCGTGCAGACACGTGGATGGCGGCCTCCCCAGCAGCTGTGGGCAGCGGTCGCGGCTGCGCTGGAGGAGTCCTCCGTCCGCATGTGTGCCTGCACTGCGTGATGCTGGGGGGAGTTCTCCGATTGGGGCGGGGACTGTCCGTATATAGGGCTCTCATTCAGACTTAGCCTGCTTTCAGGCAGCATGTAGATCACCGGGTCAGTTCCGGTTGGCCACTTCTCACCATCCTTAGGTAAGGGGGGTTTCACAGGGATATTTCTGTACTTTTTGTTGTAAGCAGGGGCCCCAGCCATATTTTTGGGGCTACACCTTATATATTTTACTTTTTACTTTAGGACCCTATCCCCACCAATTACCAGTGTAAACCACTAGTCTCTGGGGACCTTTGTGTTGTGTCTGAGTCTCTCCCAGCCCATCTCTTTGAGCTCCTCCCTCAGCTCCCGGGCCAGCGCTATTTGGCTACCGGCAGTCGTGGACCCCCTTAGGTTCACTATCGCGTGGCATGTGAGTACCCATTGGAGACTAGGGGTTCTGTTTCCCCATTTTTATTCATCTTATTTTCTTTCTTTTGCTTTTTCTTTTTCTTACAGTTTTTATCACACTGTTCTTTTCCTTTGTAGACCCTGGTGCTATATCGCCCCTGAAGAGTGTTCAATACACGAAACGCGTCGGGCTTACGACATGCACCAGACAATTATATATCTACAAGTTTTTTATTACTCTATGATTCTATGTTATTCTAGTGAATATTTTTTTTCCAGATTAGGATTATTTTCCCTGCATCCATTTGGGGGCTGTTTACCATGTCTGCCATGTATCAGTTAGGATGTGACTGCTATATGACTTGTTATTACAATCTACATCTGAACTCCAATTGTGTCATTGCACTACTATGTATCAATAAAGTGTCTATGCAATTTTGACTGTCCCCCTGGCCTTCTTTGCTCACCTCATCTAAAGTCCCAACCCTCCTGTTTTATGTACTAATTTATGCTCCTAGGACTCCTGATGGTGCTCCCTGCATGTTGGGCCTCTGTATGTGGCCAGGCTGTGTAAAAGTCTCACACATGTGGTATTGCCATACTCAGGAGGAGTAGTAGAATGTGTTTTGGGGTAAAATTTGTGGTATGCATATGCTGTGTTTGAGAATTAACCTGCTAATATGATAATTTGTGAAAAAAAAAAGAAAAAGAAAAAAAAAATCTTAATTTTCCAAAGAATTGTGGGAAAAAAATCACAACTTCAAAAAACTCACCATGTCTCTTACTAAATACCTTGGAATGTTTACTTCCCTGGCTTGTTATGGTCTCAAGAAATGAGATAGGCTGTCAGTACATCAGGTGTGATCAATTTTTAGAGATTGGCACCATAGCTTGTGGACGCTTTAACTTTCACACAGACCAATAATCTATATATAATATACACTGATTTTGGTTATTTTTATCAATGATATGTAGCAGTATACATTTTGGCCAAAATTTATGAAGAAAAATTACTAATGTGCTAAATTTTATAACAGAAACGAAGAAAAATGCATTTTTTAAACAGAATTTTTGGTCTTTTTTTCTTTTATAGCGAAAAAAATTAAAAACCCAGCGGTGATTAACCACTTCAGCCCCGGAAGAATTGGCCCCTCAATGACCAGAGCACTTTTTACAATTTGATACTGCACTGCTTTAACTGGTAATTGCACGCTCATGCAATGCTGTACCCAAACGAAATTTGCATCCTTTTTTCCCACAAATAGAGCTTTATTTTGATGGTATTTGATTGCCTCTGTGATTTTTATTTTTTGCGATATAAAACAGAAAAAAAGTATATTTTTTACTTTTTGTTATAAAAAAATCCAATAAACTAAATTTTAGTCGAACATTTAGGCCAAAATGTATTCAGCCACGTCTTTGGTAAAGACATGTGGTGCTAAAATGGCAGGGCAGTACAACTCCCCCCCCCCACCCAAATGACCCCATTTTGGAAAGTAGATACCCCAAGGAAATTGCTGAGAGGCATGTTGAGCCAATTGAATATTTTATTTTTTGTCACAAGTGATTAAAAAATGACAAAATTTACACAAAGTTGTCATTAAATCATATATTGCTCACACATGCCATGGTTATATGTGAAATTACACCCCAAAATACATTCTGCTGCTTCTCCTGAGTATGGGAATAACACATGTGTGAGACTTTTTGGGAGCCTAGCCGCGTACAGGACACGCCTTCAGGATTTCTAAGAGCGTACATTTTTTATTTCACTCCTCACTACCTATCACAGTTTTGAAGTAATAAAATGCCAAGATAGCACAACCCCCCCAAATGACCCCCTAATGACCCCATTTTGGAAAGTAGACATCCCAAGCTATTTGCTGAGAGGCATGTTGAGTCTATGGAATATTTAATATTTTGCCACAAGTTGCGAGAAAATTACAAACTTTTTTTTTTTGCACAAAGTTGTCACTAAATTATATATTGCTCAACATGCCATGGGCATATGTGAAATTACACCATAAAATACATTCTGCTGCTTCTCCTGAGTACGGGGATATGACATGTGAGACTTTTTGGGAGCCTAGCCACATACAGGAGCCCGAAAACCAAGCACTGCCTTCAGGCTTTCTAAGGGTGTAAAATGGTGATTTCACTTCCTCACTACCTATCACAGTTTCGGAGGTCATGAAATGTCAAGATGGCACAACCCCCCCCCCCAAATGAACCCATTTTGGAAAGTAGACACCCCAAGACCACACGGTATTTGCTAAGAGGCATGGTGAGTATTTTTCAGCTGAGTCCATGGAATATTTTATATTTTGCCACAAGTTTCTGGATTTTTTTTTTTTCTACACAAAGTTGTCACTAAATAATATACAAAATACATTCTGCTGCTTCTTCTGAGTATGGGGATACCACATGTGTGGGACTTTTTGGCAGTCTAACTGCCTACAGGACCCTGAAATCCAATCACCGCCTTTAGGCTTTCTAAGGGCGTACATTTTTGATTTCACTCCTCAATGCCTATCACAGTTTCAGAGGCCATGAAATGCCAAGATAGCACAAAACCCCCCAAATGACCCCATTTTGGAAAGTAGACACCCTAAGCTATTTGCTGAGAGGCATGTTGAGTATTTAGCAGATCTTGCTTTTTGTCACAAAGTTTTGAAAGTTGAAAAAAGAAAAAAAAATACTTTTTTCTTTTCTTTTTTCATTTTAAAAAACAAATAAGAGCTGGAAAATACTCACCATGCCTCTTAGCAAATACTGTGTGGTCTTGGGGTGTCTACTTTCCAAAATGGGTTCATTTGGGGGGGGGTTGTGCTATCTTGACATTTCATGACCTCCGAAACTGTGATAGGTAGTGAGGAATTGAAACCACCATTTTACGCCCTTAGAAAGCCTGAAGGCACTGCTTGGTTTTCAGGGTCCTGTACTCGGCTAGGATCCCAAAAAGTCTCACAAATGTGGTATCTCCATACTCAGGAGACACAGCAGAATGTATTTTGAGGTGTAATTTCACATATGCCCATGCCATGTTTGAACAATTTATCCTTTAGTGACAACTTTGTGCAAAAAAAAAAAAAGTTTGTAATTTTCCTGAAACTTGTGGCAAAATATAAAATACTCCATGGACTCAACATGCCTATCAACAAATAGCTTGGGGTGTCTACTTTTCAAAAAGGGGTCATTTGGGGGGTGGGGTTGAACTGTCCTGGCATTTTATGCACAACATTAGAAGCTTATGTCACACATCACCCACTCTTCTAACCACTTGAAGACAAAGCCCTTTCTGACACTTTTTGTTTACATGAAAAAATATTTTTTTTTGCTAGAAAATTATTTTGAACCCCCAAACATTATATATTTTTTAAAGCAAAGGCCCTACAGATTAAAATGGTGGGTGTTGCAATTTTTTCTCACACAGTATTTGAGCAATGATTTTTCAAATGCAATTTGAAATGTTTGATGAAATAAAAAATAAAGAAATAAAAAATATGATCTTATGCCGAGTACATGGATACTAAACACGACATGCTTTAAAATTGCGCACAAACGTGCAGCGAAGACAAACTACATACATTTTTTAAAGCCTTTACAGGTTACCACTTTAGATTTACCGAGGATGTCTAGTGATAAAATTACTGCCCTCGATCTGAAGTTGGTGGTGATACCTCACATGCATGGTGCAAATGCTGTTTACATATGACACCAGACCAAAGCTTGCGTTCGTCTTTGCACGGGGGCACAGGGGTGCTTTTTTTATTACTATTTATTTTTCTTTTTTCTTTTGTTTTTAAACTGTTCCTTTCATTTTTGTTTTTTTAGCATTTTTATTGTTAGCTCAGGGAATGTAAATATCCCCAATGATAGCAATAGGTAGTGACAGGTACTCTTTTTTTGAAAAAAATTGGGGTCTATTAGACCCTAGATCTTTCCTCTGCCCTCAAAGCATCTGACCACACCAAGATCGGTGTGATAAAATGCTTTCCCAATGGCGCTGTTTATATCCAGCGAAACCTAAGTCATGAAATGCTCGTAGCTTCTGGTTTCTTAGGCCATAGAGATGATTGGAGCCATTCTGGTCTCCGATCAGCTCTATGGTAAGTTGGCGGACCCACCAGCTGCATTCTCGGGTTCCCTGTTGGGACAGAGAGCCCGAGAAAACCATTGAAGACGGGGGATGTTCCCTCCTGTTCCCTCCCACTGCTTGTAAAAGCAGTCTAGATGCTAATTAGCCACTAGGATTGCTTTTACATGAAAGCCGACCACTGGCTGAAAAGAATGATATCAAGATGATGCCTAAACCTGCAGACATCTTTCTGGTATAACCACTCAAAGTCCAGTAACATACCAGTACGTTGCTGGTCCTTGTTGGGCATATATTGTAATGTTCTTTTTTTCATGCAGCCTATAGGCTGCATGAAAAAAAGAGATTGATCGGTTGGTATGCCCACCATTACAATACCACCATTCATCCACCCACTTCTAATGATGGGCATACATGCACCATTTGTTTTTTAACTGTGGTGGTGAAATCACCTCCTACAGCACTGGAGTCGCTGATTTACATATCCTGAGAGCAAAAGCTGTTGCTGTCAAGATAAATAAATTAGTGCTGCAGCTGAATGGCGTACCTGCTAAGCAAATAATGGTTAACAATAGAACAAAGTAACATGCAAATACAATAAAACTTAGTAAAAAATAAAACATTACAGTTCTAAAATCCAGTAACAATGGAAACGATAAAACATTAACTCTATAAAACAACTTGATTTATTAACACAATCTGTGCCTAAAAAATATATGCCGAAGCATGAGGGCAATCCGCCCCTAATGTTAGGAGCAAATCGCTCCTCCACCCCTGCCCCCATGCTTCGGCATATATGCTCTTTTTTTAAACTGTGGTGGTGAAATCACCTCCTACAGCAATGGAGTCATGACTTTACGTATCGTGGAAGCAAACGCTGTTGCTGTCAGAATAAATAAACCTGTGCTGCAGACACAAGTAACATGTTACAAAGTAACATTACAGTATAACAGTAAGACATACCATACCTGCAAAGCAAATACAATAAAACATAGTAAAAAATAAAACATTACAGTTCTAAAATACAGTAACAATAGAGAGAGAACAATAGAGAGTGAACAATAGAGCAGACAATTAAGAGCAAACATAAGAGAGAGAACAATAGAGAGAGAAGAAAAATAAAACAACAACTATTTTTGGCTTTTTTGTGGTTTTTTGCTCTTTTCTTTTCCAATAATGTTTATTGAATTTATCAGATAGAAAAATACAGTATACATTCCATAAGTTTTAAGAAATAGAAACATATCTCGGCCAACATAGCCTGCAAGAATTAAACAAATAGATGATATTATCTCCACTATCTCTGCATGAGGTGGACAAGGCTGTCTGGTTACTCTCTTCCGATTCTGACCACTTCCACTCACATACAGATCTACGTAAAATATAAGGTGTCATACATTCGGAGATATAGCTGTCCATCTATATACATTCGTTGTTCCTAGAATAATTTCCACCTCACTTATATACTTATTGGAGAGAAGGTAAAGGGCCAGGGTCCTGCCCAGCCACCCCCTTTGGGATCTCACTGTGGATGGAAGGACCCCAAACGTACCCCCTCCCGCCTTAAAATTAATAAACCTTATGCCATATCTTGGACTTTCTCATAAAGTACTAGGATAACATTAAACAATAGCCCGGAAATCCTGCAATAAAAGGGAAAGAGAAAGAGAGTAGATAAAGAAATAGAAGAGAGAAAGTGGGGGGGGGGTTGAGTGCACCCCTGTGGATCTTTATTAGGATCTATTAACCACTCATTAACCCATAGACATAAAGGTCAGCCACGGTTCCCAAATTTTATCGAAAGCTGGTTGTTTGTCCAGTAGGATCACTGAGAGGCGTTCATTAATCATGATCCATGTTAGTTTTCCTGTTCCCACTTTTGCATATAAAATAACTTTTAAATCTTAGAGGTCAATATACTGTATATTTTTGATATGTGGCCTGTATGCTTATCGAAGGATCTGCACAAATATTCCATTGGGGTGGAAGTCGTGATATCAGACTTATGCCCCATACACACGGTCGGATTTTCCGACGGAAAATGTGTGATAGGAACTTGTTGTCGGAAATTCTGACCGTGTGTAGGCTCCATCACACATTTTCCATCGGATTTTCTGACACACAAAGTTTGAGAGCAGGCTATAAAATTTTCCAACAACAAAATCTGTTGTCGGATTTTCCGATCGTGTGTACACAAATCCGACGCACAAAGTGCCACGCATGCTCAGAATAAATAAAGAGATGAAAGCTATTGGCTACTGCCCCGTTTAAAGTCCCGACATACGTGTTTTACCTCACCGCGTTCAGAATGATCGGATTTTCCGACAACTTTGTGTGACCGTGTGTATGCAAGACAAGTTTGAGCCAACATCCGTTGGAAAAAATCCTAGGATTTTGTTGTCGGAATGTCCGATCAATGTCTGACGGTGTGTACGGGGCATTAGGCTGTAAAGTCTTCAAGTAGTGCACTATCTGAAGATAATGATAAAATTCTGTATTGGGTAATTGATGTTTTTCTATGAGATTTTGTTTCGATAAGATACCTCTATGGTCACACATATCTGCAATACGTATCAAACCCTTGTTGGTCCACCATGAGAACCTATGAGGATTAAGACCCGGGGTGAAATCTGGGTTACCCATTAATGGGGCCAAGGGAGAGTGAATGGAACGAAAAGCAAAAGGCTTCTGCAATCTTTCCGATAGACTCAATGAGAAAGATAGTGTAGGGCACATTATGGTTGGTCTGTCTTTCATACAAAGCCACATCAGGTGACTAATTGGTTTTGTAGGATATAGGGATGATTCCATTTTCATCCAGGATGGTTGGGCTTGCAAGGAGTGAGAGCGAATTAATTGGGCCAACTGGGCTGCCTCAAAATATTTGACCGGGTCCGGGACCCCAAGACCTCCTCTTGTTTTGGGAGTATAAAGGGTTCGCCTATTCACCCTGGGTCTTGTCTCCCCCCCAAATAAATGTTATCATCTTATTCTGGAGAGCCTTAAGCTTGGGTTTGTTGACAGCTATCGGAAGAGTCCTAAACAAATACAACAGTCTCGGTAAGAGGTTCATTTTTACGGAATACAGTCTGCCGAACCACGACGGTGGTTTTTCGGCCCATCTCAAAAGATCCGCTGTCAGGTTTCTATAGAGGGGGGGATAGTTAGCCTGATACAGAGTCTGTAGAGCAGAAGTCAAAAAGATTCCCAAATATGGAAGTCTTTCTCTTTGCCATTTAAACTGAAATGACATTTGAAGTAATTGTACAGTTGCTTTGGATTTGGAGTGATTAATTGTGAGACCCGAGAAAGCTGTATAGCGACGTAGTACTTGATAAAGATTGGGAAGAGACGTTACCGGGGATGAAAGGAACATTAAAATATCATCAGCGAACAGGGCGCATTTCTGCTCCCCATCGCCACAATAAATACCTTTTATGTCTTGGTGGCTTCTTAATTTAATTGCTAGAGGTTCTAGTGCCATTATAAATAGAATAGGAGACAGAGGGCATCCTTGTCTTGTCCCCCTATGTATATCTATGGTGTGTAATTTGTAGCCTTTTATCTGGAGTCTAGCCGTAGGTGCGCTACATAACGCCTGTAGTATAGTCATGAAATGAGACCCAAATCCATATCTCCTCAATGTGTAGTGAATGTAATCCCATGTCGCCGAATCGAACGCTTTACATAGATCTAATGATAGTAGCATACCCTTCCGTGTGCTTCTATAACGTCTATTACCACTCGGGTTTGGTCTGGGGCCTGTCGATTGAGCACAAATCCCACCTGATCTGGATGAATATATTTGGATAAAAAGGTATTCATTCTGGTCGCTAGCACTTTGGTCATCAATTTAAGATCCACATTAATGAGCGAAATTGGGCTATAGTTAGCGGGATCTCCATGTTACTTTCCAGGTTTAGGAATAGCTTGTATAAAAGCCTTATTTTCGTGTCTATACGGGAGTACGTTTTGTGGACCTCAGAGTAATGTGTATAGTCTCTAGTCATAGGATGAAGGTCCCTCCAAATCTCTATAAGGTCGTGGGAATGTAAAATCCGGGCTAATTTGATACCTTGTTTGGGGATGTGTTTCACTATAGGTTTATGCGTATTTATCCTATCTAGGGCCTGATCTAGGGAGATATTACTGTCACCTCCTATTATAACTTGACCCTGTATGTGTGGTATCAGTATTTTTAGCATGGCTTCAAAAAATTCAACTTGACCCGTATTGGGGGCGTAATATGAGATGAGTGTGATAGCATTTTCATTTACTTTCCCTGCCACCATGATATACCTCCCCTCTTTATCCCTTATGACTGTAGTGAGGGTAAACGGAACCCTCGTCGCGATACATATCGCGACCCCTCTCTTCTTATCTGGACCATTAGATAATTAAAATGTGGGATATCTGGCATTTAGAAATCTGGGAGCAGAGGTGCGTGAAAAATGCGTTTCCTGGAGGAGAAGAAAATCTATACCTAATTTATGGTAATTTTGGAAGGCCTTAGTCCTTTTAGTGGGGGAATTTAGTCCCTGCACGTTATGTGTTAGTATTTGAGTAAGAGAGCAGTGGGAACCTGACATTATGGTTCGGCAGACTGTACTTGCCTGTTGCAGATGTCCGACATCCTCTCCGAGATGTGATGGATTCGATGGATCTCTTCAACTTTTGGATGTAGGGGTGCACTCAAGGATAAGGATGAGACAAAAAGAAGAAAGAGTAGAAAATTAGTGTTGGGATAGGGTAAACTGGACCAATGTCTACCTGTTGTTATCCCTAGAATAGGAAACATTGAGAACTGATATAATAATACAAGCATATACATGAAGGACCGGGAGACCGTAGTCTCCATCAGGTTGGGCGAGGTTGTCACCATCTTATTGGTGATGACAAGCTCACCAGCAAGTGGCATGCGTTTCTGCCACTACACTTTCCATATAGAACATAGTACTAGGTACACGAGATCTGCAGGCTGGCCGGCTCGGTGCCCGCTAGTCGTCACAGCGTCCTCCCGTCCTCCCATCCCTCCCCTTTGGCTCAGCTCCCTGGATGCCTCCTGGATGCTCTCCGTGATATCCCCCTGTGCTCTGCAGCCGTACAGCACCATGAGGAGGAGTGAGTGTGAGCTGTGCACTCAGTGAATGGCGGTTCTAGCTCACAGCGGAGCGTGGTTAAGCGAAGACCTAGTGGCGTGGAGATCCCTTCTCCTTAGACAGCGTTCACCCCTGTCAGTGTGAAGTAACCCCCACTGGAAGACCGGGAAGCTTCTAAAGAGGCCTGTTGGATCCAGGTAGGACCTTCTTTTGGGAGAGCAATCTCACCTACCTGAACTGTATTGTTGTGATGGCAATCAGCCTTAACACAGAAATAATAATTTAATTTAAAGGTGCAGCGGGCTTGTGATAGCCAGAGGGAAAGTAACATATTTATGTATACCAAAAACCTAACGAATCAAGTGTGAGCGGTTTAGCTTTGTAAGAGAGCAGAGACCCTGTACAGCCCACTATTGTGAACCATCAAAAGTAAAGGGGTGCCCTCGCAGAGTTACATTAAAAGGAGAGGTGGAAATGAGTGGTGCGGAGGTTAGGTGTCTGTCCTATAATGTGAAGGGGCTAAACTCACCCGGGAAAAGGCGAAAAATCTTAAATGAATTGCAGAGCTATGGTGCAGACATAGTTTTTTTAACAGGAGACCCACTTGATGTATGAGGAAAACATTAAGTTGAATTCAAAAAATTTCCGTCCTGGATTTACTGTGATACACCAATCAAAAGGGCGAAGGGAGTGGCTATCGGGTTCTTGAAACGGATTAAATTTACACTGATTGAGAAGAGGATTGATGTAGAGGGGCGGTTTATGTTTGCAAAAATCAAACTAGGGGATAGGACGTATAAATTAGCCAATGTTTATTGCCCGAACAGAGACCCGATAAGATACCTCTCCCGGACCCTGGTTAGTTTGGGGGCATTTATGGAAGGGGAAACTATTTTAGCAGGCGACTTTAATTTTTGCTTAGACCCAGCCTTGGATAGGTCATCTGGAACCTGGGAAGTGGCTAAAAAATTGTTGATGAGTTTAGGGAGAAAGTTCCACGATAACCAACTAATCGATGTTTGGCGGGTACAGCACCCAAAGGAGAGGGATTACTCTTTCTTCTCCCCGGTCCACAGGACCTATTCAAGGCTGGATTACTTGATGGTGGACAACAGTCTGTTGGAGGGTATAGTAGAGTCGAAGATTGAGACCGTGACTTTATCAGATCACGCTCCAGTATCGATGATAGTAAAGTTCAGGGGCCTACAAAGGGTCCCATTTTCATGGAGATTCAATGAAGATCTTCTTAAGAAAGATAACGTTGTCAACAAAATTCAACAGAAATTGACGAGTTTTTTTCCAATAATGAGTCAAGTGAGATAACGGGGGCAATCCTATGGGAGGCCTTTAAGGCATACATAAGGGGGGTGATAATCTCTATTGATGCAGGTGAGAAGAGAGAAAGGGTAAAAAAGAAAGATAGTCTCATTACTAACATACACCAGTTAGAACAGCTCCATAAAGCCTCTAAGGGCTGTGATGAATCTGTATGTAAAGAACTGATATTAAAAAGAGAGGAGCTAAGGGAGTTAATAGAAGAAGAGTCAGTGAAAACCAGGAATAAATATCTAAAAAACTGCCATCTGAAGGGAAATAAGGTGGGGAAACATTTGGCATCTGTCATTAAGGAAAAAAAAGACGAGAACTTCATAGAGAAGATCAAAAATAAAAAAGGCGAAATGAGACACACCACCAGAGAGATAGGAGAGGAATTTAGACAGTTTTATTCATTGCTATATTCGGTAGGGCAGAGGGAAAAAAGCTGTGGGAATAAAGAAGAGAAGATGAGAGAGTTTATAAAAGGGGCGGGTCTCCCTACCTTGTCGGAGACAGATGTATTAGAGCTGGAGAGTCCGATAACGGAAGAGGAGGTATATTTGGCCCTAAAGTCATCGCCCCCGGGCAAGAGTCCGGGACCAAATGGCTTTACAACCAGCTTCTCTAAAAAATTTTGTAGTACCCTGGTCCCTCGGTTGAGCCAAATATGGAACGACCTTGGGAGGCAGGGAGAATTGTGTAGAGCCGCTCTGTTGGCTTCAGTGACACTAATTCCCAAAGAGGGGAGGGACCGTACCTCGTACGCGAGTTATAGACCGATTGCGCTCTTGAACGCGAACACCAAACTTTACGCAAAAGTGTTGGCACTACGGCACAGGGAGAAAATTACCTACCTGGTTCATCTGGACCAGGTGGGCTGTATCCCTGGGAGGGAAGGAAGAGACAATGGGGTGCGGTCTCTCCTGATAATGGAGGCATTTAAATCAAATGGATCCCCCAGTCTACTTCTGTCGATAGATGCCGAGAAGACGTTCGACAGAGTAGACTGGGGGTTTATGTTTTGTACACTCAAAGTACTGGGAGTAGGGCCAATAATGTTAAAATGGATAAAAACCTTATATACCCAACCTACAGCATTCGTAAAGGTCAACAACATACCCTCAGCACAATTTGTTATGGAAAACGGGACAAGACAAGGATGTCCTTTGTCCCTGCTTCTGTTTGTCCTGGCTCTAGAACCCCTGTTAGCGACGATTAGGAGAAATCCAGATATAAGTGGCTGTAGAGTGGGTGAGGAGGAACATAAATTGGCCGCTTTTGCGGATGATGTACTTTTTTATGTTTCTAAACCTAGAACTACGATGCCAAATTTGTTGGCCACACTGAGGAGATACAGTGAGCTCTCAAATTTTAAAATCAATATAGAGAAATCAGAAGCCCTAAATATTAACATCAATAAACAGGAAGCGAGCAGACTGGGAGCAGTTTTTCACTTCCCCTGGAAAGATAATATTAAATACCTGGGAGTCAATTTAATGGGTCATAGGGAGAATCTGTATAAATTGAACTTTATCCCTCTTCTAAATGAAATTAGAGCGGAAATTAACAGAATAAGACACTGCCATGTCTCTTGGATAGGGCGAATTAATTTAGTAAAGATGGTGTTAGCCCCAAAGGTGCTATATAAGATGCAAATGCTCCCAATTCCCTTACCACAAAATTTTTTCAGTGTATTGACTAGTTTAATAAATAAGTATGTTTGGGATAATAGGAAACCTAGGATAGCCCATACAGTATTGAGGAGAGAAAAAGTAAGTGGGGGGCTGGCCTTATCAGATTTTAGGATGTATTATAAAGCAATTATATTAGCACGGGCACTGGATTGGGAAAATAATAGAGGAAATAAAAGGTGGGTTAATTTAGAAAAAGGGTTAAGCAATACACAGTTAAATCATTTGATTTGGAATCCTCCACATTAAAAAAAAAAAAAAAAAGAACATAGTACTAATGGTGGGGGAGGATTAGCTAATCTAACTGATCATGTATTCAACTTACTTAAGCCAAACCAGGCTAAACTAGGCAAGGGGGAGTATTCTCTAGCATATCTGCATAACTGTTATAATAACACATCATGTATAGCTCATTTAACTCTATTCCTCTTTTAAAAGAGGGGTTTATAACCCTCCAGAAATAAGGTAGTCACATTGATGCCTTAAAGGCAGACCAAACTGGCCAAACTATAGCCAACACTGCAAGTCCCAAATAACTGAAGGGGAGCCTTGAACAGGCTTACAGTGATATCAACTATCACTGTGTGAGGTTGCTTATGTCATCCATCTGGTCCTGCAACAGGGGGTCTTTTCTTGGATGAATATCGCTGGCGTTGTTCCCACAGAGGCGAGACTGGACGGTCTGATTCTTGTGCCTTGGGGTGAGGTGATTCTCTGGAAATCAAACCTAGGCTCATGAGAGTGTCTTCTCCATCCGAAAAGTTGGCAAAAGAATATGTCTTTCCTTTAAGGGTGAATGACAGGCGGAATGGAAATGACCAACGGTACTTGATTTGGCAATTAGTAAGCTGCGCCAACAATGGTTTCAGAGCCCGTCTTTTTGGATAGTCACTTGTGAAATGTCCGCAAATATTTGTATTGGATGGCCCAACAGGGTGATTTTGCCCCTTCCGCGGGCTGTGGACATTATTTTTTCTTTGATTCTGTAGAAATGCGGGTTGACTATAACATCTCTAGGCAGACCGTCTTGTCTTGGGGCCGTCAGAGCTCGATGTACTCTATCAATTTCCAGGTGATGTGGTGAGATGTCCGGGATCAAATCCTACATAAGCACATGTACTTCATCTTCTAAGTCAGTTACCACTTCCGGGAGGCCGCGTATTCTGAAATGATAGCGCCTGGACCTATTTTCCTGATCTTCGATTTTAGCGTTAGCTTGATCCAATTGGTCCTGTAGTGAGGATATCATGCTCTTTCATGGCTATTTCAGCCATATTTCTCTCCATGGAGGAAGCTGGGGAATCAGCACTGTCCATCCCCTCCCCCTGATATGTATGAGAGGGGGAGAGATAGTATTGTGGAGACTCACCATTCTGTGACTGTGCTATGTCTTCCTGCGATTGGGAGGAGAAGGGATCATGCACTTTATCTGCTTGGGTGACCGCTGTAATGTGGGGAGAGACTCTCTGTGCAGGGAGGGCCTGGTCACACTGGCTCCCGCTCACCTGCTTTGCTGTACCTGTCTCCGTCCTCTGGCCCGATGCCATCTTGGAAGGGGGAGTCCCTCCTGATGTATTCCCCGAACGGAATGAATAGCTGGATGTCAGGGGTTTCTTTTTAGCTGTCCCCCCTCCTCGCCTTTGCTTATTGTGATCTCATTGACTCTGCGGGCTTTTCAGCTCCCCATCAGCTTGTTGTTGCTTGGAAAGCTCGTCTGCGTGCGGAGCAGGTTTTTTGCTCTTTTATATAAACTCTAGACTATAAACGTTAAAGATTAGGGTCTCTTAAAATGTGATGGCCATCTCATCTTTTGAGACCCTGTGTACGTGTGCCCTAGGACTGTGCGATGCTGTACCCTACGCTAATACTCCACTAGTGTGTGGTAACATTTGAAACAGTCACCGATGCAGAAACCAGGTTGGCCAGGACAGGAGGGACAATAAAAGTGTGTGTCACACCTAAATCCGTGTTTTCTACAGGCATGACATCTTCTTTGGGGTGTTCCATTGAAAGGGGTACCAGGGAGGACATACGGAAAATGACTGTCATGCAGCCGGCTCACTGCATTTGCGTTGGGAAGGTGGGACATAGCACCGTCTGGAAACAGAAGGGCTGTGATGATCTCTTCTTGGAATTTAAGGAAGGATCCAGTTTGCCCTAAAGTTTTGTATAGCACATAAGCACTCAGCAGAGCCAATTGGAATAAATATAAAGGCACTTTTTTGTACCAGAGTCTGGCCTTACAGGCAATTAGGTACGGCGCCAACAACTGGTCATTGAGGTCCACCCCTCCCATGTTAAGGTTGTATTCGTGGACACAGAGGGGTTTCCCCACAACACCAGTCTCCATAGGAATTTGTTCGTATCTACGTGAAGGGAGGACAGATCGAAAACATTCCATGTATCCCTCCACTTCACTGCTAATAAATTATTACATTTCAAGAAGGCTCTCTCCCCCCGTCTGAGTCGGGACTCTATATAGATATAATAGATAATATAAAAATAAATAAAATCCATTTATTTATTTATAAAAGATGTTTTTTTTTAAAGTGCCCCCGTCCCCGCGAGCTTGCGCAGCAAAGCAAACGCATAGGGAAGTAGCGCCCGCATATGTAAACGGTGTTCAAATCACACATGTGAGGTATCGCCGTGATTGCCAGAGCAAGAGCAATAATTCTAGCACTAGACCTCCTCTGTAACTCTAACCTGGTAACCGTAAAAAAAATTTGCCTAAGATTTTTAGGTACCGTAGTTTGTCGCCATTCCACGAGTGCGTGCAATTATAAAGCATGACATGTTTGGTATCTATTTACTCGGCATAAAATCATCTTTCACATTATACAAAAAAATTGGGCTAACTTTACGGTTTTGTTTTTTTTTTAAATTCATGAAAGTGTATTGTGATATTGAGATATTGTGTTTTTGAACTGTTTTTGAACTGTGTTTTTGAACTTACATAACGAGTGACCCCGCCCCCCTCTGACATCACGGGGAATGCCACAGGGAAGTCCCCGTGCATCAGAGGGGGGCGGGGCCACCAGGTTCCCTTGTTAAAGGGGGCTTCCAGATTCCGATAAGCCCCCCACCCACAGACCCCCACAACCACCGGGCAAGGGTTGTGGGGTTGGGGCCCTTGTCCCCATCAACATGGGGACAAGAGGCTTTGGGGGGCTACTCAAAAGCACCCTCCCCATGTTGAGGGCATGTGGCTTAATACGGTTCAGGAGGGGGATGCTCTCTCGTCCCCCTCTTTTCCTGCGGCCTGCCAGGTTGCGTGCTCCGATAAGGGTCTCGTATGGATTTTTGGGTGGACCCCATGCCATTTTTTTTAATTGAGGCGCAGGGTTCCCCTTAAAATCCATACCAGATCTGCCATTTTTAAAAGTTTTTTTTGCATTGATCCATGTCCCCTAGGGCAGGACCCAGGTCCCCAAACACTTTTTATGACAATACCATGCATATAAGCCTTTAAAATTAGCACTTTTGATTTCTCCCATAGACTTTTAAAGGGTGTTCTGCGGCTTTCAAATTTGCCGCGAACACCCCAAATTGTTCGCTGTTCGGAGAACTGGCGAATAGCCGATGTTCGAGTCGAACATGAGTTTGACTTAAACTCGAAGCTCATCCCTAGTCAGTAGACACTAAAATCATAATTGTATCTATGGCCTGTAATATGATATATAATTTGAGTGACTTATAATCAAATATAGTTATTTTGAATAAAATAAAAAACCCAAGAAGAGGGTTAACGCTGCGCTAGAACAGTGTAAATTGATAAGTGAATTGTAAAAGCTGCCAGCACTAAAAGTCCAATACTAAACTCCAAAACACCAAAAAAAACAGAATGAGTGCAGCGCTAAAACTAAATATGAATTGTATATCATACTAAAAATAACCATGAAAAAGTGATTGATCCACCAAATATGAAATATAAAATACACAGAACAAGTCTCCCATAAAGGACAGAGACAAATGTCTCACCATATATCACATGTGAGAAATTATAAAATAAAAAAGTGATATAAGTCCCAATTATAAATATTACAGAAAATCAAAAAAGTCCATAAATAAAGTGAGTAGATGATCAAAGTGCATATATTCAGGAGAGATGTGACACAGGTGAATCCAGCATCCAAAGTGACTTGCACCCAAGTGAGGTATGAGGCTCCTTACCAGCTCAAGATGACCACTATGACAGTGGTCTCACCAGGCATTTGGGAAATTATCAGGTCACCCACAACCTATGCCGATTTAGTAGTAAATGTGGAACTCAGAAGACAAAATCAAGAAAAAGCTCCCATAGCGTAAAATTGCAAAACAGTGTGATTTATTGAGCTAAAAGATTGCACTTGCAAAAATCTTCCTTCAAAGACAGCGTGTAACCGAACATAACGATCGCGGCATCTCCACGAGCTTCCGCCTGCTTACTGTGTATGTCCCATCAATCACAGAGAAAACGTAATGACGTCAGCGTCACAGGCTCCTCCCTACGCGTTTCGTCACGTCGTCTAAGAGGTTACAGTGTCCTGGTACCACCAACACCATTTCTTTTATTCTGTTGCAGTCTTCTTTCTGTTGCTATATCTTGCACTTATATGCTGTAGCTGGTTATGACTGGGCCCATAGCCTGTTAGACATTTTATATATAGCCCTACAGAACCAGAACAGACAGCGCACAGTCCACATGTACTTTTCTGCTTCACTTTGGTAGTTCACTGTAATGACACACACTGCAGGGAAAGCAGGCTCCTCTCAACTATGTAACATGGGGACAAGAGGCTTTGGGGGGCTACTCAAAAGCACCCTCCCCATGTTGAGGGCATGTGGCTTAATACGGTTCAGGAGGGGGATGCTCTCTCGTCCCCCTCTTTTCCTGCAGCCTGCCAGGTTGCGTGCTCCGATAAGGGTCTGGTATGGATTTTTGGGTGGACCCCATGCCATTTTTTTTAATTGAGGCGCGGGGTTCCCCTTAAAATCCATACCAGATCTGCCATTTTTAAAAGTTTTTTTTGCATTGATCCATGTCCCCTAGGGCAGGACCCAGGTCCCCAAACACTTTTTATGACAATACCATGCATATAAGCCTTTAAAATTAGCACTTTTGATTTCTCCCATAGACTTTTTAAAGGGTGTTCTGCGGCTTTCGAATTTGCTGCGAACACCCCAAATTGTTCGCTGTTCGGAGAATTGGCGAATAGCCGATGTTCGAGTCGAACATGAGTTTGACTCAAACTCGAAGCTCATCCCTAGTCAGTAGACACTAAAATCATAATTGTATCTATGGCCTGTAATATGATATATAATTTGAGTGACTTATAATCAAATATAGTTATTTTGAAATAATGCTGAATGCACAACATTCAAATGTCTTCCTAAAAGTGTTTTGAAGTGAACTTTGGACAGACTCAATGAATATTTAGATGACCCAGTTTAGCTGTATACACAATTCCTAGAGTCTAAACAATGGGTTCCATTAGAGAAGGGTGATTTCTCTGTGAGAACAATCCAGTTATGTATCTGTGTAACTTTTTATGGCAGTGTTGGGTCTATCCTTTTATCTACCCAACAAAGACAGGTAAATATCTATGATTTCTTGAAAAGGGTTATTGTCTGAAGAACCAGTTTCTCTCTATTTTTGTCTCAAGTGCTTTCAAGAGGAGAACAAAACAGGTAATTATTTTTTGTTTTAATGAAAAGGGCACTATTGTTCAGGTGACCTTGTTTCAACCTAAGGTTTGTGTATTGACCTTCACTTGGAGAGGGTGATTCCTCAAACCTTTCTGGTGGGGGGGCTCTCCTCTGGTATGACGACTCCTTAGCTGAGTGTTTCATGAATTATGAAGATTTTTATATATCCCGGCCATGACAAAGTTCTGCAAGCAGCATCTTTTGGGGTGACTTGGGAGCACTATAAATAGCGCTCCCAAAACTCCCCTGCCCATTGAAATGAATGGGCAGCACTTCCAAAGCGCTTTGAAAGCTCCCCAAAACAGGACTTTTTTTCTTTTTTTTAAGGTCACATAGTAATGTGACCTTAAAAAATCTGTCCTGATAGCACCCATAAATCGATGCTAAAACGCCACTAAAGCACCGCAAATATGACCGTCACTTTAGTGCTGTTTTAGCGACGCTGCAGTGTGAAAGGGGTCTAAATGGATAAAGACCATATTCAGAAAGTAGTAATTAATGATTAATACTCTGAATGGTCTATGGTTATTAGTGGTGTACCCCAAGGTTCAGTGTTGGGACCTTTGCTTTTTACCCTATTTATAAAATATAAAGAGTTTAGGATTAAAAGTACCATTTCATTGCTTGTAGTGGAAAGCTTTGCTACGTACTGGGAAAACATTTAAGGTCTAAAGTTATCAGTGGTGTACCCCAAGGTCCAGTGTTGGGACCTTTACTTTTTCATATATTTATGAATGATATAGGGTCTGGGATCAAAAGTATAATTTCAGTCTTTGCAAATGAAACCAAGCTATGCAGTGGAATAATCCAAATTACAAGCCAACCTCAATGCACTAGTTAATTGGGCCAATATGTGACAAATGAGGTTTAATGTTGATAAACGTAAAATTTATCAACATAAGGATATGATTAACCTCTTGCCACCTGGCCATAGCACACGTGGCCGGGCGACACAGCCAGACAGCATTATGAACATGTACTAGACCATGCCATGTGCTATTCATTTCAGTCCGAATATAAACTCGGATGAATTTTTGATTATTCGAAGATTTGAATGTATCTGAATCTCCGAATGAAATAGTAACAAATTTAGTTGAAATTCATTTAATTTATTTTTGATTATTCATTTTCTAATGATTTCCAAATTTTCGGAATGATTCGAATTCAGATTGGTCGAAAAATGATCGACCGATTTGAACTGTGTGTGAAGAAAAGCAGGTTGTTAAGCAGCGGGCCAGGAAGCCGGCCGCCGTGTGCTTAATAACCGATGACTCATCAGCTGGAATGTAAACAAAAGAATGCTAGCAATAGAGAATTCAGATAAAAAAAACTTTGTGGGATCCCCCCAAAATCCATACCAGACCCTTATCGGAGCACGAGCGAGTGTCCCCCCTCCAAAGCACCTTGTCCCCATGTTAATTGGGACAAGGGTCTCTTCTCCACAACCCTGAGCGGTGGTTGTGGGGTCTGTGGGTGGGGGCTTAGCAGAACTTGATGTCCCCAGATCCTGCCCCCTTATGTGAATGAGTATGTCAACTGGTGACCCCGCCCCCTCGGTCAATGGCGTCACAAGAAAGTGGGACCACCTGGTGACATCACTTGGTGGCCCAGCCCCTTAGCTCTTTAAGAAACGTCAGATGGAGGAGCAAGCAGATGGCAGGAGCCTTTGAGGAGACCAGAGGTTTTTTTTTGGGTCCGATGCAGCGGACGTCCTGATTGACGATGGATCTAGATTTTTTATTTTTTAATAAAGGACTTGTCAAAAACTTGTGTAGTGTCTTTACTCAATTTTTACAATTACAATTTAAGAGTACTATGTACCCCATACTCATTCATATAGGGGAGGGGGTGGGATCTGGGGGGCCCCTTGTTAAACCAGGGTTGTAGGAAGAGGCCCATGCCACAGCCCCTGAAGGGCCTGGTATGGATTGGGGGGACACCACGTTATTTTTTTTTGTTTCCGAATTTTTAATTGCCGGCATTCTTTTGTTTACATTTCAGCTCTTAGCGGGGAAGCCTGCTGACAGCTGATGAGTGGACTGGGAAACCGGCTGCCACATCCTTAGCAACCAGCTATTCTTCACACAGAATTTGAATCGGTCGATCATTTTTCGACCAATCCAAATTTGAATCTTTCTGACAATGTGGAATTCATGAGAAAATTTATAAACAAAACAAAATTTAACAAAACAAACTAAATGAATTCCAAAACGAATCAACAAAATGAAATTAGTAACATAACAAATCTATCAGAAAAACAAAATGAAAAACATTTTTACATTCTGCACATGTCTAACATGAACATCATTCTGTCTCTTCTGAGTTTGCAGCTGGCAGTCCCATGATGTTTTTAATGTAGGGCCTATTTTCTACTTTTATTAGCAGTTACTGTATTGTAAGAGCTTTTCATGTGGGATGTGATGTTGGGGGCACTGGAAATAGTGGTGCTTTTGTGAACTAAACTGCACCACAATAATATGTGCTGCTCCACTGCAATTAGCTTTTTCGGTGTCACTAAGAACTTTACACAGCTGTTGCTGACCTCAACCAAAATAATGATAATAAAACACCTTAATAAAATTAAACACAGATAAAAGAGAGCTGTAGGACAAAAAGAGAAAATAACAAACAAAATCTATGCAGCAACCCTAAAACACTGCAGGAAAAATAAACCCCAAAGGATGAAGAAAAAATAAACACACGCAAAAAACTAAAATAGTGGAAACAGTTGCGACACAAAAACAAAAAAAAAGAAGCTGTCCTAAAAAAGGCTGTTGAGTCTTATCATAGCACAATGAATGCAGTCAAACAAATTGCAATTCACTGCAAATTATAAAAGGCAATATGCAGTATACCACTGAATATAGTGCTGTATATAGCACTGTATAGCTAAAGCAGCAAACTACACTGCAATATCTCTCTCCCTGCAATAGTGTCAGCTCAGCTGTCTCTCACACTATTTGCCCACACACTGACAAAAATAGGCTGTTACAGCATCCTTTTTTAGAGTTTGGGTTGCAACTCTGTTGCAAAAGCTGTCATTGGCCAATGATTTTTTTTTAACACATCATGGAATGGTTTGGCAGAGCAATTCCTGGCTGATGTCCCTAAAGTTTGGATTTAAACTGAACATCTGAATTTGTTTTTGTATCCACAATTTTGTTTTGATGCAATGAAATTGCAAGCCTTGCAATGACCACATCAGTATTCCTCTTTTGTTGGAAGTAATAACATTTTATTTTGACTTTACTGGTCCTTCCATTCTTAGGTAGCTGTGCATGAGCATGTTTAGAATTTCTAAAACAACTATAAGTTAAACTAGAATGTTCAGATATAAGCTGATTCAGTCATGGTAAATATTGGCTAAGAACACAACAAATTATTTTCCCCACAGTACAGTTATGTATATCTTGAATGTTCACTTTGTAAGGATAATGTTCAATTAGGTCAGTAAACATGGTAAAGCCGTGCTTGAGCACTTTGGAAACCCAATCATCTGCAAGGGGATAAAAAAAGAGGATTCTTAAATGGCCATTTATTTGGCAATGTGAAGCTATGCATTATAAAGTGAACATGCATTATTCCATTAGTAAATCAAGCGATATATGTATTATACATGAGCATGTTAAAAAAAAATGCACACTTGGCAAAAAAATGGTACAAACAATTGTACTGTATTTCATCAGCACACCATTTTTTCTTAATGAAGGTTATTTATATTGTCATGAGAAGCACATGAAGCATAAAAGACCATATTTTGGGACCACATTTATCAATTCAACATGATGCCACTTTCTGGATTACTTCATCACACCTATTATCAAAGTAGTTTTATGGACCGTATGGTGAGGGATTAACGTATGAATCTAAGTAGTAGTGTGGATCACACGTTATCTTCAAGCATTCAACTTAAGTATAACAGTTCACTCTGCTGCATACTCTGATTTGTGCAAATCAGTCTTCTCATCCCCAAAAAGGAGTTAACAGAATACTAACAACCTGCACATGCCTGTAGCTTTATTTTTTTTATTTCCAATATCAGTTTGTTGTTCTCCAGTGAAAGCTGATTTATATGAAATGTTATTAGTGGCAACCTCCTAATCTCTTTGTAATAATTCATACAGTAGAGATTACAGTTTTGGAGCACTGCCCAGCTCTTCTGAAATCCTATTTATGGATTAAAGGATTTAAACAATCTTTCCAGTTCTGAATAGCTGGATAATACATGCCTGTTCCATATAAAATCATTACCACTACCTTACCACACAAATTAACCATTTGCAAAATGTGCAGGTATTAAAGGTACAATGGCTGCTTGTAACAAATAGGGAAGAGAGAATCTGCCAAGGTTCAATTCACAGGGGGCTCATCAAGTCCTGCTTGAAATCCACAAAACCTGAATTTAGCTATGAACCTCACTGAAGACTGGGGAGGATCCTAATCCTAAATGGCCATTTACAAGGCAAGCTATTGTCAAAAAAAGATTTTCGGAAGATGGGCATAGCCATTGCATTTTAAGAAGCAAAAAAAAAAACTGTACAGTGGAGAGGGTCCTTTAACCACTTCAGCCCTGGAAGGTTTTACCCCCTTCCTGACCAGAGCACTTTTTACAATTTGGCACTGTGTCGCTTTAAATGCTAATTGCGCGGTCATGCAATGTTGTACCCAAACAAAATTTGTGTCCTTTTCTCCCACAAATAGAGCTTTCTTTTGATGGTATTTGATCACCTCTGCGGTTTTTATTTTTTGCGCTATAAACGGAAAAAGACCGAAAATTTTGAAAAAAAATGATATTTTCAACTTTTTGTTATAAAAAAAATCCAATAAACTCAATTTTAGTCATACATTTAGGCCAAAATGTATTTAGCCACATGTCTTTGGTAAAAAAAGTCAATAAGCGTATATTTATTGGTTTGCGCAAAAGTTATAGCGTCTACAAACTAGGGTACATTTTCTGGAATTTACACAGCTTTTAGTTTATGACTGCCTATCTCATTTCTTGAGGTGCTAAAATGGCAGGGCAATACAACCCCCCCCCCCCCCCAATGACCCCATTTCAGAAAGTAGACACCCCAAGGAAATTGCTGAGAGGCATGTTGAGCCCATTGAAAATTTTATTTTTTGTCCCAAGTGATTGAATGACAAAAAAAATATTTTACAAAAAGTTGTCACTAAATGATATATTGCTCACACATGCCATGGTTATATGTGGAATTGCACCCCAAAATACACTTTGCTGCTTCTCCTGAGTACGGGGATACCACATGTGTGGGACTTTTTGCAAGCCTAGCTGCGTACAGGGCCCCCGAAAACCAATCAACCGCCTTCAGGATTTCTCAGGGCGTAAATTTTTGATTTCACTTCTCACTACCTATCACAGTTTTGAAGGCCATGAAATGCTAAGACGGCACAAAACCCCCCAAATGACCCCATTTTGGAAAGTAGACACCCCAAGCTATTTGCTGAGAGGCATGTTGAGTCCATGGAATATTTTATATTTTGCCACAAGTTGCGGGAAAGTGACAAACTTTTTTTTTTTTGCACAAAGTTGTCACTAAATGATATATTGCTCACACAGGCCATGGGCATATATGGAATTGCCCCCCAGAAAACATTATGCTTCTTCTCCTGAGTACGGGGATACCACATGTGTGGGACTTTTTGGGAGCCTAGCCACGTACGGGGCCCCAAAAACCAAGCACTGCCTTCAGGATTTCTAAGGGCGTAAATTTTTTATTTTACTCCTCACTACCTATCACAGTTTTGAAGGCCATAAAATGCTAAGATGGCACAAACCCCCCCAAATGACCCCATTTTGGAAAGTAGACACCCCAAGCTATTTGCTAAGAGGCATGTTGAGTCCATGGAATATTTTATATTTTGCCACAAGTTGAGGGAAAATGACAAACATTTTTTTTTTTTTTTTTTGCAAAAAGTTGTCACTATATGATATATTGCTCAAACATGCCATGGGCATATGTGGAATTACAAAATACATTCTGCTGCTTCTCCTGAGTACAGGGATACCACATGTGTGGGACTTCTTGGGAGCCTCCCACAAAAGGTAGGAGCAAATTGCTCCTCCGCCCCTGCAGCCCCCATGCTTCGGCATATATGCTGAAGTATGTAACTGTGGTGGTGAAATCACCTCCGACAGCGCTGGAGTCACGGCTTTATGTATCGTGGGAGCAAACGCTGTTGTCAAGATAAATAAATCCGCACTGCAGCTGAATGGCGTACCTGGAAACAAAAAATGGTTAACAATAAAACATAGTAAACAGTAAAGTATTAAAAAATTACATACCTGAAAAGCAAACGTGATAAAACATAACAACAATAAAACATTGCAGAATAGAATACAGTAAAAAAGAGCAGAACAATAGAGAGAGAATAGAGAGAGAGAGAACAATAAAACGACAACTATTTTTGTTTTTTTTATTTTATATTTTTTTTTTTACTTTTTTTACATTTTTTTTATAACTGTAACTTTTGTAACTGTAACCGGTTCCAGGTTTGGGTCTCTCAAAATGCGATGGCATCTTGGGAGACCCTGTGAAAGTGTGCCTAGTCTGTGCAATGCTGTACCCTACGCTAGAACTCAACTAGTGTATGGTAGCGCTCAAAACATTCACCAATGCAAAGACCAGGATTGTCAGGACAGGAGGGACAATAATAGCGGGTGTCACACCTATATCTGCACTTTCTGCAGACATGACATTTTCTTTGGGGGGCTCGTTGGGTAGGGGTACGCGGGAGGACATAAGGAAAGTGCCTCTCATGCAGTCATCTTACTGCATTTGGATTGGGAAGGTGAGGTGGAGCACCATCTGGAAACAGAAGGGCTCTGACAATCTCTTCCTGGAATTTAAGGAATGATCCAGTCCGTCCTGAAGCTCTGTATAGCACATGAACGTTCAGCAAAGCCAATTGAAATAAGTATACAGACACTTTTTTATACCAGCGTCTGGCCTTACAGGCAACTAGGTACGGTGCCAACAACTGGTCGTTGAGGTCCACCCCTCCCATATTTTGGTTATATTCGTGGAGACAGAGGGGTTTCTCCACAACACCAGTCGCCATAGTAATTTGGACTGTCGTGTCTGCATGAAGGGAGGTAAGAACGAAAACATTCTTATTATCCCTCCACTTCAGAGTGAGCAAATATTTACACTGCAAGCAGGCTCTCTCCCCCAGCCTAAGATGGGAATCTACAAGCCACTGGGGAAAGCCCCGGCGATTAGGTCGCACGGTGCCATATGCTCCAATCTGATGATCAAAAAGGTGACTAAAAAGTGGCATGCTCGTGTAATAATTGTCCACATATAAGTGGTACCCCTTTCCGAATAAGGGTGACACCAAGTCCCACACAATCTTGCCAGCACTTCCTATGTAGTCAGGGCAGTTTGTCGGCTCTATGTGGTTATCTTTTCCCTCGTGAACCATAAAACTACAAGTATAGCCTGTGGCCCTGTCACAGAGCTTATACATCTTGACCCCGTATCTGGCACGCTTTCTAGGAAGGTACTGTTTGAATGACAAGCGGCCAGAAAACTTAATCAGGGACCATAGGCGTGTGCAGCCTATTGCATTAGGGTGTGCACCTTAAACCAAAGCTCAAACACACGTGCGTCTATATATATATATATATATATATATATATATACACATACACACACACACACACACACACACACACACACACACACACACACCTCTATTTGCATGACAGGTCCCTCTCTGCTCACTGAGCGGGGAGGGGCTTGTCGACCGCCGCTGCTGCCTATGGAGAGATTGGACGAAAACGGACGGCATGTCCGTTTTCATCAGATCTCACCCAATCCGATCCGCCAGCGATGGATCCGAACGTAGAGGCATCCGTCTGATTTTAGCGGATCGGACGGGGTTGGATGTCAGCGGACATGTCACCCCTGACATTCGTCGCTCCATAGGCTAGCATGGAGCGCCCGTTCATGTCCGCTGTCAAAACTGACGAGCGGACCTTAACGGTTCATTTTTGTGAAATGGGCTTTAAATAGCAAAAAATGGCCTGGTCCTGAAGAGGGAAAATCTTCCAAAGTTTGTGGTTAAGTTGATTTTTAAATGTCATTTTTTTAAATTGTTATTTTTTAAAACAACATTATCGAAGCACGTGAGAACAATTTTTAAAAAATCACATGTAAAAATTGACTTAATGTTTGTATGGGAAATATACACACACACACATATATATACACTTACTTTTTTGCTGACAAGCCAGGCAGGGTTCAAATTGATTTGAATTGTATATGTGATGTACATAAAAAAATTATATATATAATTTTTTTTTATGTACAACACATATACAATTCAAATCAATATGAACACTGCCTGATTTGTCAGCAAAAAAGTAAGTTTATATATATATATATATATATATATATATATATATATATATATATATATATATATATATATATATATTCACACTTACTTTTTTGCTGGCAGGGACAGGGTTCATATTGAGTTGCCTTTTTGTTTTTTTATTTTTCGTCCATCGTGTGACTGCCCTTCCCTGCTCAGTGCTGTCTCACTGGCACTGCTTACCTGACTGAGCCAGCCGCCTGCCTCTATCCGAGTCCAGGCTGAGGCTCCGCTGAGTCCGCTGCTTCTTCCGAGGGAAGGGAGAGAGAGGAGGCCAGAGGGGGGCGGAGTGCAGATGCAGATCACTCCGCCGCTGCCTGCAGTACCTGCGCCGCCGGAACTATACAGGACCCATCGGGAAATGCGGCCAGATCACTCTGCCGCGCCTGTGGTCCCGGGGACTCCCTAGTCCCTGCAGTGCTGCAAAAAGACAAAAAGATGCTTTTTCTTGCAGGATCAACCCAGGCCAGGCAGTGGTGACATGAGCAGTACTAGTCACAACTACTGACACCAGTCACAACCAATGAGAGCACAATGATTAGGGTGTGCCTGGGCACACCCGGCACACCCCGTGGGCACGCCTATGTCAGGGATTCATTAATGTAGACAACTTGATGGGGAGTAAACAAGTCTGCAAAACATTGGTTGAAGTAGTTTATGAGGGGCCAAATTTTGTAGAGCCGATCGTATCCAGGGTCTCCACGAGGACAACAGAGTTCATTGTTGTTAAAGTGCATGAACCGCAAAATCTGCTCGTATCATTCCCTGGTCGTGGAGGCAGAGAACATGGGCATATGGTGAATTGGGTCAGTGGACCAATATGACCGCAACTCACTCTTTTTGGTTATGCCCATGAGGGAAAGGCCCAGAAAGATCTTAAATTCTGAAACCGTAATTGGTTTCCAATCTCTGGCAAGGGAGGACTGGAGAATAGTGGCGATGTGTTGACCAGCGTACAAATTGCTTTGGTCCACAAAAGATCTATAGAGATCTTCGGTGAAAAACAGCGAATAAAAATCAAGTGGCGTAAAATCAACTGTTTCTACATGAATGCCGGGTTGGCCAGTGAATGGGGGAAGTATGGGTGCTGCAGAAGTGGTGGGTTCCATATTAGGATTGGTGAATGCAGCAGGAAGTGTACTATGGGCACGATGGGCCTGTGTTCGTCTTCTTGGTGGCAGCAGGACACTACTTGTGCTTGCCAGCTCGCCAGCTTGAATTGCACTTATGGGACTCCCCACGTCACCAAGTGTTACTGCAGTGCCGGATGTACGACCAGGGTGTACTAGGCCGCTGGTGCTTGCCAGTTCACCAGAAGGAATAGCGGCGCTAGTACTGCTCTGCTCCATACGAGAGCCCTGCGGTTCTTGCACCTCAACAGCAGAAGAAGATGATTGGGGTCTGGTATGCCTGACCTTGGCAGGGACCACAACTCCATCGTCAGAGCTATCTGTCATGGAGCCACTGCTGTCTGTCACACTCTGGTGTTTGACACTGGTCTGTGCTGTTAGAAATTTGCTTATCTTTGGAACATTTAGTTACTCCCTATACACTAGCAACATCAGTAACCGGGCCGCTAAATAACTCTCAGGATTTGCCTCTCAGCCTCAGTGTATTCTCTACTGGCCTCCCTTCCCCTTTTTTTGTTGGATGATCAAGGGAGGATAAAACCCCCCTCCCTCACCAAAGATATTTTTGAATGAATTTTTTCATTTCAATTCTTTCCCAATACGGATACCAAACAAATTTCTAACAATTGAAAACCATTGCTTCCTCTTGGAACCAAGAATTTCTATGGTTGACAGACTGTGTCCCTGCTGTTGTTTTTAATTTTTAATTATATGGTATGCCAAGTCAGTAACACACCACAATAATAATAGAAATGTCTCTAACTTACACCCACCCCTGAGGAAGGAGGTATATTTACTCCGAAATGCGTTGGGTGCAAGAATACTTCTGAAACTGTGTACATACATGTAAAAATGTCTGTTATGCATTCTGTATAGTATTTGGTATATTACTATTGTTTTTAATGTTGAAATTTAATAAACTACAATGGTATTAATATTTTGCCTTAAAAGTCCACCATTAGGGGGTCCATTGTTTTATTGTTTAGTTCACCAGAAGGAATAGCGGCGCTAGTACTGCTCTGCTCCATATAAGAGCCCTGCGGTTCTTGCACCTCAACAGCAGAAGAAGATGATTGGGGTCTGGTACGTCTGACCTTGGCAGGGACCACAACTCCGTCATCAGAGCTATCTGTCATGGAGCCACTGCTGTCTACAGGTTCGTATTCTGAGCCTGAATCTGACAGATGAGTGACTTCCTCTTCACTATCTGTCATGCTCAGAAACGTGTAGGCCTCTTCACTAGTATACCTTTGATTTGCCATTTTGGCCTCTAAATTTAGTGGTACACTAGTGAGACTCACAGGCAAAAAATCTCCTGACTGTTAGTGACTGTATCAAAATGCTACCAAAAAACTGTTAGCGATCGCAGGGATCAGGCCTGACTCTACGAACACTGCAGTTATGTGTTTAGTGTTTTGTAAGTGACAGTGATTGATCGATACTGCACTTGGGTGGGCTGGGCTAGGCTTGGGCGGAGGGGCAAAACGCAGGTGCTAGCAGTTATCTGGGCTGATCCCGCTAACACTGCTTTTTTGGGAACCCTAAACTGCTGGGGACGCTAGTATAGATCTGATCGGATCAGTTATTGATCCGTTCAGATACTATACCACTAAGGGAGGTGTATACTTGCGTGCATGGGTGTTAGCGGTACTGGCACTAACCTGACGCTGCCTGGGGCGATGCAGACCCTATCTGACCCTAAAACTTAACTTAAATCACCGCCGGGTGATTAGGGGGTTAAACCTTTATTAGGTAATAAATGGCGGGTGCCTTGAAACTATAATAAACAAACTAACTAACCAGTGTCACCCGTAACAGTTATACGGTGATCACTGGTGAAAGGTCTAACTAGGGGGCAATCAGGAGGTTAAAACCTTTATTAGGTAGTATATGGGGGTCCCTGACTCTATAAAAAGCTGATGGCAAACCTAAATACTTACCTCCCTAGCTAGCATCACCTGTGACACTAATACAGCGATCAGAAAAACGATCGCTTAGTGACACTGGCGACAATGGGTGATCACGGGGTTAAAACTTTATTAAGGGGGGTTAGGGGGGTACCCTAGACCTAAAGGGGCCTAACAATAATTGCCCTACCGCTTACAACTGTCACAAACTGACACCAATGCAATAATCAGAAAAAAAACTGCTATTGGTGTCACTGTGACAGGGGGTACAGGGGGGTGATCGGGGGATGACTGGGGGGTGATGGGGGGTGAAAAGTGTGCCTGCATGTTCTACTGAAAGTGTAGTGTTGGTGCAAACTTACTTGATGTCTTCTCTCCTCTGTGCCGGAACGAAAAGACCGCCTCGAGGAGAGATGACATCACTTCCTCTGCTTCTGTTTACATTACAGAAGCCAAGGAAGCTTGTCATTCGTCAGGGGCGATCATGAGGGGGTGGCCACGAATGAGTGGCCCCCCCTCACCTCGGATCGTTCCTGATGAGAATCCAACCGCCGCAGGCACTGGGGTGGTCAGATCGGACCCCCCACCCACGGGCAGGCAGGGACATACAGGTAAGCTCTTATGCCTGCCCGTGACATTGTGACGACGTACATCGGCGTGTGGCGGTCAGCAACTGGTTAAAGTGTAATTGAAGGCTAAACCCAACTAATCTTAAAAATGCCCTTCCCCCTCTTAAAAATACCCTTCCCCCTCCTAACTCCTCTGCTGACTAGCCTGTATAAGAAAAGATGTACTGTTTATACTTACCTATTTTCAGGCTGCTCTGGTTTGGTCATATGATTCAGCAGCGGCTGGAAGGGAGAGAAGATAGAGCTCAACAATGACTGAAATTCCTAGGACAGTAACATCACCCATAGGCTCCTATGGCCCAACTGTTGTTGGTGCACCCTCCTCTCTCCTGCAGCCACGGTTCGCTGACACAGAGGATCATGTGACCGGACTGGAGCGGCCTGAAAATAGGCAAGTACAGTTGTGCTCATAAGTGTACATACCCTGGCAGAATTTATGATTTCTTGGCCATTTTTCAGAGAATATTAATGATAACTAAGGATGAGCCAAACACCCCCGGTTCGATTCGCACCAGAACTTGTGAACAGGTAAAAAATTCGGATGAACACTGTTAAAGTCTATGGGACACGAACATGAAAAATCCAAACTGCATATTTTAAAGGCTTATATGCAAGTTGTTGCCATAAAAAGTGTTTGGAGACCCGGGTCCTGCCCCAGGGGACAAGTATCAATGCAAAAAAAAGTAATAAACTGTTTTTTCAGGAGCAGTGATTTTAATAATGCTTAAAGTGAAACAATAAAAATGAAATAGTTACATAGTTAGTCAGGTTGAAAAAAGACACAAGTTCATCTAGTTCAAACATAAAAAATAAAGAAATAAATAAAATAAAAAATATCATACAATCCCATATACCAAATTCTATACCTACAGTTGATCCAGAGGAAGGCAAAAAAAACCCCAGAAACGCAGGATCCAATTTGCTACAGCAGGGGAAAAAATTCCTTCCTGATCCCCGAGAGGCAGTCGGATTTTCCCTAGATCAACTTTACCTATAAATGTTAGTACCCAGTTATATTACCGTATGTACATTTAGGAAAGAATCCAGGCCTTTCTTAAAGCAATATACTGAGCTGGCCAGAACCACCTCTGGAGGGAGTCTATTCCAAATTTTTACAGCTCTTATGCCCTGTACACACGACCGGTTTTCCCGTTGGAATAAACTCTGAAGGTTTTTCCGACGTAGTTCCAACCGCATTCCACTGAAACTGTCTTGCGTACACACGATCACACCAAAGTCCGATCGTCAAGAACGCGGTGACATACAGCACGTACGACGGGACTAGAAAAAGGAAGTTCAATACCCAGTGCACCACCCTTTGGGCTCCTTCTGCTAATCTCGTGTTAGTGGAGGTTTGGTTAGAGAGATTCGTGCTTTTCAGACTCCAGCTTTTTCAGATCATTTTACTGCTGTTCAGTTTGTGCTTGTGGGTTTGTATCTGGTTTTCAGTGTGTGTAGTCAGTTCGTATCTGTTTTTCAGTGCATTCTGGTCTGCTTGTTGCTGATTTCCAGCTCACTCTTCACAGGCCTTGCTGTTCTTCAATGCGTTCTGTTAAGTTTGTTCAGACCAGACGACCGTTTTGACACCATGGTGTGGGTACATACTTGTCGTAGAGTTCGTGCTGTGTGGAGGCTTGGTGTTGGGGTTCATACTTTGACACAAGCCCAGTCCATGAACAGGGTGAGGAGGAGTTCATAGACCAAGAATTGGTTACTCCAGCATGACCAATTCTCGCACATGCCTTTGCTTCTTGAGATCCAGGAGAATAATCTTGATTATCAGGATGACGGACCCCATTTTTCACCTTCTGTTGGCTTTGCTGACCCCTTATATCAGCAGGCAGGATACCTGCATGAGGCAAGCCATCACTCCGGAGCAGAGGCTAGTCGCCACCTTGCGGTACTTGGTGACTGGGAGAAGTCTGCAGGACCTCAAGTTCTCTACAGGCATCTCCCCCCAGGCTCTGGGGATCATTATTCCAGAGACCTGTTCTGCCATCATTCAGGTCCTGCAGAAAGACTATATTAAGGTAAGTTTTCTCCTTTAACATCACATTCTATGTATTTAATATTTGCTAATGTATTGTATTTATTTCATCATTCCCTAATTACCATGATTGGAAGATGCTGTGAAAGTCCCCTTTATCCTCATGCATGCTGGAAGCTTTTAATGCTCCTTTTTTGGCCTACATGCATATTTGCCTTCACTAACCTCCCCAGCATGCTATCCTGGGCCCAGATACACCTATAGCCTAGTCCCTTAACAATGTATGTTGTCAGCTCCATTGTACTGCTTTCCCCGAAACACCCCCCAAAATGTGTCCAAATGTTATGTGTGTCCTTAAATTAATTTATAACCCCCCCAACCCCCAAAAATGTGTCCAAATGTTATGTGTGTCCTTAAATGAATTTATAACCCTCCCTCACCCCCTAAAATGTGCTCAAATGTTATGCGTGTCCTTAAATTCATTTATAACCCTCCCCCACCCCCTAAAATGTGCTCAAATGTTATGTGTGTCCTTAAATTCATTTATAACCCTCCCCCACCCCCTAAAATGTGTCCAAATGTTATGTGTGTCCTTAAATTCAGGCAGAGTGCTGGAGGCTTTTTTTTGGCTCCCAAAGTCACCTCAAACCCTTCCCCCCCATACAATTTTATCAATGAGCCATCAGAGGGGGTGAGGAATCTGATAAGTGGGCCTTATATTTTTGTCTTTAAATACTCCTTTAAAATAAATGTTATACGGATGTTGTGCAAGAATGTTTTTTGTGTAATCTGCTTGCAATGATGTGTGCAAAAGTACTCATATTTTTTTTCTTGTTTGACTCCACAGTTTCCTTCAACGCCACAGGAATGGCAGACTGTGGCCTCCCATTTTGCTGACCTTTGGGACTTTCCCAACTGTGGAGGGGCTATAGATGGGAAGCATGTCCACACTGTGCCACCACTCCATTCGGGGTCTTACTATTATAACTATAAGGGGTTTAATAGTGTAGTGTTAATGGCGGTGGTGTCGCCACACTATGAGTTCCTCTATATGGACGTGGGGAAGAATGGCCGGATGTTGGATGGAGGAGTCTTCGCCCAGATGGAGCTTTACCAGCGTCTCCAGACTGGTGGCCTGGGATTGCCACCTGATGCGCATAACGTGGAAGGACTCCACTTTGTCTTCATTGCAGATGAAGCCTTCCGGTCTGGGCAAGCACCTGATGAGGCCATTCCCCCAAAGGATCCTCACCCTGGAGAGGAGGGTTTTTAACTACCAGCTGGCCAGAGTGAGAAGAGTCGTTGAGAATGCCTTCGGGATAATGGCCAGCCAGTTCCACCTGTTTCTGACAGCAATCCATATGGCGGACTACAAAATCAACCATATCATCCTATGCTGCTGCATACTGCACAATTATTTAACCACTTGCCGACCGCCTAACGCAGATATACTGCGGCAGAGCGGCACGGGCAGGCAAAATCACGTACCCGTACGTGATCTGCCTCCCGCGGGCGGGGGGTCCGATCGGACCCCCCCCCGGTGCCATCGGCGGTCGGCATCTGACTGGGAGCGTCGGGAGGCGAGGGGGAGACCATCCGATCGTGGCCCCCCCCTCGCGATCGCTCCCAGCCAATGGAAATGCTCCTCTGCCTGTGTGTCGTTTCACACAGGCAGAGGATGTGATGTCATCTCTCCTCGGTCTGGCAGTTTCCGTTCCAGCGCCGAGGGGAGATGACAAGTGAGTGCACAACACACACACACACACACAGTAGAACATGCCAGGCATACTTTACACCCCCGATCCCCCCCCGATCGCCCCCCGATCCCCCCCCAATCACCCCCCCCCCCCCTGTCACAAACTGACATTAGCAGTATTTTTTTTTTTTTTTTTTTCTGATTACTGCATAGTGTCAGTTTGTGACAGTTAGTGTTAGGGCAGTGAGTATTACCCCCCTTTAGGTCTAGGATACCCCCCTAACCCCCCCTAATAAAGTTTTAACCCCTTGATCACCCCCTGTCACCAGTGTCGCTAAGCGATCATTTTTCTGATCGCTGTATTAGTGTCGCTGGTGACGGTAGTTAGGAACGTAAATATTTAGGTTCGCCGTCAGTGTTTTATAGCGTCAGGGACCCCCCTATACTACCTAATAAATGTTTTAACCCCTTGATTGCCCCCTAGTTAACCCTTTCACCACTGATCACTGTATAACCGTTACGGTTGACGCTGGTTAGTTCGTTTATTTTTTATAGTGTCAGGGCACCCGCCGTTTATTACCGAATAAAGGTTTAGCCCCCTGATCGCCCGGCGGTGATATGCGTCGCCCCAGGCAGCGTCAAATTAGCGCCAGTACCGCGAACACCCACGCACGCAGCATATGCCTCCCTTAGTGGTATAGTATCTGATCGGATCAATATCTGATCCGATCAAATCTATACTAGCGTCCCCAGCAGTTTAGGGTTCCCGAAAACGCAGTGTTAGCAGGATCAGCCCAGATACCCGCTAGCACCTGCGTTTTGCCCCTCCGCCCAGCCCAGCCCACCCAAGTGCAGTATCGATCGATCACTGTCACTTACAAAACACTAAACGCATAACTGCAGCGTTCGCAGAGTCAGGCCTGATCCCTGCGATCGCTAACAGTTTTTTTGGTAGCGTTTTGGTGAACTGGCAAGCACCAGCCCCAGGCAGCGTCAGGTTAGCGCCAGTACCGCTAACACCCACGCACGCACCGTATACCTCCCTTAGTGGTATAGTATCTGATCGGATCAATATCTGATCCGATCAAATCTATACTAGCGTCCCCAGCAGTTTAGGGTTCCCAAAAACGCAGTGTTAGCGGGATCAGCCCAGATACCTGCTAGCACCTGCGTTTTGCCCCTCCGCCCGGCCCATCCCAGCCCACCCAAGTGCAGTATCGATCGATCACTGTCACTTACAAAACACTAAACGCATAACTGCAGCGTTCGCAGAGTCAGGCCTGATCCCTGCGATCGCTAACAGTTTTTTTGGTAGCGTTTTGGTGAACTGGCAAGCACCAGCCCCAGGCAGCGTCAGATTAGCGCCAGTACCGCTAACACCCACGCACGCACTGTACACCACCCTTAGTGGTATAGTATCTGATCGGATCAATATCTGATCCGATTAGATCTATACTAGTGTCCCCAGCAGTTTAGGGTTCCCAAAAACGCAGTGTTAGCGGGATCAGCCCAGATACCTGCTAGCACCTGCGTTTTGCCCCTCCGCCCAGCCCGGCCCAGCCCACCCAAGTGCAGTATCGATCGATCACTGTCACTTACAAAATACTAAACGCATAACTGCAGCGTTCGCAGAGTCAGGCCTGATCCCTGCGATCGCTAACAGTTTTTTTGGTAGCGTTTTGGTGAACTGGCAAGCGCCAGCGGCCTAGTACACCCCGGTCGTAGTCAAACCAGCACTGCAGTAACACGTGGTGACGTGGCGAGTCCCATAAGTGCAGTTCAAGCTGGTGAGGTGGCAAGCACAAGTAGTGTCCCGCTGCCACCAAAAAGACAAACACAGGCCCGTCGTGCCCATAGTGCCCTTCCTGCTGCATTCGCCAATCCTAATTGGGAACCCACCGCTTCTGCAGCGCCCGTACTTCCCCCATTCACATCCCCAACCAAATGCAGTCGGCTGCATGAGAGGCATTTTTATGTCCTCCCGAGTACCCCTACCCAGCGAACCCCCCAAAAAAAGATGTTGTGTCTGCAGCAAGCGCGGATATAGACGTGACACCCGCTATTATTGTCCCTCCTGTCCTGACAATCCTGGTCTTTGCATTGGTGAATGTTTTGAACGCTACCATGCACTAGTTGACTATTAGCGTAGGGTACAGCATTGCACAGACTAGGCGCACTTTCACAGGGTCTCCCAAGATGCCATCGCATTTTGAGAGACCCGAACCTGGAACCGGTTACCGTTATAAAAGTTAGTTACAAAAAAAGTGTAAAAAAAAAAAAAATATATGAAATAAAAAAAATAGTTGTTGTTTTATTGTTCTCTCTCTCTCTATTCTCTCTCTCTATTGTTCTGCTCTTTTTTACTGTATTCTATTCTGCAATGTTTTATTGTTATTGTTATTGTTATTGATTGTTATTGTTATTGTTATTGATTGTTATTGTTATTGTTATTATGTTTTATCATGTTTGTTTTTCAGGTGTGTAATTATTTACACTTTACTGTGCTTTATTGTTAACCATTGTTAACCATTTTTTTGTCTTCAGGTACGCCATTCACGACTTTGAGTGGTTATACCAGAATGATGCCTGCAGCTTTAGGTATCATCTTGGTATCATTCTTTTCAGCCAGCGGTCGGCTTTCATGTAAAAGCAATCCTAGTGGCTAATTAGCCTCTAGACTGTTTTTACAAGCAGTGGGAGGGAATGCCCCCCCCCCCCCCAACATCTTCCGTGTTTTTCTCTGGCTCTCCTGTCTCAACAGGGAACCTGAAAATGCAGCCGGTGATTCAGCCAGCTGACCATAGAGCTGATCAGAGACCAGAGTGGCTCCAAACATCTCTATGACCTAAGAAACCGGAAGCTACGAGCATTTTATGACGTAGATTTCGCCGGATGTAAACAGCGCCATTGGGAAATTGGGAAAGCATTTTATCACACCGATCTTGGTGTGATCAGATGCTTTGAGGGCAGAGGAGAAATCTAGGGTCTAATAGACCCCAATTTTTGCAAAAAAGAGTACCTGTCACTACCTATTGCTATCATAGGGGATATTTATATTCCCTGAGATAACAATAAAAATGATTTAAAAAAAAAAAAATGAAAGGAACAGTTTAAAAATAAGATAAAAAAATAATAATAATAAAGAAAAAAAAAAAAAAAAAAAAAAAAGCACCCCTGTCCCCCCTGCTCTCGCGCTAAGGTGAACGCAAGCGTTGGTCTGGCGTCAAATGTAAACAGCAATTGCACCATGCATGTGAGGTATCGCCGCGAAGGTCAGATCGAGGGCAGTAAGTTTAGCAGTAGACCTCCTCTGTAAATCTAAAGTGGTAACCTGTAAAGGCTTTTAAAGGCTTTTAAAAATGTATTTAGTTTGTCGCCACTGCACGTTTGTGCGCAATTTTAAAGCATGTCATGTTTGGTATCCATGTACTCGGCCTAAGATCATCTTTTTTATCTCATCAAACATTTTGGCAATATAGTGTGTTTTAGTGCATTAAAATGTAAAAAAGTGTGTTTTTTCCCCAAAAAATGCGTTTGAAAAATCGCTGCGCAAATACTGTGTGAAAAAAAAAAATGAAACACCCACCATTTTAATCTGTAGGGCATTTGCTTTAAAAAAAATATATAATGTTTGGGGGTTCAAAGTAATTTTCTTGCAAAAAAAAATTATTTTTTTATGTAAACAATAAGTGTCAGAAAGGGCTTTGTCTTCAAGTGGTTAGAAGAGTGGGTGATGTGTGACATAAGCTTCTAGATGTTGTGCATAAAATGCCAGGACAGTTCAAACCCCCCCCAAATGACCCCATTTTGGAAAGTAGACACCCCAAGCTATTTGCTGAGAGTCATGTTGAGTCCATGGAATAATTTATATTGTGACACAAGTTGCGGGAAAGAGACAATTTTTTATTTTTTTTATTTTTTTTTGCGCAAAGTTGTCACTAAATGATATATTGCTCAAACATGCCATGGGAATATGTGAAATTACACCCCAAAATACATTCTGTTGCTTCTCCTGAGTACGGGGATACCACATGTGTGGGACTTTTTGGGAGCCTAGCCACGTACGGGACCCCGAAAACCAAGCACCGCCTTCAGGCTTTCTAAGGCCGTAAATTTTTGATTTCACTCTTCACTGCCTATCACAGTTTCGGAGGCCATGGAATGCCCAGGTGGCACAAAACCCCCCCAAATGACCCCATTTTGGAAAGTAGACACCCCAAGCTTTTTGATGAGAGGTATAGTGAGTATTTTGCAGACCTCACTTTTTGTCACAAAGTTTTGAAAATTGAAAAAAGAAAAAAAAAAAATTTTTTTCTCGTCTTTCTTTATTTTCAAAAACAAATGAGAGCTGCAAAATACTCACCATGCCTCTCAGCAAATAGCTTGGGGTGTCTACTTTCCAAAATGGGGTCATTTGGGGGGGGTTTGTGCCACCTGGGCATTCCATGGCCTCCGAAACTGTGATAGGCAGTGAGGAGTAAAATCAAAAATGTACGCCCTTAGAAATCCTGAAGGCGGTGCTTGGTTTTCGGGGTCCCGTACGCGGCTAGGCTCCTAAAAAGTCCCACACATGTGGTATCCCCGTACTCAGGAGAAGCAGCTAAATGTATTTTGGGGTGCAATTCCACATATGCCCATGGCCTGTGTGAGCAATATATCATTTAGTGACAACTTTGTGCAAAAAAAAAAAAAAATTTGTCACTTTCCCGCAACTTGTGTCAAAATATAAAACATTCCATGGACTCAACATGCCTCAAAGCAAATAGCTTGGGGTGTCTACTTTCCAAAATGGGGTCATTTGGGGGGGTTTTATGTCATCTGGGCATTTTATGGCCTTCAAAACTGTGATAGGTAGTGAGGAATAAAATCAAAAATGTACGCCCTTAGAAATCCTGAAGGCGGTGCTTGGTTTTCGGGGCCCCGTACGCGGCTAGGCTCCCAAAAAGTCCCACACATGTGGTATCCCCGTACTCAGGAGAAGCAGCTAAATGTATTTTGGGGTGCAATTCCACATATGCCCATGGCCTGTGTGAGCAATATATCATTTAGTGACAACTTTTTGTAATTTTTTTTTTTTTTGTCATTATTCAATCACTTGGGACAAAAAAAATGAATATTCAATGGGCTCAACATGCCTCTCAGCAAATTCCTTGGGGTGTCTACTTTCCAAAATGGGGTCATTTGTGGGGGTTTTGTACTGCCCTGCCATTTTAGCACCTCAAGAAACGACATAGGCAGTCATAAATTAAAGGCTGTGTAAATTCCAGAAAATGTACCCTAGTTTGTAGACGCTATAACTTTTGCGCAAACCAATAAATATACACTTATTGACATTTTTTTTACCAAAGACATGTGGCCGAATACATTTTGGCCTAAATGTATGACTAAAATTGAGTTTATTGGATTTTTTTTAGAACAAAAAGTAGAAAATATCATTTTTTTTCAAAATTTTCGGTCTTTTTCCGCGTATAGCGCAAAAAATAAAAACGGCAGAGGTGATCAAATACCATCAAAAGAAAGCTCTATTTGTGGGAAGAAAAGGACGCAAATTTCGTTTGGGTACAGCATTGCATGACCGCGCAATTAGCAGTTAAAGCGACGCAGTGCCGAATTGTAAAAAGTGCTCTGGTCAGGAAGGGGGTAAAACCTTCCGGGGCTGAAGTGGTTAAGAAAAAATTCACAGAATTATATAGCCTCAGTTGGGCCTGAGGCCGGACTTATTGCAGAGAATTCCCTGATGGGCCTGGATACGGGCTGTACTGGCTTGGCCCCCCAAAACGCCTGTGAAGTTAGGGAGAAATTTGTTAATTATTTTACGGGTAGGGGGGCCATTGCAATATCAGACAATGTCTAATTTTTATTAATAAGAAAAAATGATCAGATAAAATCTCGAAATTTCTTTATTGCTTGATTTTCTTTTTGGCTGTCTCCTAGGTTCTCCTAGTGCACTTGTAGTGCCAAGTGGATTTTCCTTTAGTAAATAAGCCCCATTGTCACTGTAAACACAAAGTTACTTACAAAACTGGTATTGAGCATTGAAAGAAAAAGCCACACATTGTTGTTTCTCAAAATTTTTACTCTGTGCACATTCACATGTGCGTTTAAAAATTTTTTTAGAAAAATATTTGTTATTTTTTCTCAATATTTTTTTTTTTTGCAAACAGGCATGTTTTAAAACATAACATACACAACTCTGGAACTTACAAAGTTCAACATATAAAAACTGAAGGCAATATCAGACATTATAGTGTCAAAAATGTCTTGATATTGTCTTCATCAGATGGGGTGATGTCACCCCTGTAAAAGCGAAATTTTGAAGATGCACACAAATTGGGAGTCCAAATGGGTAATGTCAACATGTGCTATCTCCTATCATGGGGGATCAATATACATGTTTTGGGGGTGCAACCCCTTCCTCTCACCTACTAGAGTTACGAGGAAGGGGTTGCACCCACAAAACGCATACATTGAGATCCCCTGATGGCAGATAGCACATGTTGACACACCGTGTGTATCTTCAAAATTTGGCTTTTAAAATGTAAAAATAAAAACAATTTGTTTGTTGAATCCAACAAATGGGAAAATGAATGTGATTTGCAATAAATTTATATTCTCCCCAACACATCTATCATGTTCTTCATTTGTTGTTCCATAACATTCAGTTTATTTTGAATATTGTCGATTTCCCCATTCCACATCACATCATGATATTGTGGATGAGCCTTTGGGCGCTGTCACTAGTGAAAGGTTCAGCTTCCTGTTCCACAACCAGCACATCACCTAAAAACATCACCTAAAAATTGGTTAAAAAACATGTATTAGAAATATGCAGGCATACATAGATTACCTGAAGCTGGGGTGTCAGACACTTACCTGTTTGTGTGACCATCTCGCCCACTTCCTCCGCCTCTCCTTCCTCCAGATCCTCGGGGGGCTTGGGCTGATTTCCCATTCTCGGTGATGTGGGGGGTCCCTGGTGTCCTCCGTGTCTTTTCTCCCCTATGAGAATGAAACAAAAAAGGTAAACTTAGCACACAGATATTTGAGTCCAGAAATAGGAATATGAAACATTGCTTGGAAGTGGTGTACAATTGTCTGTTTGGGCAGAGTTTCAAGTTGAAGACATGATTAATTCCCTTTTAACCAAGCTGGAATATTTACCTTTTTTGGACAAGTTTCACAGATGGAGACACCCAAAGTATCCACTGGAACACCTGTGTGGGTCACCCTAAAAAATGTGCTCTGGTGTCCCACACTAGTGCTCCTGAGTCTAGATGTGTAAACAGCTGCTGGGTGTCCTCTCCTTACATTCCACTGAATCAAGTTTGCAATTCATTCTAGTTTCAAAGACTTATTTTAAGACGAATTAGCATGACCAAATGTAGTTAACCCTGTATCAGCTAAAAACATTGTATTTATTTTTTTTTTATTATGTTTCCTACGTACGATTACTGTGCCCACGAACATGAAAGTAGCCATTTAAAACTGTACAGCAGTAAAGAAAAGCACATGGAGCACCATGCAAGTTAATAATCATAATAGGAACACACGACAAGTACTTAATCTTTTTAAGCACTTTCTTTATCCTTCTGTACTGATCCGGCTCCCTTAATTTTAGGTCTGACCAGCGTTTTCTTAATTGCTCCTTTGATCGTCATATCCCAAATTTGTGACGCAGACTCTTCACCACTTTTGTCATGATTTTGGCCTTACGCAGATGGGGGTTTGGGTACGGCCCAGTCTTAGCATCATAGTCGGCCTTTCTCAATATGTGGACCATCTCCACCATCTCCTCAAAGGACATATTGGAGGCCTTAAACCTCCTCCTGGATTGGGATGTTTCGGCCTCCGGGCTTTCCTTCTCGTTACTACTATTAGTAGTCACCTGGTGTGTCTTCGCCATGTTCCTCTCCCACTGCGACGAAAGAGACGGGGCGGGGAATCTTCAAGAAAGAACGTCAGGGGCAGGCAACGCGGGCAGAGTTTCGCGTATACGCAGTCTATATCAAGCTAACACGCATTTGTCGTACGTCCGATCTGTGTGTGTGTGGAGTAAGGACGAACGGAAGTAGCGAGCGTCCTAAACGAAGGTAAAATTTGAACTTGGCCCATCACAATGGCCAATACTGCTTCAAGATTGAGGCCTATATTGGGATATGATAATGAGAGTTTAGGCTGACATTAGTGTTTTTGTTTTGTGTATTGTCTTACAACAAAGATGAATCACTTTAAGGAAGAGAGAGGGAGATGAGGAATTTGTGGGAGATGAAACACAGCTTATATTATAGTAAACAAGCTAGGAGGTCATCGCTGGAGAAACTTCTGGAATTTGTGAAGACTTGGGTCCCCGATGCAAACATGAAGTTTTTGGAAGATAAAATTGGGATCTTGAGGAACATGTATAAGAAGGAGCATAATAATATCTAGAAATCACTCTGATCAGGAGCATCAGCAGAGAAGGTTTATGTCCCCAGGCTGTGGTACTTCAACAAACTGCGGTTTCTGGATGACCAGACTGAAGCCAGGGAATCTCTTTCGACCCCTCCCTGCAGCCTTCCACCCACCATTCCCTCAACCCCAGCAGAGGCTGACGAGGAACAACCTTGGCCTTCCATCCTGGAAGAAGTGGATGCTCCAAGCTGGAGCCAGGTATATTATTTTTTAGACATATTTATTATCCTAATATTAATGATGTTAACTAGATGTTATCACTAGACAGCAGTGGCCAAAAATGTTGGTGACCAGCTTGTGTGTGATTGATGAAGCAAAAACTACAACTATGTCCCTTTTTTATACACAGGATGAGCTCAGCCAGGAGGAGGGTCTGGAAAGCATCAGCCAGGAGGAGGCCATGCCCAGTGGCAGCCAGGAGGAGGCTGTGCCCAGTGGCAGCCAGGAGGAGGCCATGCCCAGTGGCAGCCAGGAGGTGGCTGGGCCCAGTAGGAGCCTCACCCAATCCCAGGTGCCACCCCTCTGCCTTACCAGCAAAAGGCCCAGGAAGGGGACAATGATGGAGGAGGCAGCACTGGGCCTCATTAGGGAAGCCAGCGATTTCCTCAGGAGCCCCCCCAACGCTGAAGAGACCTATGGCTACTATCTAGCCACCAGGTTTCTGGAATTGGAGAAGAGCCAACGCCTTCCCTGTGAGAGAATTTTTTTTTATGCCCTTCAGAAGGGGTTGAGGGGCCAGCTGACTGAGAACAGCAACATATATGAGCAAGCTCATCCTCCTCCTCCTGTCATAAGTCTACCACCAGAGCCACAGCCTCCAAGGAAAGCTGCAGGGAAGGCTTCAGGGAAGGCTGCAGGGAAGACAAGTAAGTGATGGCCTGGGTTCAGTCTGGTCTGACAAAAGACACAGGCTGGTGTAGTACCACAGCCTGGGGACAGATATGTCATCTGCTGCTGGTCCTGATCTCTGGGATTCCTGGACCAGATTGTGATCCCTATTATATGGACTCCTCAAGCTTCCAATTTTCTTTTCCACAGACTTGATGTGTGTCATGGGGGCCAAAAGGCTTCGCAAATTCCAAAAGTTTCTCCAGCGTTGACTTCCTCTTTATTTTGTTATCTAGAATAAATGAATATTTTATTTTCAATAAATACTTTCCTATGTGTTTTTCTTCAAAAAGGACAGTTTGTTTGTGAGTAGGCAAGTACATTTCAAAAAGACAATGTCAAATTAACAAGGGACACCAACTTCCTTGAGGTTAATAAAAAATACAAGATAATAATGTTATTGTGGTAACTTGACACACAAAAAACAAATTATACGGAGATCACTAGAAAATAATTTTTAAGTAATCATAAAATAAATCTTAATGAAATAAAAAATTGGAGATCGGCTTTTAAAAAATAGAATATTATTCATGAGATGAGGATAAATAATGAAGAAATAAGTTTGTGAGAACTCTGTGTGAATATGAGCAGCAAAACAACTTCATTCTTCTAGCATTATAAAGAAGAAAAGAATGCGCTGCATTACAGGATCACAGAATTAGCAGCATCAGGAATGTGCTAGCTCCAATATGAATGCTAGTTTTACCACACCGAGCGCTTCCGTCTCATACTTGCTTCAGAGCATGCGTAGTTTTTGGTCTGTCGGAACAGCATACAGACGAGAGGTTTTCACGATAGGAATTGGTTCCGTCGGAAATATTTTGAACATATTCCATTTCTAGGTCCGTCAGAATTTTCGAAAAAAAAAGTCAGATGAGGCATACACACGATAGGAATATGTGATGAAAAGCTTCCGTCTGACTTTTTTTGTCAGACATTCCGCTCGTGTGTATGCTGCATTACTGTAAAGAAACCTTTACGTATTTGGAGATGAAATCTCTTTTCCTCTAGATGTAAATATTGTGCCTGGGGGGTGTCTATAGTATGCCTGTAAAGTGGCCCAGTTTTCTTGTGTTTAGAACAGTACCACAGCAAAATGACATTTCTAAAGGAAGAAAACAAAAACTGATTGCAGATGTAATGAATTGTTGGATCTCGGCAGTATAGATAAGACTCATTGAAAAAAACAGCATGGATTCCCCCCTCCAGTCCATTATCAGGCCCTTTGGGTATTAAGGGGAGCGCCAAACCAATTTTTTTTTTTTAAATTGCGTGGGGGTCCCCCTAAAAACTGTACTAGGCCCTTAAGGTCTGGTATGGGTATTAAGGGGAACCCTGCGCCAAATTTTTTAAAAAATAGCGCAGGGTTCCCCCCCAAAATCCATACCAGACCCTTTAGGTCTGGTAGGGGTTTTAAGGGGAACCCTGCGCCAAAATTTAAAAAAATGGCCTTGGGGTCCCCTCCAAAATCCATACCAGACCTAAAGGGTCTGGTATGGATTTTAAGGGGAACCCTGCACCAAAATTTTAAAAAATTGCCTTGGGGTCCCCCCAAAATCCATAGTAGACCCTTATCCAAGCACGCAACCTGGCAGGCCGCAGGAAAAGAGGGGGGCGAGAGAGCGCCCCCCTCCTGAACCGTACCAAGCCACATGCCCTCAACATGGGGAAGGTGCTTTGGAGTAGCCCCCCAAAGCACCTTGTCCCCATGTTGATGGGGACAAGGGCCTCATCCCCACAATCCTTGCCCTGTGGTTATTGGAGTCTGCAGGCAGGGGGCTTATCTGAATCTGGAAACCCCCTTTAACAAGGAGATCCCCAGATCCCGGCCTCCCCCCTATGTGAATTGGACATTGTACACCTACCACTTCACAAAAAAAGTGTCAAAAATAGTAAAAAAGACAGAAGACACTTTGGTATTAGTCTTTTATTAAAAAATAAAAAATTAAAATGTCCCGCGATGTAGATCCATCTCAGGCTGCCCGACGGACCGAAAAAAAGGGAAAAAAAAGCTGCAACAGCTCTGCCTCCATGGGAGGCTCCCGCCGAATGACGCTTCTTCTCAATGACAGCTGTTATATAGCTGAGGACGGGGCCACTCGGTGACATAAACAGGCGATCCCCCTTCATCTGACGTCACGTGGCGTACCCATTACCAATTCACATGGGGGGAGGCCGGGATCTGGGGGTCCCCTTGTTAAAGGGGGCTTCCTAAGTCCGATAAGCCCCCCGCCTGCAGACCCCCACAACCACGGGGCAAGGGTTGTGGGGATGAGGCCCTTGTCCCCATCAACATGGGGACAAGAGGCTTTGGGGGGCTACTCAAAAGCACCCTCCCCATGTTGAGAGCATGTGGCTTGGTACGGTTCAGGAGGGGGGTGCTCTCTCGTCCCCCCTCTTTTCCTGTGGCCTGCCAGGTTGCGTGCTTGGATAAGGGTCTGGTATGGATTTTGGGTGGACCTCTATCCCCTTTTTTTTAAGTTTTGGCGCAGGGTTCCCCTTAAAATCCATACCAGACTTCAGGTCTGGTATTGATTTTGGGGGGACCCCTACGCCATTCTTTTTTAAAATGTGGTGCAGGGTTCCCCTTAAAATTCATACCAGGCCCTTCAGGATTTTGGGGGGAGCCCCACGCAATTTTTTTTTAAATTTTTGGTTCGGGGTTCCCCTTAATATTCATACCAAACCCAAAGGGCCTGGTAATGGACTGGGGGGGACCCATGCCATTTTTTCAATGAGTTTTATCTATATTGCAGAGACCCGACAATTCATTACAGCCATGATCAGTTTTGAATTATTTTTTCCTTTAGAAATGTAATTTTGCTGTGGCACTGTTCTAAACACGGGAAAACTGAGCCAATTTACAGGGATACTATAGACACCCCCCAGGCACGATATTTAAAGGAATATTTCATTTTTATTGTTTCACTTTAAGCATTATAAAAGTCATTGCTCCTGAAAAACCATCAGTTTTGAAAACTTTTTTTTTGCATTGATACATGTCCCCTGTGGCAGGACCCAGGTCCCCAAACACTTTTTATGACAATAACTTGCATATAAGCCTTTAAAATGAGCACTTTTGGTTTTTCATGTTAGTGTCCCATAGACTTTAACAGGATTCCGCGGCTTTCAAATTTGCCGTGAACACCGCATAATGTTCGTTGTTCGACGAACGTCCAAAAATTTAAAGTTGGGCCCGAACTTATGCTCGGTCCGAACCGTTTGCCCATCCCTAATGATAACACAAAAACTTTCTTTCACTCATGGTTAGTGTTTGGCTGAAGCCATTTATTATCAATCAACTATGAGAAACAAATAGCTCCGCGCTTAGGTAATAAAGGAACTGCAGCCCCCCCAGCACAGAAAAACACCTAAGTGAAATTCTAAATAATGTAGAGTCCTAATTTGGGGCGATCGGCGCTGTTCCACTCAACCGTGTCTGATGTACAGAAGCTAGTAAAGTGTAGCTTCTGTACAGAGCTGAACAGGACTCTATATCAATCAACTATGTTCCCTCTTAAAATCATAAAGACAAAAGAAACTACCCAAATGACCCTGATCAAAAGTTTACATACCCTACTGATTTTGGCCTGATAACATGCACATAAGTTGACAAAAAGGGGTTTGAATGGCTATTAAAGGTAACCATCCTCACCTGTGATCTGTTTGCTTGTAATTAGTGTGTGTGTATAAAAGGTCAATGCGTTTCTGGACTCCTGACAGAACAGGAAAAGGATATAAAAAGATATCCAAGGAATTGAGAATTCCAATCAGCAGTGTTCAAACTTTAATCAAGAAGTGGAAATTGAGGGGTTCTGTTGAAACAAAACCACAGTCAGGTAGATCAACTAAAATTTCAGCCACAACTGCCAGGAAAATTGTTTGGGATGCAAAGAAAAACCCACAAATAACTTCAGGTGAAATACAGGACTCTCTTCAAACACGTGGCGTGGCTGTTTCAAGATGCACAATAAAGAGGCACTTGAAGAAAGATGGGCTGCATGGTCGAGTCGCCAGAAGAAAGCCATTACTACAAAAATGCCACAAAGTATCCCACTTACAATATGCCAAAACAGCACAGAGACAAGCCTCAAACCTTTTGGCACAAAGTCATTTGGAGTGATGAGACCAAAAATAAGCTTTTTGGCCACAACTATAAACGCTACTGTAGCGGTGTGGTTAACACTAGTTACTAACATCCACCAAATCACCCTGCCACCAGACCCTCATCTATCAGTTAAGACAATAAGCAGTCATTTGAGTAGTTTTGTTACGTTTATTGTGGGATATAACTTGGGTAGGACAAGGGAAGATATGGGAGGCCCATAGCATTTGTCGGTTTGTATTCATATTTGCAAAGCATTAATCTGTAGCTTCTGTCTTGCAATAATGAATCTCCAACGTTCACAGTCTATTCCTTCAGCGCTTTTCCCGCTGCAGACCCTTGCTCCTCCTCCTTTGCACTAACTCCTGCAGAACATTACCTCTCCTACACAAGCTTCCACTGCAAAACTGTTAGATTAATGTCATTTTACTTCCAGTACTTCAAACGAGAATCACTCTGAATAATCCTCAGCTTGATAGATTTACTTTAAAGTCTTTTTGAATAGTGTGACTGGGACAACTCAATAAGCCAGAGGCACACACTACCTCTCCCCAGTGGCCTAGAGAATTTAATAACCATACAGACTTTTTGGAAGTTATTACCAACATGCTTCATCAGACCAGAGATACACGGTACCTCCCCCCGTTGGCCTGACATGTGGTAATAGACGGACTACTGATACCAGCCAGTCCAAGATTGCAAACACTGCGTTCCCCGGCCACAGCATTTCTCACTACTCTCAAAGGTCCTCTTATAATTCTTCAGCACTGACCACCTTCAAAGTACAAGTGCTGTGTTCCCCGGTCACAGCAGCTTGACTTTAACTCTGCAACTTTCCTCCTGACTCTTTACTGCTACTTCTCCTTCACCAACCTTCATCTGTGTACAAGTCCTGTGTTCCCCGGTCACAGCATCCCGACACAAGCTCCTTGATGAAGATCTCTATCCTCCAAAGCATCCCAATGGCTCCTCCAGCCCCCCTCCCCACTTAGGGTACCCCCCCACATGGGGATGTCCGGAACAACAACTCAGCAATCCATTGATCCCAGTTTATATGGGAGGCCTGCCCCCTGCCAACACCCAGAGGTAATTGGTCAGAGCTCCTCACATGAGCTGCCTGCCACTCAGACTTCAGGTCCAACCCCCATACCAGGAACATCTTTCTGAAAATAGGGGAGGCATCTCTGAATCAAAGTACAGGTGACCACATCCGCCACTGCACTGTACACTCCCAGTCCCAGAACCAAAACAGACAGGCCCAGCGCACAGCACAAGCCTGCCTAAATTTACCTGCATATATCCCTGAACTTAGAAAAAAAATCTTACTCTAATACCTACCTTCAGGTAGAGGGTGCTACATTCACCCCCCACTAAAATCACAACTGTCCTCAGTTGTGGGAAATTAATTTACAAAATACCTCCTTAAAGTGGAGTTCCACCCAAAAAAAAATCATTAATGTGCATGAAAAAATAATAAAAAAACATTTGGAGAATTTTTTTTTTTGCCTCCTTCGGCACCTGGGCTCCTGACGTCACTTCCCTCAGCGCAGGAAGGGGGGACCAGCTCTCCCCCCTTCCTCTAGGCAATCATTTGGGACATGTGACATGTCCCCGATGATTGTGCGGCCAGTCACGGCGCGCGGAGCGGGGGCTTCGTTCCCCCACATCGCTGGACCCTGGGACAGGTAAGTGTCCGATTATTAAAAGTCAGCAGCTGCAGTATTTGTAGCTGCTGACTTTTATTTTATTTTTTTTAAGCGGAACTCTGCTTTAATTAGGAAGGAAAGGCATCCCATATCAATTGGTTGGATGGGGAAGGGAGAAACACAAACTTGAATGGGGTAACATTGTACAAAAATACATATATACACTGTGACCATATACATTTGCACAAATTATACATCCTAACTGCAGATCCCTGCAACTAACATCACATAAAAGCGGAGCCAGAGCATTGCCCCCTTGGGAGGAATACTCTGCTTACCACAGGTCTTCATCCGTTCCAACAGTGGAGATGTACAGCCGTCACATCCCAAGGTTTCCTAAAAGAACACACAAAGAACACACAACTAACTGAACATACTAACTGAACATGACACTTCACCAAACAAAGGGGGTTTTAATCCTCTGTCTGATGACATAACAAACACACATTTTTTTCAGAAGTGGCATGCGGTTCCCTGCTAAGACTGTCACTCCCTCAAAAGGAGTCTAAAAGACCTCCTGCAGAGTACAGCCTAGTCTGACATGCCAATGATCAAACACGTGCCCATGGGCAAATAAACCTTCTGTTTGGCCCTAAACAAGGAGTCCTTTCTGAGAAAGGTAGAGGCTCCGTAGCACTGAGTCCTTCTCTGAAGCAAGTGACAAGGGGTTTAAGCAAGGGCAGCACACCTTAGTGTCCATGACATTTGTCCTGCAATAGAGATGGTCATTGGGGAACACCCACCCTAACCCAGCTGCAATCCAGCAGTCCAAACGGGTACTCCTACCTGCGGCTACACAACACAGTAGTTCAACTTACAGGTAATAACGTGGGTCCGACAGCCTTCTCCGGTTATCCCCTTCCCCTCTGATGGATATTGAATAGCTCCTAGGTGTCATGGTTATGCAATAGAGTTTTCTGTCAGCTTACCTGTCTCCATGTGTTCATCTCTAAAGACCAGCTGCCTCTCACCTGACTTGTTTTATAACCTCTCCTCTAAGCGTGGCCCCACCCCAGGCCCTATCAGGGAACCCTATATTAACCTGTGCACTGCAAGCCAGCAGTGCTGATCAACCATTGTGTGTTAGCCTCCGTGTGTACTTGCTGTGTTTCCTATGTCTGATTCCTGTTACCGACTTTGGCCTGTTCTCGACTCTCCCTGTCTCCTTCTTACCCTGACCTTTGGCGTGTTATGTTTATCCTTGTCTGCTAGTCGCCCTGACCTTTGGCTTACCCCTTACTTCCCTGTCGTTCCAGCCTGCTGCCTCCTTCCTCTTCTCCTTTAGTCTATGGTGAGCGTGAGCTGTGAGACCCTGGGGGTCGCGACCTGGAGCCAGACTGCAGCGCAGTCCATCCTCACCACTAGAGGCTCTGGTGAACACCCGCTGGCTCTTAGACTCTACGCCCTAGGGAATCTATGCTCTAGCTCCCACTGGGATCCATGTTAGTTATCCTGTAGACCTGCTTCCTGAACCTTCCAGGGTTCAATCTGCAGCAGTCAGTCCTAGGATCCATTACTTTAGCGGTGCACTTCTGACTCCTACAGAATGCATCTGTCACCTGGTCCCAGGTGACCTGACACTAGGAGGCTGACCTGCTTTGATTACCAGAATCTTGTCCTTGTAGATAGAACGACCAAGCCTCCACTCCCAATGGATATCCTGGAAACGGACCCAAACATGACTTTCAGGCACCCGCTTTGGCTTAGGTACGTGCAAAAAGTCCCAGATCATGTCATTCTCCCACTGCTCCCGGGAGTTTTTAACAACGTCCATGACCTGTGATGAAACATATGGAAAGTCCAGGCCCTATTCCAGAACAACCTTCCTCTTTACCTCTCGCTGGAACCGGGAAAACCTGGGCAGCTCCTTAGGCTTTCCCCGGCCAGGCAGAACACATGAATCAGAGGCCTTCCTAACCCATTGGTGGTAATAAAACACTTTGGTTTTGGTAGCACTGGGTGGGCTCATGAATAGTCTGTTGGACTGTTCCTGAGGTTTTGCTGAGGGTTCTGGTTCTTCCAATGCTGCTTCAGCTGAGATTCCGGTAGAGAGGGAGTCCCCTGTAAACCACAACTCATCCTCACTAGAAGCAGCCTCCTCTGGGGAGGACCAGGCAAACAGTTTTTTTATAGATACAAACTCATCCAGCAGTTTGGATGAACCCCAGTCCACGACCCTGCCCTCACTCGCCTCGTCCAGCTCACCTGAGAGATCCCCTCCTCTGACATGGGCTCCTTCTGGACAGGTACAGTGAGGGGCTTACTTAAGGCTGGCTTTTCAGGAATATCAACCGGCGACTGCACACTAGCACATCCAGCCTCCGGGCCCCTGGCCAGGCCACAGGTCTTCCCGACATCCTCCGATACCTTAACATCTGTGAGCTCAGAGATGGACGAGCCCGATGAACGCTCCTTCACTGCAGGGGTGGGTGACACATGGAGCTCTCCGGCCTCCCGAGTCACCTGCAATTGTGGCATACATAGTCCAGTCACTAAACTTGTGGAATAGTACCTGGTCTCTTGCTGCACCCGCGTTACATGGGTAAGTGGGTCCCCACAATGCCCGCACCAGGCCCAGGCACTGCCTCCAGCCGTAGGTTGGTGGCATCCAGGACATAGCATACACAGTGGTTCCACCCCTGCGACTACCCCCAAGGCTTGTCCTTCGGTGAGCTCCAGTCGGATGCCGGTATCGACCAACACCCGATCCTGCACGTCAGGCAACCACTGCACAGCTGGCGTCTTCCGCCCACCTTCCACCATCTTGCTCTGCCTCGTGTCTGGCGCGCAGCACGTTGGACACTTGTGAGTTCTCCGCTGGGGCGTAACTCCACCCCCCACTAGTTGGTTTGACTTGCGAGGAGCTGTAGCAATACATTTTTAGTGTGCACCATGGTGACACCTGGTGGCAGGCACTATTGAATTGCAGGCAAGGATGTCAGTGATCATCATTTAATACAGGAAAGTATCTCCATTGCAATGTCCTACCATAAGGGATTGACTCGTGCAGACCCCGTCAACGACACCCCCTTGTGTCAAGGTTACCAAGGGCAACAGTAAACATCCACAACTCACTCTCCACTGTGTTTGGCAGGATTGTTAAAGTCATTTTGCAAACAGTGGGCAATGCCCTTGCTGTGCAAAGCGCTGGACATATTTGTAATCCAATGAGCGTGATCGCTCGCCGTGGTTGCCACAGGTGATAGCACATGATTACATTCACTGAATTGCAGGGCTTATCGCTGTTGTGAGTGTCCATTAGTACAACTGAGTGCAGAGGGTGCGCAGGCTGCACTGATCCTGGAAGGTTGCGATGTGCAACAGCACTTGATGGCAAGCTTGGTTTTGGTTGCTATGGGCATTAGCATGTTGCAAAGTCATTTTTAAAGGCAAACACACAGTCCTTTCCTTGTAATATCCCAAACTTGGCAAAACAGGCAAATTCTCCCCTGGCTTTTGATGGTTGCTAGGGGTGACGGCCAGCAGGTTAACCGTGAAGGCGGATCTCGGTGGAACCTCCAAATGTAGCGGTGTGGTTACCACTAGTTACTAACTGTAATGACACCCCGAGTATGAAAGGGGTTAAAGGCGTTTAGGACATTCAATTTCCCAACATGAAGGTAGCTACCGAACACTCCAATCAGCCGAACAAGAAACCCATACGAATATTTCTTCCCCCCAAGTACGAGACAAGGCTCTGTATGAAGGGTCAAACAGGAATCAGACTCTTTATTAGAACCCAAATTACAAGTCTTTATATACAGTTAAAGAGGAGGTTCCACCCTCCTGCTCATATAGCTCTAACAATACAACTGTAACCAAAAACCTAATTAACAGGCTAGTTTCCTAAATCATTTACCCAGGCTAAGTGACTCAGAGACATAACCTTTAGGACAGACTTGTGGTCACAGAGCTTCACACAGTAGTATAAACACAGGACACCTTCTCACAATAGCAGGAGCTAATTACAATTAACAATACAAACAGTGATCTCCCCCCTTCTCAGCGTAGTAGACAACAAACTATAGTAGGAGTAGACTGTCCAGCTCCTAACCAATTCTACAGGCCAATGTGATCAGCTCTCTCAACTAACATGTTGAGTTCAGAATCAAACAAACCAAGAATAGTCTTTACATATATCCTGGGAGATATTGTGGATAAATATTACTGTCCCATTTGAAGTAATCCAATCATATTCTCAGGGTTCATTCTTTTCTTGGTCACCCTGCGCCCAAAAGTGACTCCCGTCACATGGCTCCCTCCTTGTGGGATACTCCGGCAAACCCGGCTTCATCCTTCCTGGGTCAACTTGGGATGTCTAAAACTAGGAGGCCGGAGTGACGTCTGTTTGTACAAATAAGAGTAAAACTTTTTAAGGGCCCAGACCAGGGCCAAGCACTCCTTCTCCACTGCCGCATAGTTCACTTCCCGGGGTAATAGCTTTCTGATCAGGTATGCAACAGGGTGTTCTCTTCCCAGATTTGGCTCAGCACAGCCCCCAATCCAAACATGGAAGTGTCTGTATGGACAAGGAAAGGTTTGTTAGGTACTGGGGCAGCCAAGACAGGGGCATTTAAAAGTGCTTGCTTGAGGGCCAGAAACGCGGCTTCACAAGCTGGAGACCACAAGACCTGCCTAGGTAAATTCTTTTTCATCAGGTCAGTCAGGGGCTTGGCGATAGCACTATAATCATGGACAAAATGTCGGTATTACCCTGCAGTCCCCAAGAAGGCTAATACCTTAGTTAGGGTGTGGGCCAGTTAGCTACTGCCTCTACCTTGGCTGGCTCTGGTCTCTGGTTCTCACACCCTACTCGGTGTCCCAGGTACTGCACCTCCGCCATACCTAGATGGCACTTGTCTGCTTTCAAGGTCAGGCCTGCGGCCCGAATCTTGTCCAGGACCACCCCTATGTGAACCAGGTGCTCCTCCCAAGACCCACTGTAGATTGCAATGTCATCCAGGTATACACATGGAAAATCCTAAAAGCCATCGAGGAGCCTATTCGCCATACGTTGGAAGGTGTCCGGAGCATTTTTCATCAATGGCATGACCTTAGACTGGCACAGGCCAAACGGGGTAACAAATGCTGACTTGGGATAGCATCCTCGGCCAGGGGAATCTGCCAATAGCCCTTACACAGGTCTATTGTAGTTAAATAACATCCCCTGGCTATATGATCTAGCAGTTTGTCTACCCTGGGCATCGGGTAGGCGTCAGTGGTGGTCTTCTCATTGAGTCGCCTGTAGTTCATGCAGAACCGACTGTCAGAGGGCTCAATGACTCCTAACTGAGTCATCACCTGTATCTCCTTCTGCATTCCTTCTCAGACTGCTTCAGGGATACGGCAGGGGGGCTGTCGAAGGGGTGCTTGTCCAGGGGTCTCTACCTTATGCACAGCCAGGGTCGTGTAGCCCGGTTTTTGGGAGAAAGTCGCCTGTTTCTCCCACAGAAGCCGCTTAGCCTGTTCCTTCTTTGTGGGGCTTAACTGCTCCCCTAGTTGTACGAGGCTAATGAGGTCAGTCTGGGGGTCTCTTTCTAGTAAGTCAGGGAGGGGTAAACTTTCGGAGTCGTCCGCAGCAGGGGCACATACTGCAGCAACATCCTCCTGCCGTTCCTGATACTGCTTCAGCATGTTTACATGAAAGGTTCACTGGATTCTTTCATCTGCACATCTGGTAATAACATGGGTAGTATCACATACCCGAGCTACTACTTTATACAAGCCCTGCCAAGATGCCTGCATTTTGTCCGTCTTCATAGGCTTGAGCACTAAGACCTTCTGCCCCCGATCATCCCATCTCTTCTGTCTCCCCTGGGCCACCTGGAGATTCTCCCTTACCATCAGAGACAGTTGCTCCATGCGGTCCCTGAGTTCCAGAACATAGGGCACTATGAGAGTCTCCTCCTGCTCTGTCCCTCCCTCCCAGTGTCCTCTAATGAGATTTAGGGTTCCATGGACCCTTCTCCCATAGAGTAACTCTAATAGGGCGTACACACGGTCAGACTTTGTTCGGACATTCCGACAACAAAATCCTAGGATTTTTTCCGACGGATGTTGGCTCAAACTTGTTTTGTCTACACACGGTCGCACAAAGTTGTCGGAATTTCCGATCGCCAACCAGGCGGTCACGTACACCACGTACGATGAGACTAGAAAAGGCTGGTTCAGAACCAAGCGCGGCACCCTTTGGGCTCCTTTTGCTCATCTCGTGTTAGTAAAAGTTTGGTGAGAGACGATTCGCGTTATTTCAGACTCGTGGCTTTCAGATCGTTTTCTGCCGTTCAGTTTGTGCTTGTGGGTTTGTATCCGCTCTTCAGTGCGTGCAAGCAAGTTCCGCGTGACTTAGTCATTGTATTCTTGTTCGTTCGTTACTGTTTTTCAGGTTGCTCTTCACAGGCCTTGCTGTTCTTTAGTGCGTTCTGTTACTTCGTTCTGAGTAGCCGACCGTTTTCTAGCCATGTTGCGTATGCGTACTCCTCGTAGAGTTCGTGCTGTGCGGGGGGTGGTGTTGGGGTCCTGACCTTGACACAAGTCCAGTCCATGAACAGGGTGGGGAGGAGTTCATGGACCAAGAATTGGTTGCTTCAGCGTGACCAGTTCCCTCATATGCCTTTGCTCCGTGAGATCCGTGAGAATAATCCTGATGATTCCAGGAACTTTCTCAGGATGACGGACCCCGTGTTTCACCGTTTGTTGGCTTCGCTGACCCCTTATATTAGCAGGCAGGATACCTGCATGAGGCAAGCCATCACTCCGGAGCAGAGGTTGGTCACTACCCTGCGGTATTTGGCGACAGGGAGAAACCTGCAGGACTTGAAGTTCTCGACAGGCATCTCCCCCCAGGCTCTGGGGATCACCAGAGACCTTTTCTGCCATCATCCAGGTCCTGCAGAAGGAGTATATGAAGGTAAGATTTTTATCCTTTTATATCACATTTTATTGTATTGAATGTTTGCTAATATATTATATCTATTTCCTCATTCCCTAATTACCATGATTGGAATATGCTGTGAATGTCCCCTTTGTTCTCATGCATGCTGGATTTTTATGTAATTATTATTTTAGGTCCTTCATACATATTTGCCCTTCAATAACCTCCCCAGCATGGTGTCTCCTGGTCCTATATTCACCTCATGTAGTCACTTAACAATGTATTTTATCAGCTCCATAATAGTGCTTTACCCCAAACACCCCCTAAAATGTTTAGAAATGTTATTTTTGCTTTAACTTCAGGCAGAGTGGCAGAGGCTTTTTTTGGTGGTGTCCCCAAATAATTTTTAGTAACTCTCCCTCCCCCAACTGCTAAGTCAGCTGATCCCAATTCTCTATCTATCCTCAATCATCTATTTGCTGACTTTGCCAAACCCATACACACTATACCCATCTCTTTTGTGGTCATATTTATAAATGAATTCCCCAAAGCATGTAGTGCAAGGGCCTGCCTGTATACTTTCAAATGGTACTGTTTAAAGTTTTTGGATCCTATTATTATCTTGATAGGTAATAGCAGAATGTCCAAATGTCCTCAAATGTGTACAGTGTGTATTTATATCTTTGTATTATGACACTTCTTACCTGTCCAGTGGGCTGCCAATAGTGTAACTAAGGAGGGGCTGTTCCAAGTAATACCCATTATTTAGGCATTCATCTCTCAATGAAGTGAAGAGGGTTACCTGTCCAAGATTTCCACACACCCCCTATAATGTTAGAAATGGCCCATGAGAGGGGGGGAGGGGGAATATGTTAGGTGTACCTTATACTTTGGCGTTGTTAAATTCCCCTTAATAAATGCTATCTGGAGGTTGACCCAGAATGTTTGTGTCTAATCTGCTTGCCGTGTTTCTGGGACTTTCCTAACTGTGGAGGGGCAATTGATGGGAAACACGTCCACATCGTCCCACCACCCAACTCGGGGTCATACTATTTCAACTATAGGGGGTTCAATAGTATAGTGATGTTGGCGGTGGTGTCGGCTACTTACGACTTCCTGTATGTGGACGTGGGGAAGAATGGCCGGATGTCCGATGGTGGAGTCATCGGCCAGACGGAGTTTTACAGGCGTCTCCAGAATGGCAGCTTGGACTTGCCAGCTCCAGAGGACAATGTGGAAGGACTCCCATTCGTGTTTGTTGCTGATGAAGCGTTTGCGCTGGGGGACCACCTGATGCTGCCATTCCCAATGAGGACCCTCACCCCGGAACAGAGGGTTTTTAATTACTGGCTGGCCAGAGCCCGAAGAGTGGTGGAGAACACATTTGGAATCCTGGCCAGCCGGTTCCGCCTATTTCTGACACCCATCCATATGGCGGAGTATAAACTGAATCGTATTATACTTGCGTGCTGTGTTCTCCATAACTTTTTAAGGAAACATTCGGCCAACTATGCTGGCTCAGTTGGGCCTGAGGCCGTAATGATACATCAAACCACACTGACGGCGCCTGAAAGCGGCCGTCCTGGCTTGCCCTCCCTGAGTGCCTGTGATGTACGGTTATGCTACCTGTAGTTCTTTGCAGGTAGGGGGGCTATCAATATGCCAGAAAATCTGTGAAGCCTTTTTATAATAAAACAAAAAAAGAACTTCTTTGTGGACATTTACTGCTTGTGTTTGTTTTTGCTGACCCTGACAGAAATGTGTTGAGTCCAGAAAATGTCGTGATTGTGTAACCTTATTATACAAAGCACTGTTGGCTGTTATTTACTAAATGCAAAGACACATTTCACTACAAGTGCATTGCAACTGCACTGAAACTGCACTTGTAGTGCCAAGAGGATTTGCCCTTAGTAAATAACCCCCATTTTCTCGGAAAACAACAATGACATCACCCCAAAAGTGTTGTAGCATTGAGACAATAATCCACACATTCTTGCTTAACAAACTTTTTTATACCTGCACAATCTCATGTGCATTTACCAAAGGTTTTTCAAACAAACCAACATGTTTGTTGTATAACAATTTTTGGGGTAGCATTATCCAAAATCAAAATGTCCATTTTAGATAAAACAGGCCTGTGTAAAACCAACAAGAAAGACACAAATCTTGAACTTACAAACGTCACATTTGGTAGAATTTGAAGGCAATATCAGACATGAGTATTTAGGAACTGTGTTTGATATTGTGTTCAGATGGGGTGAAGTCACCCCAGGAAAAGCCAAATTTGTAAGATGCACACCAATTTAAAAATGTCAACATGTGCGACCTGCTATCAGGGGGGATCAAGGGATGTGTTTTGGGGGAGCAAGCCCTTCCTCACCGCTACTTTATTATTGAGGAAGGGGTTGCACCCCCAAAACGCGTCCATTGATCTCCCGTGATGGCAGATAGCACATGTTGACACACTGTGTGCATCCTGAAAATTCGGCTTTGGGAAAAATCACAAAAAAATTTAGCACATTGTAGCACACAAACGAAGAAAGTGATTTGGAGGGGTTTTAAACTCGCCCCAAAACATCAATGATGTTTTTATTTTTTGGAATAACATCATTGATGTTTTTCTTGATGATTTCCAATTGTAAATTACACCCCATGATCTCCCCGATCAGGATCTGGGCACTTTCGGATGTGAAAGGATCTGGATCCACAACCTCACGATCACCTAAAAAGAGAGGAACCCCAAAATAAATTAGGTCTAAAAAATATGCCGCCATCCATCTCTTATCTGACCCTGTGGTCGCAGACACTCACCTGTTGTGGTGACTAGTTCTTCCTCCTGCTCAGATTGTGTTGGGGGGATTTCCCCTTCTTCCAGGGGGGGGGGCTCTGGTCTCCTCCGATGAGGGGTGTCCTCCGAGTCTTTTATCCCCTATGTCAAACAAAAATGGTATAATTAGCACACAGATATTTGATGGCAGAACTAGAAATAAGAAACATTGCTTGGAAGTGGGGTACAATTGTCAATTTTAGCAGAGTTCCAAGATGTAGCTTTTTTAGTGTCCTTTGTCAACCTGCAATACTTTACCTGTTTAGTACAAGCTTCACAGATGGAGACACCCCTATAGTATACACTGGAGCACCTCTGTCCCCCCCTAATAAAAATGGTGTTCTTGTGTCCCACACTAGTGCTCCAGTGTCCAGATGTGAAAACAGCTGCTCAGTGTCCTCTCCTTACACAGAATCTAGTTTGCATTTCATTCTAGTAACCTAGCCATCTACACAACCCAATTCTTTTAAGACAAGTATAGGGCGTCAAAATGGTAGCCAAATGCATATGGCCTAAACAATGGTATTTTATAGTCCGAAAGAAAAATGTTTGATCCGAACGAATAATGTGCCCATGAATAGGGATGAGCCGAACACCCCCCTGTTCGGTTCGCACCAGAACATGCGAACAGGAAAAAAGTTCGTTCGAACACGCGAACACCGTTAAAGTCTATGGGACACGAACATGAATAATCAAAAGTGCTAATTTTAAAGGCTAATATGCAAGTTATTGTCATAAAGTGTTTGGGGACCTGGGTCCTGCCCCAGGGGACATGGATCAATGCAAAAAAATCTTTTAAAAACGGCCGTTTTTTCAGGAGCAGTGATTTTAATAATGCTTAAAGTCAAACAATAAAAGTGTAATATCCCTTTAAATTTCGTACCTGGGGGGTGTCTATAGTATGCCTGTAAAGGGGTGCATGTTTCCTGTGTTTAGAACAGTCTGACAGCAAAATGACATTTTGAAGGAAAAGACTCATTTAAAACTACCGCGGCTATTGCATTGCCGACAATACACATAGAAGTTCATTGATAAAAACGGCATGGGAATTCCCCAAAGGGGAACCCCGAACCAAAAAAAAAAAAAAAGACGTAGGAGTCCCCCTAAACTTCATACCAGGCCCTTCAGGTCTGATATGGATATTAAGGGGAACCCCGGCCAAAATTTTAAAAAAAAATGACGTGGGGTTCCCCCTAAATTCCATACCAGACCCTTCAGGTCTGGTATGGATTTTAAGGGGAACCCCGCGCCAAAAAAAAAAAAAAAACAGCGTGGGGTCCCCCCAAAAACCAATACCAGACCCTTATCCGAGCACGCAACCTGGCAGGCCGCAGGAAAAGAGGGGGGGACGAGAGTGCGGCCCCCCCCCTCCTGAACCGTACCAGGCCACATGCCCTCAACATTGGGAGGGTGCTTTGGGGTACCCCCCCAAAACACCTTGTCCCCATGTTGATGAGGACAAGGGCCTCATCCCCACAACCCTGGACGGTGGTTGTGGGGGTCTGCGGGCGGGGGGCTTATCGGAATCTGGAAGCCCCCTTTAACAAGGGGACCCCCAGATCCCGGCCCCCCCTGTGTGAAATGGTAAGGGGGTACAAAAGTACCCCTACCATTTCACTAAAAAACTGTCAAAAATGTTAAAAATGACAAGAGACAGTTCTATCTTCCTTCATCTTCTGGTTCTTCTGGTTCTTCTGGCTCTTCTGGTTCTTCCTCTGGCGTTCTCGTCCAGCATCTCCTCCGCGGCGTCTTCTATCTTCTTCTCCTCGGGCCGCTCCGCACCCATGGCATGGGGGGAGGCTCCCGCTCTTCTCTTCATCTTCTTCATCTTCTTTTCTTCTCTTCTTCTCTTCTTCAGATTCCGATAAGCCCCCCGCCCGCAGACCCCCACAACCACCGGCCACGGTTGTGGGGATGAGGCCCTTGTCCTCATCAACATGGGGACAAGGTGTTTTGGGGGGCTACCCCAAAGCACCCTCCCAATGTTGAGGGCATGTGGCCTGGTACGGTTCAGGAGGAGGGGGTGCACTCTCGTCCCCCCCTCTTTTCCTGCGGCCTGCCAGGTTGCGTGCTCGGATAAGGGTCTGGTATGGATTTTTGGGGGGACCCCCACGCCGTTTTTTTTTTTTTTGGCGCGGGGTTCCCCTTAAAATCCATACCAGACCTGAAGGGTCTGGTATGGAATTTAGGGGGAACCCCACGTCATTTTTTTTTTTTTAATTTTGGCCGGGGTTCCCCTTAATATCCATATCAGACCTGAAGGGCCTGGTATGGAATTTAGGGGGACTCCTACGTCTTTTTTTTTTTTTAATTTTGGTTCGGGGTTTCCCTGTGGGGAATTCCCATGCCGTTTTTATCAATGAACTTCTATGTGTATTGTCGGCAATGCAATAGCCGCGGTAGTTTTAAATGAGTTTTTTCCTTCAAAATGTCATTTTGCTGTCAGACTGTTCTAAACACAGGAAACATGCGCCCCTTTACAGGCATACTATAGACACCCCCCAGGTACGAAATTTAAAGGGATATTACACTTTTATTGTTTGACTTTAAGCATTATTAAAATCACTGCTCCTGAAAAAACGGCAGTTTTTAAAACTTTTTTTGCATTGATCCATGTCCCCTGGGGCAGGACCCAGGTCCCCAAACACTTTTTATGACAATAACTTGCATATTAGCCTTTAAAATTAGCACTTTTGATTTCTCCCATAGACTTTTAAAGGGTGTTCCGCGGCATTCGAATTTGCCGCGAACACCCCAAATTGTTCGCTGTTCGGCGAACTTGCGAACAGCCAATGTTCGAGTCGAACATGAGTTCGACTCGAACTCGAAGCTCATCCCTACCCATGAACATGAAAGTTGCCATTTTAAACTGTACAACAGTTCCTAAAAGCACATGGAGCAGCACGAACGTAATAAACATAAAGAATAGGAACACAGCACAACTACTTACTTTTTTGCAGCACTCTCCGGATCTTTCTGTACTGCTCATGTTCTCGTAATTTCAGGTCCGACCACCGCTTCCTGAGCTGATCTTTCGATCGTCGTACCCCGAAATTCCGGTGCAGACTACTGACCACTTTCGCCATGATCTTGACCTTTCTGACATTGGGGTTGGGGTAAGGCCCATACTTCCCGTCATAGTCGGCCTTCTTCAGGATGTCGACCATCTCCAACATCTCCCCAAAGAACATATTTGAGTCCTTAAATCTCCTTCTGGATCGGGACGTGTCCGGATCCGGCCTTTCCTCCTCCTCCTCCTCCTCCTCCTCGTTGCTACAATTATCACGCACCTGCTGTGTCTCCGCCATGTGCTCTTCCCCCACTGTGCCGAACGAAAAGGGGCGGGGAATAAACTAGAAAGAACGTCAGGGGCGGGCGGAGTTACACGCATGCGCAGTGTGTACAAAGCGTAACACGCATGCGTCTTACGTACGATCTGTGAGCGGAGGAGGGAGCATCGGAGGCGCCGATCGTGATAACGAAGGTAGGATCTAAACTTGGGCCTATACTGCTTCGAATTGGAAGCCTATATTGTAACAAGATTAGGGGAGTTTGGCCTGACATTAGGGTTTGTCTTGTGTTGTGTCTTGCAGAGAAAATGGATGGGTTCAACAACCACAATTTCCTCCCCCTGTTCATTGACAAATACAGGGAGCTGCCCTGTCTGTGGCAGGTGAGACACCCCCACTATAACCATAAACAAAAGAGGCAGGCAGCGCTGGAGAAACTGCTGGAGTTGGTGACGCCGGTGGTCCCCACAGCAACCATCCCCTATTTAAAAGCCAAAATTGGTGGCCTGAGGAGCACATATCTGAGGAGCTGCAGCAGGTGACGTTTATGTCCCCAGGCTGTGGTACTATGAGAGACTGCGATTTCTGTCAGACCACACTGAAGTCAGGGAATCCCTCTCCACTCTTCCTTCCACGCTTCCTTCCATACCAGCTGAGGCTTCCGATGTCCAACCTGGGCCTTCCAGCCAGGAAGAAGTGGAGGAGCCCAGCTGGAGTTAGGTATAGCATTCTTCTACAGATTTCTGGTCAATAAAGAAATGATGATTACTAGATGTTATTATTGATCACTAAGTGCTGATTGAAAAAAGTCTTTTACATATCAATAGACAGTAGTGGGCACCCAAAATTGGGACAAGAATGAAAAATGCTGGGCTCAGAAGGATAGTCTGTTATATTTGTTAACATTCAATTTGCAGCAGTCAGGAGGTAAAAATTGTGTGTGATTGATGAAAAATATACTAAAACTATGTCCCTTTTTCATACACAGGAAGACCTCACCCAGGAGGAGACTGTGGAATGTGGCAGTCAGGAGGAGGCGGGGATTAGTGGCAGCCAGGAGGAGGCGGGGCTAAGTGGCAGCCAGGAGAAGCCTGGGACAAGCCTGACTGAGTCTCAGGTTCCTCCCCTCCGACTTCCATATAAAAGAGCCAGGAAGACGACTCCGAGTCCCGTGCAGGATTCAGCGTTCAGGCTGATTCAGGAGGCTTCAGCGTCCCTACGAGCCTTACCCACTCCTGAAGAGGCCTTTGCCTGCATGGCTGCCACCAAACTGCAGGGCATGCAGGAGGGTCAACGCAGGCTCTGTGAGGACCTTATGTATAAAGTGCTACGTAAGGGGGTGAGTGGGGAACTAACACTCAAGACTGACGTGGTTGAGTTGGACCATCCTCCTCCTCCTCCTCCTCCTCCTGCTCCTGCTGCCACAACTCCACCACCACAGCCACCGCGTGTAAGGAAGCGTGGAAGGAAGACCTGAGAGTGATGACCCTGGGTTCAGTCTGGTCTGACAGAAGCTGCAGTCTCTTGTATGACCACAGCCTGGGGACATAGATGTCATCTGCTGCTTTCCGGATCTCTGGGACTTCTGGACCAGACTGCCCTCCCTTAGATAAGGACTCCTCAGGCCACCAATTTTGCTTAAAAATAGTTGATGTCTGCCATGGGGGTCCAAGGCTTCACCCACTTCCGCAGTTTCTCCAGCGTTGCCTCCCTCTTTGTTTAGTTGTGAGCCCTTAATAAAATTTTTGGGGGGAAATTATACTCTCCTGTGTGTGTTTTCATCCAAAAAGGACAGTTTGTTGGTGACGATTCAGGTACATTTCAAACATAAAATGTGACATTAACAAGGGACAAAAACACCAAACAATCTCCTACAGATTAAATAGAACAACATATCAATGGTGTTGTGGGAACTTGTCACAAAAAACACACACAAACATTTTCGGGAGTACAAATCAAAATCCCCCCCTTCAAAAAAAACCCTTCAAAAAAATACAAACACAAAAAAAGAATCTACATTAAAGCCAAAAAAAAAACAACAAAAATATGATCCATTGCGAACGCTAAGTTTACCAGAACGAGCTGTTCCGTGTCGGAATTTCTTCTGAGCATGCGTGGCACTTTGTGCGTCGGAACAGGCCACACACGGTCGGAATTGACGCGATCGGATTTTGTTGTCGGAAAATTTTATCTCCTGCTCTCCAACTTTGTGTGTCGGAAAATCCGATGGAAAATGTCCGATGGAGCCCACACACGGTCGGAATTTCCGACAACACGCTCCGATCAGACATTTTCCATCGGAAAATCCGACCGTGTGTACGGGGCATAAGGGAGAAAACACAGTAGATTCCTGGGGTACCTCTCTGTACACAAATAACAGGTGAGGCAGTAATCTCTCCCAGTCTCTGCAAGCATCCAAAAAGGTCCTCAGCATTTGCTTGACGGTCCTGTTAAAGCGCTCGCAGAGACCATTAGTCTGGGGGTGGTAAGGTGAGCTCAGCAAGGGCTTAATATTGCACACATTCCACAACTGCTGGGTGAGCACAGCAGTAAACTGGGTTCCCTGGTCAGGGAAAATCTCCTTAGGGAACCCCACTCTAGTAAATATCTTAACCAGGGCATCAGCTACTGTCTCTGCTTCAATGTTGGAAATAGCTACTGCCTCTGGGTAATGGGTGGTGTAGTCCACCACAGTGAGAATATACTTCTTCCCGGATGGACTAGGCCTGGCCAAGAAACTCACAATGTCAATGGCTATGCGGTAAAAGGGCTCCCCAATAATAGGCATGGACATAAGTCTGGCCTTAGGGTGGTCCCCCCGCTTACCTACCCATTGACATGTGTCACACGTTTTGCAGTACTGTCGCACATCCTGGTTAAAATTGGGCCAGGAGAAATTCTGTGTAATTCTATGGGCTGTGCGACGGGACCCTAGATGTCCTGCTAGTGGTACATCATGCCTGATTCGCAGAATCTCCAGATGGTATTTCTTAGGTACCACCAGCTGTCATTTATGCGCAGGGGCTTTACTTTTCGGGGATGGCTTAGGGATCCTATACAGTCTATCCCCCACCAATTCATAAAGCCCCCATCTATTCCCCTTTCCTGAATATCTGCCTTAGCTCTATACTTGTGTGAGACCGGGTCCTCTCGGGTTTCCCTCCCGAATGCCTCTGGGGTATCCCAGCCTAGGGGAGCCTGATCTAAGGTACATGTCGGGGAAGATAGTCTTACCTGGGTCTCAGCAGCAAACGGGCTAGTTCCAACAGCATGGGTCTGGGCACGGGTAGTAACTGAGTTGGCTTCAGCGGGGCCCTTCGGGGCATAAGCAGAAACGAGGGGGGCCAAATCATTCCCCAGTAGTACATACACTGGCAAATCCTTAATCACCCCCACATTCAAATGTCCTGAACCAACCCCCCAATCCAGGTGAACACAGGCAATGGGTAGCCGGAAAACGGTGCCTCCTGCTACCCTTACGGCTACAGTGTCTCCGGTGTGTTGGCTCTCTGGGATGAGGTTCTTCTGTAGTAGGGTCATGGTGGCACCAGTATCGCATAGGCCATTGGCTACCTTTCCATTAACCTGGACAGTCTGCCTGTGTTGCTGCCTGTTGTCCTGGTTAGCTACTTGTACTGGATCAGCCTCGTGCAGGATGCCCCAATGTTCTTCCTCTTCAATGCAGTGAGCCGCAGGCATGGATGTGCGGGGATTCCCCCCTGCTGGCTTTCTCCATGACTGGGACTGCCTGGCTGGATTCAATGGACAGTCTCGCTTCAGTCAGCAGACAGGTGAGCAGACTGGATGGATCAGCAGACAGGTGAGCAGACTAAATGGATCAGCAGACAGGTGAGGCAAACCGGGACTGGAGCTGGATGGCTGCAGTAGGTAAGTATAGCAGACTGGAGGAGAGTCTTGGAACGTCAGGCAGGCCGGGTCGGTAATCAGGCTGGCAACAGAGGTACAAGAGGAGCAGGCAGAAGGAATCCTCAAACAAGCCAAGGGTCAGATGCAGGCGGATAACAGGAACAATCTCAAAACAAGCCGGGTCAAACAGAAGCAGATAGCAGAAGCACAGGGCTGAAGATCAGACAGCAAGGACGCAGTGCTGCTGAGGTGTTTAAATAAGGCAGCCTGTTGCCAATCAATTAAATCAGCCTGGACTAAGTTAACCCTTAGGTGGCAGATCCATGACAACAACTGTAAACAGAAACCTAATTAACATGAGCTAATTTACTAAATCATTTACCCGGACTAGGTGACTCGGAGACATGACCTTTAGGACAGACTTGTGGTCACGAGCTTCACACAGTAGTATAAACACAGGACACCTTCTCACAATAGCAGTAGCTAATTACAATTAACAATACAAATGGTGATCTCCCCCCTCCTCAGCCTAGTAGGCAACAAACTATAGTAGTAGACTGTCCGGCTCCTACCCAGTTCTACACTAGGGATGAGCCGAACACCCCCCGGTTCGGTTCGCACCAGAACCCGCGAACGGACCGCAAGTTCGCACGAACGTTAGAACCCCATTGACGTCTATGGGACTCGAACGTTCGAAATCAAAAGTGCTCATTTTAAAGGCTAATTTGCATGGTATTGTCCTAAAAAGGGTTTGGGGACCCGGGTCCTACCCCAGGGGACATGTATCAATGCAAAAAAAACTTTTAAAAACGGCCGTTTTTTCGGGAGCAGTGATTTTAATGATGCTTAAAGTAAAAAAAAAAAAGTGAAATATTCCTTTAAATATCGTACCTGGGGGGTGTCTATAGTATGCCTGTAAAGTGACGCGTGTTTCCCATGTTTAGAACAGTCCCTGCACCAAATGTCATTTTTAAAGGAAAAAATCTCATTTAAAACTGCTTGCGGGTTTAATGTCATGTCGGGTCATGGCAATATGGATGAAAATCAGTGAGACAAACGGCATGGGTACCCCCCAGTCCATTACCAGGCCCTTTGGGTCTTGTATGGATATTAAGGGGAACCCCGCACCCAAATTAAAATAAGGAAAGGTCCCTATATACTCTGAACAGCAGTATACAGGCGGTGCAAACAAGACAGGGACTGTAGGTTTGTTGTTAAGTAGAATCTGTTTGTAATTTTGAACATTTTTAATGTGTTTAGCTCCAGCCAAAAAATCTTTTCTAAGCTTTTTGGAAAACATAGGGAAGGGTTATCACCCCTGTGACATTTGTTTTGCGTCTTTCCTCCTCTTCAGAAGATTTCACCTCACTTTTTTGTCCCAATGAAAAATGTTTTTTGAAAATTTGTGTTTTTTTGTGGAACAAGGATTGGAAAGCATCAGTGGAAAGGAAAAATTGTTTTCCCATATTAACTCTTACAGGAGAGAATTTCCCTTCCTTAGGGGTAGATTTCATCTCACTTCCTGTTGTCTCCTTCCGTTTGCAAGTAGGAGTCGTTTGTAAGTTAGATGTTTGAAAGTAGGGTCCTGCCCTATATACTCAGCAGAAATTTGGGCCTTAGGTGTTGCTGTGGCCAAAACACTGTAAGCCCTCACAGGGCCCTGCTGTGAAATATTAGATCAAGAATTGTAATTACATGCCCCTGTTGAACAGGAGCTGAAAAATTAGGCCTTAGGCACTGGTGCTGGTGCCACAACACTGCAACCCCTCACAGACACTCTAGTTGGAACGCAGGAACGAGCCCTGCTGCAAAGTATTGCATCAAAAATTGTAATTACACGCCCCTGTTAGACAGGGGCAGAAAAATTGGGTCTTAGGCACTGGTGCTGGTGCCACAACACTGCAACCCCTCACAGACACTCTAGTTGAAACGCAGGAACAAGCCCTGCTGCAAAGTATTGCATCAAAAATTGTAATTACACGCCCCTGTTAAACAGGGGCTGAAAAATTGTGCCTTAGGCACTGGTGGTGGCGCCCAGAACCAAAAATGTTCTTACAAGCTATCAGCGTGATGATTGAGGAGGAAGAGGATAATTACTCAGGGATAGTCACTCAGCATCAGCATAGGCAGTCTTTGAAGGGATCTGAGATTTCAAAAAAAATTATTCGGTTACATCTGCATCAGGTGCTTGGTAGCTGGTGGTGATCCAAGACTGATTCATTTTTATGAAGGTCAGCCGATCGACCGAGTCGGTGGACAGACGCACCCTGTGATCGGTTACCACGCCTCCAGCAGCACTGAATGTGCGTTCCGAAAGAACGCTGGATGCAGGACAGGCCAGTAGCTCAATTGCATACTGTGCAAGCTCTGGCCAGTGATCCATCCTCAAGACCCAGTAACCCAGAGGATTTTCGGTGGGAAAGGTGTCCAAGTCTGATCTTGCCCCTAGGTATTCCTGCACCATGTAAAACAGACGCTGGCGATGGTTGCTGGAACCGATCATACCTTGGGGCTGCGGACCAAAAAATTGTCTGAACGCATCGGTCAGACGGCCACCTTCTCCACCGCTCCTTCTTTGACTGACCGAAGCCTCAGCAACACGTTGTCCAGAAACAGGAGTTTGTAACCTCCCAGTCTCTGGGAACGCGTTGCACAGACCTTTCTGCAAGGCCTCCCGAAGATGTTTCATCCTCTGCTCCCTCTGCGATGGCAAGATAAGGTCCGCAACCTTACCCTTGTAACGTGGATCAAGGAGGGTTGCCAGCCAGTATTGGTCCTTCTCCTTGATACCACGAATACGAGGATCCTTACGCAGGCTTTGCAGGATCAGGGAGGCCATGCAGCGTAGGTTTGCTGAGGCATTCGGTCCGGAGTCCTCTGGGTCACTAAGGACAACAACGTCCGCAGCCACCTCCTCCCAGCCACGTACAAGTCCATGTGTTCCTTGGGACTGATCCCTTAAAGACTGCTGATGCTGAGTGCCAGGCTCCACCTCCATACTGACACAATCTTCCTCCTCCTCCTCCTCCTCCTCCTCCTCCTCTTCCTGTGTGATCGGCGGGCACGCAGGAACACTGTCTGGATAAAGGGGGCCTTGAGAGCTAAGGAAGTCCTCCTCTTCCTGCCTCTGTTCTGCCTCAAGTGCCCTGTCCATTATTCCACGCAGCGTGTGCTCCAACAGGTGGACAAGGGGGACAGTGTCACTGATGCATGCACTGTCAGTGCTCACCATCCTCGTGGCCTCCTCGAATGGTGACAGGACAGTGCATGCATCCCTGATCATGGCCCACTGGCGTGGGGAAAAAAAACCAAGGTCCCCTGACCCTGTCCTGGTGCCATAGTCGCACAGGTACTCATTGATGGCCCTCTGCTGCGTGTGCAGCCGCTGCAGCATGGCCAACGTCGAGTTCCACCTGGTGGGCATGTCACAGATTAGGCGGTTCTTGGGCAGGTTAAACTCCTTTTGGAGGTCCGTCAGCCGAGCACTGGCATTATATGACCGGCGGAAATGCACACAGACTTTCCTGGCCTGCCTCAGGACATCCTGTAAGCCCGGGTACCTGCCCAAGAACCGCTGCACCACCAAGTTAAGGACGTGAGCCAAACAGGGCACATGGGTCAGTTGTCCCTGTCGGAGGGCAGAGAGGAGGTTGGTGCCATTGTCGCAAACCACCATTCCTGCCTTAAGTTGGCGTGGCGTCAACCACCTCTGAACCTGCCCCTGCAGAGCTGACAGAACCTCTGCCCCAGTGTGGCTCCTGTCCCCCAAGCACACCAGCTCAAGCACCGCATGGCATCTTTTGGCCTGCGTACTTGCGTAGCCCCTTGAACGCCTACGGAGCACCGCTGGTTCCGAGGAAGAGGCCATGGAGGAAGAAGAAGAGGAGGGGGTGGAGGAGAGAGGTGTGTCACAATCAGCATTTTGGAGGCGTGGTGGCGGAACAACCTCCAACACTACTGCACCTTGTCCTGCATCCTTCCCAGCTGCCAGCAGAGTCACCCAATGCGCCGTGAAACTTAAGTAACGTCCCTGTCCATGCCTGCTGGACCATGAGTCAGCGGTAATATGCACCTTACCGCTGACCGCCCTGTCCAGCGAGGCATGGACATTGCCTTCCACATGCCGGTAGAGAGCCGGAATCGCCTTCCGTGAGAAAAAGTGGCGTTTGGGTACCTGCCACTGAGGAACCGCACATTCCACAAACTCACGGAAGGGGGCAGAGTCTACCAACTGAAAAGGCAGCAGTTGAAGTGCTAGCAATTTTGCCAAGCTAGCATTCAACCGCTGGGCATGTGGATGGCTGGGAGCAAACTTCTTTCGGCGGTGCAGCAGCTGGGGCAGGGAAATTTGCCTGGTACAATCTGACGTCGGTGTACCAAAAGCAGATTGCCCATAAGTACTTGGCTGTGACACACCTAATTCTACACCTTCATTCCTCTCACTGCAGGTCGCAGAGAGGACTGAAGGTCTAGTGGGGTTGGAAATCTCAGCTGATGAGGAGCAAGGAGAGATCGTCTTTGTTCTTTGGTGTGGGTCTTTTAGATACGCTTGCCAACGAACTGCATGGCAGGTCAACATATGTCTGGTCAAGCATGTGGTACCCAAGCGGGAGATGTTTTGGCCACGCGAGATACGCTTGAGACATATATTGCAAATAGCAGCGGTGCGATCTGATGCACTCGTCTCAAAAAAGGCCCACACCAAAGAACTTTTTGAATAACGCGCAGAGACTGCAGCGCCCTGCACATGTGGAGCTTTGGGGTGTGATGCAGTCAATGTGCTGCCCTTAGGCTGGCCCCTGGAGGGCATCCTGCCTAGTTGGTGATGTGCCACCTCCTCCTCCTCCTCCTCCTCCTCCTCCTCCTCTCTCCTATCAGGCACCCACGTTGAGTCAGTGACCTCATCATCCCCTCCCTCCTCATCACTGGAGCAAACCTGGCAGTATGCTGCAGCAGGGGGAGCATGACTGCCAGATTGCTGTCCTTCTTGGGCACCCCCTCTGTCCGTGCTCATGTTACTGCCTTCATTGAGCTCAGTATCATCATCAGAGCCTTCCAAACGCTGGGCATCCTCCTGGAGCATGTACCCAACACTGTGGTCAAACAGTTCGAGGGAATCCTCATGAGGACATGGTGGAGCTAGGGAAGGAGTCACTGATGACATTGAGCTGAGGGAAGAGGCCGCTGCTTTGCCAGACAAAGCACCCTGGGCATGGGTGAGAGAGGATGAGGAGGATGAGGACGGCTTGGTCATCCACTCGACCAAGTCTTCCGCATGTTGCGGCTCAACACGGCCAGCTGCCGAAAAAAAGGCCAAGCGTGTCCCATGGCCACGTGCTGATGAGGATGCACCGTCTCCACGACCAGCACTAGACACAGAGCCTGCTTGCCCTCTCTTATTGGCTTGTGACTGTCTGCCTCTCCTTCTTGGCCTTCCAGACATACTAATGGCCTGTAGCTGCACTAAGCTGGGATAGAACACCTGTAATTTTCTTCAGGTAGCTTTATATACTGTAACCAGACAAGCCTGCCTGTCAGTAGGAAGATAACAGGAACGGATCTAGCTGAACACTGTGAGCAGGACGTACTGCACTAAATGTATATAGCAGGAACGGATCTAGCTGAACACTGTGAGCAGGACGCACTGCACTGAATGTAAATAGCAGGAACGGATCTAGCTGAACACTGTGAGCAGGACGCACTGCACTGAATGTAAACAGCAGGAACGGATGTAGCTAAACACTGTGAGCAGGACGCACTGCACTGAATGTAAATAGCAGGAACGGATCTAGCTGAACACTGTGAGCAGGACGCACTGCACTGAATGTAAATAACAGGAACGGATCTAGCTGAACACTGTGAGCAGGACGCACTGCACTGAATGTAAATAGCAGGAACGGATCTAGCTGAACACTGTGAGCAGGACGCACTGCACTGAATGTAAATAACAGGAACGGATCTAGCTGAACACTGTGAGCAGGACACACTGTACTAAATGTAAATAGTCTAGCTGCCTGACCGTGGTACTAATAGGATCAAAAAGAACACCTGTAATTTTCTTCAGGTAGCTTTATATACTGTAACCAGACAAGCCTGCCTGTCAGTAGGAAGATAACAGGAACGGATCTAGCTGAACACTGTGAGCAGGACGTACTGCACTAAATGTATATAGCAGGAACGGATCTAGCTGAACACTGTGAGCAGGACGCACTGCACTGAATGTAAATAGCAGGAACGGATCTAGCTGAACACTGTGAGCAGGACGCACTGCACTGAATGTAAATAGCAGGAACGGATCTAGCTGAACACTGTGAGCAGGACGCACTGCACTGAATGTAAACAGCAGGAACGGATGTAGCTAAACACTGTGAGCAGGACGCACTGCACTGAATGTAAATAGCAGGAACGGATCTAGCTGAACACTGTGAGCAGGACGCACTGCACTGAATGTAAATAGCAGGAACGGATCTAGCTGAACACTGTGAGCAGGACGCACTGCACTGAATGTAAATAGCAGGAACGGATCTAGCTGAACACTGTGAGCAGGACGCACTGCACTGAATGTAAATAGCAGGAACGGATCTAGCTGAACACTGTGAGCAGGACGCACTGCACTGAATGTAAACAGCAGGAACGGATGTAGCTAAACACTGTGAGCAGGACGCACTGCACTGAATGTAAATAGCAGGAACGGATCTAGCTGAACACTGTGAGCAGGACGCACTGCACTGAATGTAAATAGCAGGAAAGGATCTAGCTGAACACTGTGAGCAGGACGCACTGCACTGAATGTAAATAGCAGGAACGGATCTAGCTGAACACTGTGAGCAGGACGCACTGCACTGAATGTAAATAGCAGGAACGGATCTAGCTGAACACTGTGAGCAGGACGCACTGCACTGAATGTAAACAGCAGGAACGGATGTAGCTAAACACTGTGAGCAGGACGCACTGCACTGAATGTAAATAGCAGGAACGGATCTAGCTGAACACTGTGAGCAGCACGCACTGCACTGAATGTAAATAGCAGGAACGGATCTAGCTGAACACTGTGAGCAGGACGCACTGCACTAAATGTAAATACCAGGAACGGATCTAGCTGAACACTGTGAGCAGGACGCACTGCACTGAATGTAAATAGCAGGAACGGATCTAGCTGAACACTGTGAGCAGGACGCACTGCACTGAATGTAAATAGCAGGAACGGATCTAGCTGAACACTGTGAGCAGGACGCACTGCACTGAATGTAAATAGCAGGAACGGATCTAGCTGAACACTGTGAGCAGCACGCACTGCACTGAATGTAAATAGCAGGAACGGATCTAGCTGAACACTGTGAGCAGGAAGCACTGTACTGAATGTAAATAGCAGGAACGGATCTAGCTGAACACTGTGAGCAGGACACACTGCACTGAATGTAAATAGCAGGAACGGATCTAGCTGAACACTGTGAGCAGCACGCACTGCACTGAATGTAAATAGCAGGAACGGATCTAGCTGAACACTGTGAGCAGGAAGCACTGTACTGAATGTAAATAGCAGGAACGGATCTAGCTGAACACTGTGAGCAGGACGCACTGCACTGAATGTAAATAGCAGGAACGGATCTAGCTGAACACTGTGAGCAGGACGCACTGCACTGAATGTAAACAGCAGGAACGGATGTAGCTAAACACTGTGAGCAGGACGCACTGCACTGAATGTAAATAGCAGGAACGGATCTAGCTGAACACTGTGAGCAGCACGCACTGCACTGAATGTAAATAGCAGGAACGGATCTAGCTGAACACTGTGAGCAGGAAGCACTGTACTGAATGTAAATAGCAGGAACGGATCTAGCTGAACACTGTGAGCAGGACACACTGCACTGAATGTAAATAGTCTAGATAGAAGATAACAGGAACGGATCTAGCTAAACTGAATACAGTGTATATATATATATGCAACACCTGGGATGCATATATATACACAATACACTGTAAGTGCAGCTAACTGACTGACTGTTCTGCCTAATCTATCTAACTCAAATCAAATGACACTGTCTCTCTCTCTCTCTATCGCTCAGCACACCGGAACACACACTACACAGGGCCGCCGTGCAGGCGGCCTTATATAGTGTGGGGTGTGTACTAAATCCCCTGAGCCATAATTGGCCAAAGCCACCCTGGCTTTGGCCAATTACAGCTCTCTCTACTGACGGCGCTGTGATTGGCCAAGCATGCGGGTCATAGTGCATGCTTGGCCAATCATCAGCCAGCAATGCACTGCGATGCCGCAGTGAATTATGGGCCGTGACGCGCCACACGAATTTGGCGCGAACGGCCCATATCGTTCGCAATTCGACGGACGGTCGAACAGCCGATGTTCGAGTCGAACATGGGTTCGACTCGAACACGAAGCTCATCCCTATTCTACACATCAATGTGATCAGCTCTCTCAACTAACATGTTGAGTTCAGAAGCATACAAACCAACAATAGTCTTTACATATATCCTGGGAGATATTGTGGATAAATATTACTGTCCCATTTGAAGTAATCCAATCATATTCTCAGGGTTCATTCTTTTCTTGGTCACCTTGCGCCCAAAAGTGACTCCCGTCACACTAATATCCACCAAATCACCCTGCCACCAGACCCTCATCTATCAGTTAAGACAATAAGCAGTCATTTGCATAGTTTTGTTACGTTTATTGCGTGATATAACTTGGGTAAGCCAAGGGTCAGATGCAGGCGGATAACAAGAACAATCTCAAAACAAGCCGGGTCAAACAGGAGCAGATATCAGATCTTCAGGAAACACATACACAGAGCTGCAGATTGCTTTCAGGCTCCCAAGAGTTATTTTCTGGCCCATATCCCTTCCATTTAATTAGTTACTGAACCTGATTGTACCTCATTCTACAATCCAAGATTGCCTCCACCTCAAATTCGTTCTTTCCATTGACTATTACAGGCTCCAGTGGACCAGTACTTCGTTCAGGGAAGGGATTCGGAACAGAAGGTTTTAAAAGAGTCACATGGAAGACGGGGTGGACTTTAAGTGAATCGAGTAATTCATACGCTACGTCATTGATCTTTCTCTTTACAGGGAAGGGGCCCACAAACTTTGGGCCCAACTTTCTTGAGGGGCAAGCCATTTTCAAGTTCACTGTAGACAACTATACCTGGTTGTCCCTTTCATGGGCAAAAAATGGGCCATTTTGGACAGCCTGTTCACCACCACGAAGATGGTAGTAAAACCCTCTGCCGGAGGGATCTCCACAATGAAGTCCATTAAGATAATTTTCCAGGGTCTCTCTGGAATGGGCAATTGCTTCAGTAAACCCCAGGCTTTTACCCTGCTGTTTTTGCTTCGGGAGCCATTAGTACAAGCCATTAGTACAAGACTCAACATAACTCTTACAGTCGGCTGCCACCAGAACGTGCATTGTACCAGTTTGGCCGTCTTCAGGGCACCGAAGTGCCCGGCTAGCTTGTGGTCATGACAGAGCTCCAATACTGCCACCCTTAAGTCCTTAGGTACAACAATTTTACCTTCATGCCACAGTAGACCATCCTGTGCCTGTAAGCAGATTTCAGAAGACAAAGCAACCTCAGCAGAAGCCTGTTTTATTCAGGATAGAAGATTCTCCTGTAGTATGAGAAAGTTTCCTGAGGGAAGGATGGTGTTTGGAAGTGTGGACCTCTCAGAGTCGTTGAACATACGTGAGAGTGGATCTGGTTTTGTATCCTACGACCCTGGCCTGTACGTTATATGGCATAAGAATCTAGAGAAAAAAAGTGCCCGCCTTGCCTGCCATGGTTTTTATCTCTTAGCCGTTCTCAGATATTCTAAATTCTTGTGGTCCATATAGACCAGAATGGGATGTGCTGCACCTTCAAGTAAGTAACGCCATTCTTCTAATGGGGCCTTGATGGACAAAGCTTACGGTCTCCCACATCATAATTTCTTTCCGCTGTAGATAATTTGCGGGAAAATAAAGCAACTGGGTAGAGTAGGGCTTTAGCTCCTTGCCGTTAAGACAGCACAGCCTCTACTGCAACTTCCGAGGCGTCAACTTCAAGAACAAATGGTAAGGCAGGGTCAGGGTGCTTCAAGATGGATGCTGAAGTGAACAGTTTTTTGAGGGCTTCAAATGGCGATTGCGCTTTGGGAGACCAGAGGAATCGAGTTCCTTGTTTAGTTAGTTTGGTAATGGGAGCAATAATAGCAGAGAACCCCCTAATAAACTTCTGGTAGAAGTTGGAAAACCCGATGACATGCTGAACCCCCTTCTTGTCCACAGGAGCTGGCCAATCTAAGATGGCAGTGACTTTCTGGGGGTCCATCTGGATACCTTCAACAGAGATTATCAGACCTAAGAACTGGATACACTGAAGTTCAAATTTGCACTTCTCCGGTTTGGCGTAGAGGCCATGCTGCCAGAGTCGTGTTAGCACATTTCGGACATGCCTACGGTAGTCATCTACTATGGAGAAGAAAATCAGGATGTCATCCAGGTACATAACACACAAGTCCAAATAGTCACAAAAAATGTTGTTGACAAAGTGCTGAAAGGTGTCTGGCGCCTTGCATAACCCAAAAGGCATGACTAGGTACTCGAAGTGCCCGAATCGGGTATTAAAAGCCATTTTCCACTCATCTCCTTCTCGAATACGAATTAGGTTGTATGCTCCCCGGAGATCCAGTTTAGTGAAGATGACTGCCGTTCCAAGTCTTTGAAACAGTTTGTGCACAGGAGGCAGTGGGTAACAGTTTTTGACAGTAATCTTGTTCAATTCTCGGTAGTCTACGCAGGGGCGCAGTGAATGGTCCTTCTTTTCAACAAAGAAGATGCCTGCGCCAGCCGGAGAAGTAGATGGGCGAATAAATCCTTTTTTAAGGTTGTCATCAATATAGTCCTTCAGTGTGCCCAACTCAAGCTCGGTTAAAGAGAAAATCCTTCCAAAGGGGACCTCAGCCCCTGGTAACAGTTCAATAGGGCAGTTGTAGGATCTATGGGGAGGAAGGGTCTCTGCACCCTTCTTACTGAACACGTCCAGAAAATCATGATATGCCACTGGGATTGATTGGCGTAATTCAGGATCTGTGTCAAGGCAGAGTAAGGGTGAGGGGTTGATTGAGGCCTCTTGCAGGCAATGTTGCTGGCAATAACTTGAAGGAAATTTGATTTCTCCAGTGGCCCAGTTGATGTGGGGATTATGGGCCTGCAGCCAGGGCATACCTAAGATGATGGGGAACAGAGGTGATGAAATGGCATCCAGGCGTAAAAACTCTTGGTGATGGGAAGCAATGATAGCCAGCAAAGGGACAGTCTCCTGTGTGACCAGACTGGATTTAATGACAGAGCCATCAGCAAGATGTACGGCTAGTCCCTGGGTCTTTGGTTGAAGTGGAATGAGGTGTTTGGCTGCAAACGCTAAGTCTATGAAACAGCTGCAGGCTCCGGAATCAATTATGACGGATACCTGGATACTCTTTCCTGGGAGCTGTAACATAATGGGGAGAGCAAAGTGAGAGGCTTGGTTAGGTAAGACAGGAACATGCGTTGAAGAGATTGGGAGGCACTTACGCATCTTTGCAGGACAAGACCTCACATAATGCCCAGGTCCCCCACAGTACATACAAAGGTTATTGATTCATCTGCGCTGTCGTTCCTCCATGGTGAGAGAGGGACGAAGCAAACCCAACTGCATGGACTCGGAGGAATCTGGAGCCAGAGCAACTGGAGTGGGAGGAGTCTGGCTAGAGAAACTGGAAACTTTAGGTAGCATCCAAGTTGGCCGATATTGACCTATGGATCTTTTGGAGCGACGTTCCCTTAGGCGTCGGTCAATCTGAATTGACAAAATAATAAGTTTGTCCAGAGATTGGGGTATCCCTACTCATGCCAGTTCATCCTTTAGAGGATCAGATAGTCCCATCTGAAATTGGTAACGAAGGGCCACATTGTTCCAATTGGTATCAGAACACCAACGCTTGAAAGCGGCCACGTAGTCCTCTGCCGCTCTGCGGCCTTGCGGAAGTGCATGTAATGCAGCCTCAGCAGTTGCAGTCTGCTGTGGTTCCTCATAAAGTTGTGACATAGCGACAAAGAATGTGGTTAGGTTGTTTAACGATTCGGACTTTTGTTCCAGAAGGCGATGTGCCCAGGCTTGGGGTTCACCGGTCAACAGGGAGATAATGAAGCCCACTTTAGTTGCTTCCAGAGAAAAGGTGCGGGGCTGTAGGGCAAAATAGAGTTCACAAGCATTACGAAAGGCTCTGTATTTGCTACGTTCACCCGCAAATCTTTCGGGTGTGGGTACCCTTGGTTCTGGTGGTAACATCACTACCGAGGGTGTGGATGAGGTACCAGCTGAGGCAGTGCTTTGAGGATTGGTGGGAGATGACAGAATTTTAACTCATTCTTCCAGCCGAGTATATCCCTCTTGTAGATCTTTAACAGCTTGTGTCAAACCTGCCAGGTGTCTGCACAGTTCTTCTATGGGGGTGGTTCCTCCCTCGGGCTCAGACATGGCTGTCTGATACCGTCACGTTCTCATGTACCTGACTGATGAGCCCGATAATGCAGAGGAAGGCCTCCCTTACGTATCTGACTCGCGGCCCCTGGTAGAGCAGACAGGTGGCACGGGAGTGCAGAATAGTGCCTGGCAGGATCAACAGCAGATGGGTCAGATGGCCGACACAGCAGACTGGATGGATCAGCAGACAGGTGAGGCAAACCGGGACTGGAGCTGGATGGCTGCAGTAGGTAAGTATAAATAAAGTAAATAAAGTAAGTAATAGATGTGCAACCAAAAAAAGAAGGACTAATGTGTGCAAAGACACAAAAAACAAAAAAAGGTGAAATATGTGCACCTTAATGATCAAATTAAAACAAATGAAATAAAATATATAAATATATTATAAAAGTATAAATCTCAAAAACTGGATGAATCTCAAAAAAATTCTATCCGCATACATATGAATAAACCTGTGCTGAAACAAAAAAAACAAAAGGGGAAAAACCTCAGTGCTAGCAAAAACACAAAGATAAGTCCATAGTGCATTCAATAAAGTTCATATGGAAATTAATTATTTTCCAGTGAAGAGCCCCAATATGTCCTTTTCTGCAAATGGTCCCACAGAATGGTCTAGGAATGAAAAAAGGGGGAGGCCAGGGGCCGCTTATCAGAACTGTAGGACCCCTATTACACAGATTTAATAGGCACAGACAGGAGGGAACAGTCAGTCACGGGCGGCAACTTCAAACGTCCGTCCAGATCCTCTCACCCACCAATATATCAGACTCAGATATGTTCCATAGGACACGCGTTCAGCAAATGGAGATAGGGGCTTCCAAGGGATAACTCAAAGGAACAAAAAGGAGGGCTTCATGGTGCAGTAATTTTTTAAAAGAGTTGTCTTTTATTGTAACACTGCACACAAGCATAGAAAAAAGCAAGCACTTTAGAGCAAAAGAAACCCAGCAGCGGCTCACGCCAGCCAGCTGATGCGTGGTGACGTCTAATCCTCTAGCTCCGCCCGACGCTGCGTTTCACCGTATTAGGCATCGACAGGGAAAGGAGGCTAGGATCCTTTTTTTGTTTCAGCACAGGTTTATTCATATATATGCGGATAGAATTTATTTGAGATTCATCTGGACATTCACAATACTTTTATAATATATTTATATATTTTATTTCATTTGTTTTAATTTGATCATTAAGGTGCACATGTCACCTTTTTTTGTTTTTTGTGTCTTTGTACACATTAGTCCTTCTTCTTTTTTTGGTTGCGCATCTATTACTTACTTTATTTATATTTACAAAATTGAATATTCCAGTTTTCTTTTAGATTGCAGCACCATTGCATATATATATTTTTAAAATATTTTTAGATATTGTTTTTTCATTTTTTGCACCTTCTGGGGTAGCGTGGATTGTCACATTACACATTCCACTGCAGTAGGTAAGTATAGCAGACTGGAGGAGAGTCTTGGAACACCAGGCAGGCCGGGTTGGTAATCAGGCTGGCAACAGAGGTACAAGAGGAGCAGGCAGAAGGAATCATCAAACAAGCCAAGGGTCAGATGCAGGCGGATAACAGGAACAATCTCAAAACAAGCCAGGTCAAACAGGAGCAGATATCAGATCTTCAGGAAACACATACACAGAGCTGCAGATCAGACAGCAAGGGCACAGTGCTGTTGAGGTGTTTAAATAAGGCATCCTGTTGCCAATCAATGAAATCAGCCTGGACTAAGTTACCCCTTAGGTGGCAGACTAGGTGACTCAGAGACATGACCTTTAGGACAGACTTGTGGTCACGAGCTTCACACAGTATAATAATATATAAACACAGGACACCTTCTCACAATAGCAGTAGCTAATTACAATTAACAATATCAACAGTGATCTCCCCCCTCCTCAGCCTAATAGGCAACAAACTATAGTAGGAGTAGACTGTCCGGCTCCTACACAGTTCTACAGGCCAATGTGATCAGCTCTCTCAACTAACATGTTGAGTTCATTATCAAACAAACCAAGAATAGTCTTTACATGTATCCTGGGAGATATTGTGGATAAATATTACTGTCCCAGTTGAAGTAATCCAATCATATTCTCAGGGTTCATTCATTTCATGGTCACCCTGAGCCCAAAAGTGACTCCCGTCACACTAACATTCACCAAATCACCCTGCTGCCAGACCCTCATCTATCAGTTAAGACAATGAGCAGTCATTTGGGTAGTTTTATTACGTTTCTTGCGGGATATAACTTGGGTAGGACAAGGGAAAATATGGGATGCCGCTGCAGACCCTTGCTCCTCCTCCTCTGCACTAACTCCTGCAGAACATTACCTCTCCTGCGCAAGCTTCCACTGCGAAACTGTTCGATTAATGCTACTTTACTTCCAGTACTTCAAATGAGAATCACTCTGAATAATCCTCAGTAGGGATGAGCTTCATGTTCGAGTCGAACCCATGTTCGAGTCGAACCCATGTTCGACTCGAACATAGTCTGTTCGCCCGTTCGCCGAATTGCGAATGATATGGGCCGTTCGCGCCAAATTCGTGTGGCGCGTCACGGCCCATAATTCACTGCGGCATCGCAGTGCATTGCTGGCTGATGATTGGCCAAGCATGCACTATGACCCGCATGCTTGGCCAATCACAGCGCCGTCTGAACAGAGAGCCGTAATTGGCCAAAGCCAAGGAGGCTTTGGCCAATTATGGCTCAGGGGATTTAGTACACGCCCCACACTATATAAGGCCGCCTGCACGGTGGCCCTGTGTAATGCGTGTTCCGGCGTTCATAGAGAGAGAGAGAGAGAGAGAGACAGATAGTGTCATTTGATTTAAGTTAGATAGATTAGGCAGAACAGTCAGTTAGCTGCACTTACAGTGTATTGTGTATATATATATATGCATCCCAGGTGTTGCATATATATATATACACTGTATTCAGTTTAGCTAGGTCCGTTCCTGTTATCTTCTTACTGACAGGCAGGCTTGTCTTGTTACAGTATTTACAGCTACCTGAAGAAAATTGCTGGTGTTCTTTTGATCCTATTAGTACCACAGTCAGGCAGCTAGACTATTTACAGTTAGTGCAGTGCGTCCTGCTCACAGTGTTCAGCTAAAACTACAAGTTAGTGCGGTGCATCCTGCTCACAGTGTTCAGCTAAAACTACAAGTTAGTGCGGTGCCTCCTGCTCACAGTGTTCAGCTAAAACTACAAGTTAGTGCAGTGCCTCCTGCTCACAGTGTTCAGCTAAAACTACAAGTTAGTGCGGTGCGTCCTGCTCACAGTGTTCAGCTAAAACTACAAGTTATTGTGGTGCGTCCACCTCACAGTGTTCAGCTAAACCTACAAGTTAGTGTAGTGAGACCTCTGCACAGTGTTCATCTAAAGCTACAAGTTAGTGCAGTGCGTCCTGCTCACAGTGTTCAGCTAAAACTACAAGTTAGTGGGGTGCGTCCTGCTCACAGTGTTCAGCTAAAACTACAAGTTAGTGCGGTGCATCCTGCTCACAGTGTTCAGCTAAAACTACAAGTTATTGTGGTGCGTCCACCTCACAATGTTCTGCTAAACCTACAAGTTAGTGTAGTGAGACCTCTGCACAGTGTTCATCTAAAGCTACAAGTTAGTGCAGTGCATCCTGCTTACAGTGTTCAGCTAAAACTACAAGTTAGTGGGGTGCGTCCTGCTCACAGTGTTCAGCTAAAACTACAAGTTAGTGCTGTGCGTCCTGCTCACAGTGTTCAGCTAAAACTACAAGTTAGCGTGGTGCGTCCACCTCACAGTGTTCAGCTAAACCTACAAGTTAGTGTAGTGAGACCTCTGCACAGTGTTCATCTAAAGCTACAAGTTAGTGCAGTGCGTCCTGCTCACAGTGTTCAGCTAAAACTACAAGTTAGTTAGGTGCGTCCTGCTCACAGTGTTCAGCTAAAACTACAAGTTAGTGCTGTGCGTCCTGCTCACAGTGTTCAGCTAAAACTACAAGTTAGTGTGGTGCATCCACCTCAACGTGTTCAGCTAAACCTACAAGTTAGTGTAGTGAGACCTCTGCACAGTGTTCATCTAAAGCTACAAGTTAGTGCAGTGCATCCTGCTCACAGTGTTCAGCTAAAACTACAAGTTAGTGTGGTGCGTCCACCTCACAGTGTTCAACTAAACCTACAAGTTAGTGTAGTGAGACCTCTGCACAGTGTTCATCTAAAGCTACAAGTTAGTGCAGTGCATCCTGCTCACAGTGTTCAGCTAAAACTACAAGTTAGTGTGGTGCGTCCACCTCACAGTGTTCAGCTAAACCTACAAGTTAGTGTAGTGAGACCTCTGCACAGTGTTCATCTAAAGCTACAAGTTAGTGCAGTGCATCCTGCTCACAGTGTTCAGCTAAAACTACAAGTTAGTGTGGTGCATCCACTTCACAGTGTTCAGCTAAACCTACAAGTTAGTGTAGTGAGACCTCTGCACAGTGTTCATCTAAAGCTACAAGTTAGTGCAGTGTGTCCTGCTCACAGTGTTCAGCTAAAACTACAGGTTAGTGCGGTGCGTCCTGCTCACAGTGTTCAGCTAAAACTACAAGTTAGTGCGGTGCGTCCACGTCACAGTGTTCAGCTAAACCTACAAGTTATTTTTTTTGCGAGCTCTGCACAGTGTTCAGCTAAAGCTACCTGTGGAAGGTTGGTGGTGTTTTCCTGATCCTATCACTACCGCAGGCAGCTAAAAAAGCTACAAGTTAGTTTTTTGCGAGTTCTGCACAGTGTTCAGCTAAAGCTACCTGTAGAAGGTTGGTGGTTTTCTCCTACTACAGGCAGGCAGTTGATTTTGCTAGCTGCAGTATCAGTACATATATATATATATATATATATATATACACGGTATATATATATATATATATCCCAGCTTAGTGCAGCTACAGGCCATTAGTATGTCTGGAAGGCCAAGAAGGAGAGGCAGACAGTCACAAGCCAATAAGAGAGGGCAAGCAGGCTCTGTGTCTAGTGCTGGTCGTGGAGACGGTGCATCCTCATCTGCACGTGGCCGTGGGACACGCTTGGCCTTTTTCTCGGCAGCTGGCCGTGTTGAGCCGCAACATGTGGAAGACTTGGTCGAGTGGATGACCAAGCCGTCCTCATCCTCCTCATCCTCTCTCACCCATGCCCAGGGTACTTTGTCTGCCAAAGCAGCGGCCTCTTCCCTCAGCTCAATGTCATCTGTGACTCCTTCCCTAGCCCCACCATGTCCTCCTGAGGAGTCCCTCGAACTGTTTGACCACAGTGTTGGGTACATGCTCCAGGAGGATGCCCAGCGTTTGGAAGGCTCTGATGATGATACTGAGCTAGATGAAGGCAGTAACATGAGCACGGACAGAGGGGGGTGCCAAGAAGGACAGCAATCTGGCAGTCATGCTCCCCCTGCTGCAGCATACTGCCAGGTTTGCTCCAGTGATGAGGAGGGAGGGGATGATGAGGTCACTGACTCAACGTGGGTGCCTGATAGGAGAGAGGAGGAGGAGGAGGAGGCGGCACATCACCAAAGAGGCAGGATGCCCTCCAGGGGCCAGCCTAAGGGCAGCACATTGACTGCATCACACCCCAAAGCTCCACATGTGCAGGGCGCTGCAGTCTCTGCGCGTTATTCAAAAAGTTCTTTGGTGTGGGCCTTTTTTGAGACAAGTGCATTAGATCGCACCGCTGCTTTTTGCAACATATGTCTCAAGCATATCTCGCGTGGCCAAAACATCTCCCGCGGCCAAAACATCTCCCGCTTGGGTACCACATGCTTGACCAGACACATGTTGACCTGTCATGCAGTTCGTTGGCAAGCGTATCTAAAAGACCCACACCAAAGAACAAAGAGGACCTCTCCTTGCTCCTCATCAGCTGAGATTTTCAACCCCACTATACCTTCAGTCCTCTCTGAGACCTGCACTGAGAGGAATGAAGGTTTAGAATTAGGTGTGTCACAGCCAAGTACTTGTGGGCAATCTGCTTTTGGTACACCGACGTCAGATTGTACCAGGCGAATTTCCCTACCCCAGCTGCTGCACCGCCGAAAGAAGTTTGCTCCCAGCCATCCACATGCCCAGCAGTTGAATGCTAGCTTGGCAAAATTGCTAGCACTTCAACTGCTGCCTTTTCAGTTGGTAGACTCTGCCCCCTTCTGTGAGTTTGTGGAATGTGCGGTTCCTCAGTGGCAGATACCCAAACGCCACTTTTTCTCATGGAAGGCGATTCCGGCTCTCTACCAGCATGTGGAAGGCAATGTCCATGCCTCGCTGGACAGGGCGGTCAGCGGTAAGATGCATATTACCGCTGACTCATGGTCCAGCAGGCATGGACAGGGACGTTACCCAAGTTTCACAGCACATTGGGTCACTCTGCTGGCAGCTGGGAAGGATGCAGGACAAGGTGCAGTAGTGTTGGAGGTTGTTCCGCCACCACGCCTCCAAAATGCTAATGATTGTGACACACCTCTCTCCTCCACCCCCTCCTCTTCTTCTTCCTCCATGGCCTCTTCCTGTGCTTTGTCCTCGGAACCAGCGGTGCTCCGTAGCCGTTCAAGGGGCTACGCAAGTACGCAGGCCAAAAGATGCCATGCGGTGCTTGAGCTGGTGTGCTTGGGGTACAGGAGCCACACTGGGGCAGAGGTTCTGTCAGCTCTGCAGGGGCAGGTTCAGAGGTGGTTGACACCACGCCAACTTAAGGCAGGAATGGTGGTTTGCGACAATGGCACCAACCTCCTCTCTGCCCTCCGACAGGGACAAATGACCCATGTGCCCTGTTTGGCTCACGTCCTTAACTTTGTGGTGCAGCGGTTCTTGGGCAGGTACCCGGGCTTACAGGATGTCCTGAGGCAGGCCAGGAAAGTCTGTGTGCATTTCCGCCGGTCATATAATGCCAGTGCTCGGCTGGCGGACCTCCAAAAGGAGTTTAACCTGCCCAAGAACCACCTAATCTGTGACATGCCCACCAGGTGGAACTCAACATTGGCCATGCTGCAGCGACTGCACACGCAGCAGAGGGCCATCAATGAGTACCTGTGCGACTATGGCACCAGGACAGGGTCAGGGGAGCTTGTTTTTTTTCCCCACGCCAGTGGGCCATGATCAGGGATGCATGCACTGTCCTGTCACCATTTGAGGAGGCCACGAGGATGGTGAGCAGTGACAGTGCATGCATCAGTGACACTGTCCCCCTTGTCCACCTGTTGGAGCACACGCTGCGTGGAATAATGGACAGGGCACTTGAGGCAGAACAGAGGCAGGAAGAGGAGGACTTCCTTAGCTCTCAAGGCCCCCTTTATCCAGACAGTGTTCCTGCGTGCCTGCCGAACACACAGGAAGAGGAGGAGGAGGAAGATTGTGTCAGTATGGAGGTGGAGCCTGGCACTCAGCATCAGCAGCAGTCTTTAGGGGTTCAGTCCCAAGAAACACATGGACTTGTACGTGGCTGGGAGGAGGTGGCTGCGGACCATGTCATCCTTAGTGACCCAGAGGACTCCGGACCGAATGCCTCAGCAAACCTACGCTGCATGGCCTCCCTGATCCTGCAAAGCCTGCGGAAGGATTCTCGTATTCGTGGTATCAAGGAGAAGGACCAATACTGGCTGGCAACCCTCCTTGATCCACGTTACAAGGGTAAGGTTGCGGACCTTATCTTGCCATCGCAGAGGGAGCAGAGGATGAAACATCTTCGGGAGGCCTTGCAGAAAGGTCTGTGCAATGCGTTCCCAGAGACTGGGAGGTTACAAACTCCTGTTTCTGGATAACATGTTGCTGAGGCTTCGGTCAGTCAAAGAAGGAGCGGTGGAGAAGGTGGCCATCTGACCGATGCGTTTTTTGGTCCGCAGCCCCAAGGTATGATCGGTTCCAGCAACCATCGCCAGCGTCTGTTTTACATGGTGCAGGAATACCTAGGGGCAAGATCTGACTTGGACACCTTTCCCACCGAAAATCCTCTGGGTTACTGGGTCTTAAAGATGGATCACTGGCCAGAGCTTGCACAGTATGCAATAACTACAATTCTTGATCTAATATTTCACAGCAGGGCCCATTTCTGCACCCACCAAGAGCGAGTGAGGACTTACAGTGTTGTGGCACCAGCACCACCACCACCACCACCAAAGGCCCAATTTTTCTGCCCTTGTTCAACAGGGGCATGTAATTACAATTCTTGATCTAATATTTCACAGCAGGGCCCATTTCTGCACCCACCAAGAGCGAGTGAGGACTTACAGTGTTGTGGCACCAGCACTACCACCACCACCACCAAAGGCCCAATTTTTCTGCCCTTGTTCAACAGGGGCATGTAATTACAATTCTCGATCTAATATTTCACAGCAGGGCCCATTTCTGCACCCACCAAAACCGAGTGAGGACTTACAGTGTTGTGGCACCAGCACCACCACCACCAAAGGCCCAATTTTTCTGCCCTTGTTCAACAGGGGCATGCAATTACAATTCTTGATCTAATATTTCACAGCAGGGCCCATTTCTGCGCCCACCAAGAGCGAGTGAGGACTTACAGTGTTGTGGCACCAGCACCAACACCACCACCAAATGCCCAATTTTTCTGCCCCTGTTCAACAGGGGCATGTAATTACAATTCTTGATCTAATATTTCACAGCAGGGCCCTGTGAGGGCTTACAGTGTTGTGGCCACAACAACACCTAAGACCCAAATTTCTGCTGAGTATATAGGGCAGGCCCCTACTTTCAAACATCTAACTTACAAACGACTCCTACTTGCAAACGGAAAGGAGACAACAGGAAATTAGATGAAATCTACCCCTAGGAAGGGAAATTCTCTCCTGTAAGAGTTAATATGGGAAAAACATTTCTCCTTTCCACTGATGCTTTCCAATCCTTGTTCCACAAAAAAACCCAAATTTTCAAAAAACATTTGTCATTGGGATAAAAAGTGAGGTGAAATCTTCTGAAGAGGAGGACAGACAGCAAAACAAATGTCACAGGGGTGATAACCCTTCCCTATGTTTTCCAAAAAGCTTAAAAAAGATTTTTTGGCTGGAGCTAAACACGTTAAAAATGTACACGTTCAAAATTACAAATAGATTCTACTTAACAACAAACCTACAGTCCCTGTCTTGTTTGCACTGCCTGTATACTGCTGTTCAGAGTATATAGGGCCTGGTGGCCCCACACCTTTCCTTATTTTAATTTGGGTGCGGGGTTCCCCTTAATATCCATACAAGACACAAAGGGCCTGGTAATGGACTGGGGGGTACCCATGCCGTTTGTCTCACTGATTTTCATCCATATTGCCAGGACCCGACATGACATTAAACCCGCAAGCAGTTTTAAATGAGATTTTTTCCTTTAAAAATGACATTTTGTGCAGGGACTGTTCTAAACACGGGAAACACACGCCACTTTACAGGCATACTATAGACACACCCCAGGTACGATATTTAAAGGAATATTTCACTTTTTTTTTTTACTTTAAGCATCATTAAAATCACTGCTCCCGAAAAAACGGCCGTTTTTAAAAGTTTTTTTTTTCATTGATACATGTCCCCTGGGGCAGGACCCGGGTCCCCAAACCCTTTTTAGGACAATACTATGCAAATTAGCCTTTAAAATGAGCACTTTTGATTTCGAACATTCAAGTCCCATAGACGTCAATGGGGTTCTAACATTCGTGCAAATTTTCGGTTCGTTTGCAGGTTCTGGTGCAAACCGAACCGGGGGGGGTGTTCAGCTCATCCCTAATCCTCAGCTTGATAGATGTACTTTAAAGTCTTTTTGAATAGTGTGACTGGGACAACTCAATAAGCCAGAAGCACACACTACCTCTCCCTGGTGGCCTAGAGAATTTAATAACCACACAGACTTTTGGAAGCTATTACCAACATGCGTCATCAGACCAGAGATGCACAGTACCTCCCCCCGTTGGGCTGACACGTAGTAATAGATGGACTACTGATACCAGCCAGTCCAAGATTGCAAACACTGCGTTCCACAGCCACAGCATTTCTCACTATTCTCAAAGGTCCTCTTATAATTCTTCAGCACTGACCTCCTTCAAAGTACAAGTGCTTTGTTCCCCGGTCACAGAAGCTTGACTTTAACTCTGCAACTTTCCTCCTGACTCTTTACTGCTACTTCTCCTTCACAAACCTTCATCTGTGTACAAGTCCTGTGTTCCCCGGTCACAGCATCCAGACAACAGATCCTTGATGAAGATCTCTATACTCCAAAGCATCCCAATGGCTCTTCCAGCCCTCCTCCGTGCTCGGCGCACCCTCCCCCACGTGGGGATGCCCGGGACACTAACTCAGCACTCCATTCTATATTTTCCTGCTCTCAGAACTCCTCCCTGGTAGCATGTGATCCCAGCTTATATGGGAGGCCTGCCCCCTGCCAACACCCAGAGGTAATTGGTCCGAGCTCCTCACATGAGCTTCCTGCCACTCAGACTTCAGGTCCAACCCCCATTCCAGAAACATATTTCTGAAAATAGGGGAGGCATTTCTGAATCAAAGTACAGGTGACCACACCCACCACTGCACTGTACACTCCCAGTCCCAGAATCGAAACAAAGAAAGTGTTTCCACCACTCAGGCTGACACTGACCCAGGTGTAAGTGGAGGTTTCAGAGCAGAAGAGCTCCAGGTGCTGGCTGAATGCTAGGCAAAGCAGGCTTGAATGGAGGAGAAGATTTGGATGCCGCACACCGGATGTAGTCAAAAAACTTCACTTTATTGAAAAAATGGGATCATCAAAATAACAAGACTGTCATGCAGAAAGTACAGATAAGCTGACGCGTTTCACACTCAGGACTGAGTGCTTAATCATAGCTATGAGTAAGCACTCAGTCCTGAGTGTGAAACACGTCAGCTTATCTGTACTTTCTGCATGACAGTCTTGTTATTTTGATGATCCCATTTTTTCAATAAAGTGAAGTTTTTTGACTACAACCGATGTGCGGCATCCAAATCTTCTCCTCCATTCAAGCCTCCAGAATCGAAACAGACAGGCCCAGCGCACAGCACAAGCCTGCCTAAATTTACCTGCACACATATCCCTGAACTTAGGAAAAAAATCTTACTCTAGCAACTACCTTCAGGTAGAGGGTGCTACACTACATTTGGAGAGAAGTCAACAAGGCCTAAGATGAACGGTACACTATTCCTACTGTGAAACACGGAGGTCGATCGCTGATGTTTTGGGGATGTGTGAGCTACAAAGGCACAGGAAATTTGGACAAAATTGATGGCAAGATGAATGCAGTATGCTATAAAAAAATACTAGAGGAACATTTGCATTCATCAGCCAGGAAGCTGCGCATGGGAAGTACTTCGATATTCCAACATGACAATGATCCAATACACAAGGCCAAGTCAACCTGTCATTGGCTACAGCAGAATAAAGTGAAGGTTCTGGAGTGGCCATCTCAGTCTTCTGACCTCAATATCATTGAGCCACTCTGGGAAGATCTCAAACGTGCAGTTCATTCAAGACAGCCCAAGAATTTACAGGAACTGGAAGCTTTTTACCAAGAGGAATGAGCAGCTTTACCATCTGAGAAGATAAAGAGCCTCATCCACAAATGCCACAAAAGACTTCAAGCTGTCATTGATGTTAAAGGGGGAAATACATGGTATTAAAGAGGAAGTAAAGCCTCTTAAAAACAAAAAATACACCCTGCAAGACAAATGAATTACTTACCTAAGATCGAAGCCCCGCATCGGCCCTCGTTTGCCTCCTCCGATGCCGCCATCTATCCCGCAGTGACTTCTGGGTATCGCGGCTCCGGCGCTGTGACTGGCCGGAGCCGCGATGACGTCACACCCACACATGCGCGCTGGTGCCGCCATTAACGGCATGATTGCCATTAGAAATGGCACACTCAGTGTGCCTGTGCCCGATGTCTATGGTTTAGGAGATATTTCTTGCACCTGCAGGTAAGCCTTAATCTAGGCTTACCTGTAGGTTAAAGTGGTTGTAATGGGTTTACAACCACTTTAAGAACTGAGGTATGTAAACTTTTGATCAGGGTCATTTGGGTAGTTTATGTTGTCATTATGATTTAAAGAGTAAACACATTTGATTGATAATTAATGGCTTCAGCCAAACACTAACCATGAGTGAAGAAAAGTTTTTGTGTTATCAGGGACGGATTTCCCACAAGGCCACTGAGGCCAGGCCCCGGGGCGGCACTGGTGCAGGGGCGGTGCCACTAAGGTTGCCACCTGTCCGGTTTTGGACACATGTGCCCGGTTTTCAAGCCGCCTGAAACCCGGACACATATAGCAGCAGTTCAGCATCCCGATTCCCATCATCACTGTTACACAGCATATTTTACTGCCTGTGCGCTCAGCATCCGAGCCGAGCTCAGCGATGGGCAGCAGGCTGAATAGGTCACACGCGGGTGTCGGACACGAGAGTCTGTGATTGGACACATGTGGAGGCGGGGCTGGACTGTGGGTGATCGCAACCGCCCGGAGTCCCACCTCCTTGCCTGGCGTGTGCTCTGCTGTGTCTCCTGGAGTCCTCACTGAGGTATCTTTCTCATCTGCCCTCTCTCCCCCTCTGTCAGTTACCCCTCCTCTGTCAGTTACCTCCCTCTGTCAACCACTCCCCTCTGTCAGCTACCCCTGTCAGTTACCCCCCTCTGTCAGTTACCCTCCCTCTGTCAGTTACCCTTCCTCTGTCAGTTACCCTCCCTCTGTCAGTTACCCCCTCTGTCAGTTACCCTCCCTCTGTCAGTTACCCTCCCTCTGTCAGTTACCCCCTCTGTCAGTTACTCTCCCTCTGTAAGTTACTCTCCCTCTGTCAGTTACCCCCCCTGTCAGTTACCCTCCCCCTGTCAGCCACTCCCCCTCTGTAAGCCACTCCCCCTCTGTCAGCTCCCCTCCCCTGTCAGCTACTCCCCCCTCTGTCAGCCACTCCCCCTTTGTAAGCCACTCCCCCTCTGTCAGCTTCCCTCCCCTGTCAGCTACCCCTTTCAGTTACCCCTTCTGTCAGTTACCCCCTCTGTCAGCTACTCCTCCCCCTCTGTCAGCTACTCCCCCTCTGTAAGCCACTCCCCTCTGTAAGCCACTCCCCCTCTGTCAGCTCCCCTCCCCTGTCAGCTTCCCCTGTCAGTTACCTTCCCTCCGTCAGTTACCCCCTCTGTCAGTTACCCCCCTCTGTCAGCTACTCCCCCCTCTGTCAACCACTCCCCCTCTGTCAGCTACCCTCCCTCTGTCAGTTACCCTCCCTCTGTCAGTTACCCCCTCTGTCAGTTACCCTCCCTCTGTCAGTTACCCCTCTGTCAGTTACCCTCCCTCTGTCAGTTACCCTCCCTCTGTCAGTTACCCTCCCTCTGTCAGTTACCCCCTCTGTCAGTTACCCTTCCTCTGTCAGTTACCCCCCCTGTCAGCTACCCCCCCTCTGTCAACCACTCCCCCTTTGTCAGCTACCCCTGTCAGTTACCCTCCCTCTGTCAGTTACCCCCTCTGTCGGCTACTCCCCCCCTCTGTCAGCTACTCCCCCCTCTGTCAGCTACTCCCCCCTCTGTCAGGCCACCCCTCTCTTACCACCTTCCTCTCTCACCCCTCCTCCCTCTCATCCCCCTTCTCTCTCCCACCCCTCCTCTCTCTCCCCACTCCCCCTCACAACCCCAATCCCCTCCCCCTCTCTCTTTCTCACCCCCTCTCTCTTCTGCCTCCTCACCCTCTTACTTCCTCCTCTCACCCTTTCTCACCTTCCTCCCCAGCCTCTTCTCCTCCATAAGGGGGAGAGGGCCCCATGATTCCTAATAGCGGCCCTGTGAGTAAGTGCACAAGTTCGGATGTGTTTTGATTCCTGTGTCCTGCCGTCACACTGGGCACAGCGATGCAGCACCTGCCTCTACTTTGCCTTTTCTCCAAGCCCCCCGCACAAGGGAAGGAAAGAAGGAAAATAGCACTACAGTACAGCAGCTTCGCTCCGCCCCCCAACTCCGGCTTACACATTTCCTGGCTCTAAATGGCTCTCGGTAAAGCAGTCTAATGTGGGTCTTTAGAGGCAGAGGACACTGGGGGGGGGGGGCGGCATTGAAGGACCCGGCCTTGGGGCGGCAAAGGGAGTAAATCCGGGCCTGTGTGTTATCATTCATATTCTCTGAAAAATGGCCAAGAAATCATAAATTCTTAAATTACATTCTTGGGAGATACCTCTAAAATGTATGTGGTTTTATGGACCAGTATGTTCTTTATGGACAATGTCAGCGACACCATATCCAGGCACCACATATTTTGGATGTATAACCATTATATACCTTTTACAGTTAGCATGACTTAAATACAAAAGCAGCACCCCAATATAATTCATTTCAACTTAAAGTAGTAGTTTTGGCTGTGACATCTATTTTTTATCCAGTGGATATAGGCCAGAATTGAGCTGTGAAAGTAGAAGCCACAATAGATTTAAAAGCTACAGAAAACTGGACCCTTGGGGTTGGACAGGATCTATCAGACACTGACATGCAGACAAACTGATGGTCTTTCTCAGGATGTTTTCGTTAAAGTGATAATAAAGGACATGTATACACACACACAGTATACAATCACACAGTATACACATACATGTACACACAGTATACATAGACAGATGTACAAAAAACACAGATTTATACATACTGTCCCTGGTTTTACTGAGGCTGGTAACCCTGATGGGGCCCCCTAGTGGCCCAGGGCCCTCGGGCAGTGCCCGAGTCGCTCAATGGTCAGTCCGCCCCTGCTTTGCAGTATCTTGCTGACTATGGAAGTTAAACTAATCAATCTGTAGTTACTTTGTAAAGATTTTGATCCCTTTAAATATAGGCACCACATTGGCCTTATGCCAATCCAGGGGTTTCCTCTCTTCCATGTAGGGTCTATTCACAATTGTCTGTTTTTATGGAGCAAACCTATGCATTTTGCTGCAATAAAATGGATTTCAATATGATTGGTTCATAGTTATGTGCTGTAGTTTAGTTTGTTTTGGAAGGAAGAACTTCTATGGCTCCTCATTTCCATCTACATGTTTGCTACCACACTCACTTCAACACAAACGGAAAAGTGTGAATCCACCCCTAGCGATTATATTCATATAAACCATTTACAGTTCATAGTTTTATATTAAAATAATAAAAATTATTTTAAAAACACCTTTATTTCCTTTGTGATTATTTGGTGGCATTATTTTTCACTGCAATGATACATAATGCATTGCTTGTTGACAGTTTCAGGTATTTTTAGAGAATTTTATAGGGCCGATGCTTTAGGATTCATTGAGCCAAGTAAGCAAAACAGATGGGGTAAGGGACCATGAACCAAAATGAGCCCAGGAACACTTAACCATCTCTGTTACAGGCTGACATCATGCTAGCTTCCAGAAAGTTCCTATTTCCGTTTCCATTTGCAGAATACAAAGTATGTATATTAAAGTAGTTGTAACCCCTAAAAAAAAAAAAAGATCCTGTTCACTATAGGCATGATCTATAGCATAGTGCTTGTGCTGTGTAATTTGTCCCTTCCTCTGTTGTAATATACCTGGTTGATCTTGCCTATTCCTGTGTCCACCTGTCTGAGCTGAGCCATGATACTGTAGTAAGGTTACGTGCCTCCATCAGCCCACTCTCTGCTGTGAATCTCTCCCCTCTCTACCTGCCTGCATGTCAGCGTGAGAGTGACTCTCCTCCCCACCCCTCCCGCCACTATTCATCTGTAATATGCAACAAAAATACACGTATTCCCTCCTTGTTTTGAATTTAACTATAGTGTATGTGTTTTTTCTTAAATGAAAAGGCTAAATACCGTATTTATCGGCGTATAACACGCACTTTTTTCCCCTTAAAATCAGGAACGCAGATCCTCACTAATTGTGATCTATCGGCGGTGATCGCCGCAGACATTCACATAGCGTGTTGTTATAAATATGGCGCCGCGGAGTTCGGAGGGACTCGGCGGAGCTGAACGAGCGCCGCGGAAATCACAGTGACTGCTTGATGCCGAGATACACATAGTCGAGTGTATTCGGCTCTTTCCGTCGCCGCTCACAGTCACGCCCAGTCCCGCCATTGGACCTGTGTTATGTCCATCATAGGGCAGGACTGGGCGGGACTGTGAGCGGCGCCGGAAAGAGCCGAATACACTCGACTATGTGTATCTCGGTGGCGTTCGTTCAGCTCCGCCGAGTCCCTCCGAACTCCACGGCGCCATATTTAAAACTACATGCAGCTATATGTATGTCGGCGGCGGCGGCAAGCATGGACACTGGGGGCAAAGCTGCACTGACAAGGCTGCACTGGGGCAAAGCTGCACTGACAAGGCTGCACTGGGGCAAAGCTGCACTGACAAGGCTGCACTGGGGCAAAGCTGTACTGACAAGACTGCACTGGGGCAAAGATGCACTGACAAAACTGCACTGGGGCAAAGCTGCACTGACACTGAAAAGGCTGCAATAACACTAACAATGCTGCAGATGAACACTGATGAGGCTGCATTGATGGGCATTTTAATGTAAGTTTTTTTTCCTTAAACTTCCCTCCTAAAAGTTTTTTTCCTTAAAATTCTCTCCTAAACTTGGGGTGCATGTTATACGCCGGCGCGTGTTATACGCAGATAAATACAGTACCCTTTCCCTCCGTGCAGTCACGTGACTTCCCCCAGCTGGCAGGCTGACATCACAGGGGAATCTCAGCCTCTCCCACCTCTCTCCATAGGTCGGGGAAGAAGAGCAGAGGGGGATCAGGTGAACGCACAGCTGCGATGTAAGGAAAGGTATTTAGCCTTTTCATTAAAAAAAAAAAACACTGTAGTTAATGCCAGTATAATCCAGAAGGGATACCAGTAAAGTCACAACTTTACAAACACTTTAATGCACACAGGCTACTATTCGGTTTTCTCTGCTGATTTTTCAATGCTTACCATCCCTGTATTCTTTAGCTTCTGTTGCTTTTACCTTACACTACAGCCACTCAAACAAAACACAAAAGAAAAAAAAGATTTGCTTTCTTTACCAAAAACTTTCCTAGTAGGGATGAGCTTCATGTTCCAGTCTAATCCATGTTCAACTCGAACATTGTGCGTTTGGCCGTTCGCCGAATTGCGAACGATATGGGCCGTTCGCGGCAAATTCGAGTGGTGTGCCACCGGCCATAATTCACTGCAGCATCGCAGTGCATTGCTGGCTGATGATTGGCCAAGCATGCACTATGACCCGCATGCTTGGCCAATCACAGCACCGTCTGTACAGAGAGCTGTAATTGGCCAAAGCCAGGGTGGCTTTGGCCAATTATGGCACATGGGGTTTAGTACACCCCCCACACTATATAAGGCCGCCTGCACGTCGGCCCTGTGTAGTGTGTTCTGGCGTTGAAAGACAGAGACAGAGAGACAGACAGTGTCATTTGATTTAAGTTAGATAGATTAGGCAGGAGAGTCAGTCAGTTAGCTTCACTAACAGTGTATTGTGTATATATATGCATCCCAGGTGTTGTATATATATATGTATGTATATATATATATATATATATATATATATATATATATATACACATACACTGTATTTAGTTTAGCTAGATCCGTTCCTGTTATTATCTTCCTACTGACAGGCAGGCAGGTGTTGTTACAGTATTTACAGCTACCTGAAGAAAATTGCTGGTGTTCTTCTGATCCTATTAGTACCACAGTCAGGCAGCTACAGTATTTACAGTTAGTGCAGTGCGACCTCTGCACAGTGTTCAGCTAAAGCTACAAGTTAGTGTAGTGCGACCTCATCACAGTGTTCAGCTAAAGCTTCAAGTTAGTCTGGTGCGACCTCTGCACAGTGTTCAGCTAAAGCTACAAGTTAATGTAGTGCAACCTCTGCACAGTGTTCAGCTAAAGCTACCTGTAGAAGGTTGGTGCTGTTTTCCTGATCCTGTCACTATCGCAGGCAGCTACATTATTTACACGTTAGTGTAGTGTGACCTCTGCACAGTGTTCAGCTAAAGCTACAGGTTAATGTAGTGCGACCTCTGCACAGTGTTCAGTTAAAGCTACAAGTTAGTGTAGTGCGACCTCTGCACAGTGTTCAGCTAAAGCTACAAGTTAATGTAGTGCAACCTCTGCACAGTGTTCAGCTAAAGCTACCTGTAGAAGGTTGGTGCTGTTTTCCTGATCCTGTCACTATCGCAGGCAGCTACAATATTTACACGTTAGTGTAGTGTGACCTCTGCACAGTGTTCAGCTAAAGCTACAGATTAATGTAGTGCGACCTCTGCACAGTGTTCAGTTAAAGCTACAAGTTAGTGTAGTGCGACCTCTGCACAGTGTTCAGCTAAAGCTACAAGTTAGTGTAGTGCGACCTCTGCACAGTGTTCAGCTAAAGCTACAAGTTAGTGTAGTGCGACCTTTGAACAGTGTTCAGCTAAAGCTATAAGTTAGTGTAGTGCGACCTCTGCACAGTATTCAGCTAAAGCTACAAGTTAGTGTAGTGCGACCTCAGCACAATGTTCAGCTAAAGCTACCTGTAGAAGGTTGGTGGTGTTTTCCCGATCCTATCACTACCACAGGCAGCTACATTATTTACACGTTAGTGTAGTGCATCCTCTGCACAGTGTTCAGCTAAAGCTACCTGTAGAAGGTTGGTGTTGTTTTCCTGATCCTATCACTACCACAGGCAGCTACATTATTTACACGTTAGTGTAGTGCGACCTCTGCAGAGTGTTCAGCTAAAGCTACAAGTTAGTGTACTGCGACCTCTGCGCAGTGTTCAGCTAAAGCTACCTGTAGAAGGTTGGTGTTGTTTTTTCCTGATCCTATCACTACCGCAGGCAGCTACATTATTTACACGTTAGTGTAGTGTGACCTCTGCACAGTGTTAAGCTAAAGCTACCTGTAGAAGGTTGGTGTTGATTTTTCCTGATCCTATCACTACTGCAGGCAGCTACATTATTTACACGTTAGTGTAGTGCGACCTTTGCACAGTGTTCAGCTAAAGCTACCTGTAGAAGGTTGGTGGTGTTTTCCTGATCCTATCACTACCACAGGCAGCTACATTATTTAAACGTTAGTGTAGTGCATCCTCTGCACAGTGTTCAGCTAAAGCTACAAGTTAGTGTAGTGCGACCTCTGCACAGTGTTCAGCTAAAGCTACCTGTAGAAGATTGGTGGTGTTCTCATACTAATAATACTACAGGCAGGCAGTTGATTTTGCTAGCTGCAGTATATATATATATATATATATATATATATATATATATATATATATATATATATCCCAGCTTAGTGCAGCTACATCTCAGTGCAGGCCATTAGTATGTCTGGAAGGCCAACAAGAAGAGGCAGACAGTCACAAGCCAATAAAAGAGGGCAAGCAGGCTCTGTGTCTAGAGGCAACAGTGCTGGTCGTGGACAAGGTGCATCCTCATCAGCACGTGGCCGTGGGACACGCTTGGCCTTTTTTTCGGCAGCTGGCCGTGTTGAGCTGCAACATTCGGAAGACTTGGTCGAGTGGATGACCAAGCCGTCTTCATCTTCCTCATCCTCTCTCACCCATGCTCAGGATACTTTGTCTGGCAAAGCAGCTGCCAACGCTGCATCTTCCCTCAGCTCAATGGCATTGGTGATTCCTTCCCTAGCCCCACCATGTCCTGCTGAGGAGTCCCTCAAACTGTTTGACCACAGTGTTGGGTACATGCTTCAGGAGGATGCCCAGCGTTTAGAAGGCTCTGAAGATGATACTGACCTAGATGAAGGCAGTAACGTGAGCACGGACAGAGGGGGTGCCCAAGAAGAAAAGCAATCTGGCAGTCATGTTCCCCCTGCTGCAGCATACTGCCAGGTTTGCTCCAGTGATGAGGAGGGAGGGGATGATGAGGTCACTGACTCAACGTGGGTGCCTGATAGGAGAGAGGAGGAGGAGGAGGCACATCACCAACGAGGCAGGATGCCCTCCAGGGGCCAGCCTAAGGGCAGCACACTGACTGCATCACAACTCAAAGCTCCGCATGTGCAGGGTGCTGCTGTCTCTGCAGGTTATTCCAAAAGTTCTTTGGTGTGGGCCTTTTTTGAGACAAGTGCATCAGATGGCACCGCTGCTATTTGCAACATATGTCTCAAGTGTATCTCACGTGGCCAAAACATCTCCCGCTTGGGCACCACATGCTTGACCAGACATAAGTTGACCTGCCATGCAAGCGTACCTAAAAGACCCACACCAAAAAACAAAGAGGACCTCTCCTTACTCCTCATCAGCTGGGATCTCCAACCCCACTATACCTTCAGTCCTCTCTGAGACCTGCACTGAGAGGAATGAAGGTGTTGAATTAGGTGTGTCACAGCCAAGTACTTGTGGGCAATCTTCTATCTGTACACCAACATCAGATTGTACCAGGCAAATTTCCCTGCCCCAGCTGCTGCACCGCAAAAAGAAGTTTGCTCCCAGCCATCCACATGCCCAGCGGTTGCTAGCTTGGCAAAATTGCTAGCACTTCAACTGCTACCTTTTCAGTTGGTAGACTCTGCCCCCTTCTGTGAGTTTGTGGATGTGCGGTTCCTCAGTGGCAGGTTCCCAAACGCCACTTTTTCTCACGGAAGGCGATTCCAGCTCTCTACCAGCATGTGGAAGGCAATGTCTTGGCCTCACTGGACAGGGCGGTCAGCGGTAAGGTGCATATTACCACTGACTCATGGTCCAGCAGGCATGGACAGGAAAGTTTCATGGCGCATTTGGTGACTCTTCTGGCAGCTGGAAAGGATGCAGGACAAGGTGCAGTAGTGTTGGAGGCTGTTCCGCCACCATGCCTCCACCCCCTCCTCTTCTTCTTCCTCCATGGCCTCTTCCTGTGCTTTGTCCTTGGAACCAGCGGTGCTCCGTAGGCATTCAAGGAGCTACGCAAGTACGCAGGCCAAAAGATGGCATGCGATGCTTGAGCTGGTGTGCTTGGGGGACAGGAGCCACATTGGGGCAGAGGTTCTGTCAGCTCTGCAGGGGCAGGTTCAGAGGTGAATGATGCCACGCCAACTTAAGGCAGAAATGGAGGTTTGCGACAATGGCACCAACCTCCTCTCCGCCCCCTGACAGGGACAAATGACCCATGTGCCCTGTTTGGCTCACATCCTTAACTTGGTGGTGCATCAGTTCTTGGGCAGGTACCCGGGCTTACAGGATGTCCTGAGGCAGGCCAGGAAAGTCTGTGTGCATTTCCGCAGGTCATATAATGCCAGTGCTTGGCTGGCAGACCTCCAAAAGGAATTTAACCTGCCCAAGATCCGCCTAATCTGTGACATGCCCACCAGGTGGAACTCAACGTTGGCCATGCTGCAGCGGCTGCACACGCAGCAGAGGTCCATCAATGAGTACCTGTGCAACTATGGCACCAGGACAGGGTCGGGGGAGCTTGTTTTTTTCCCCCACACCAGTGGACCATGATCAGGGATGCATGCACTGTCCGTCACCATTTGAGGAGGCCACAAGGATGGTGAGCAGTGACAGTGCATGCATCCGTGACACTGTCCCCCGTGTCCACCTGTTGGAGCACACGCTGCGTGGAATAATGGACAGGGCACTTGAGGCAGAACAGAGGCAGGAAGAGGAGGACTTCCTTAGCTCTCAAGGCCCCCTTTATCTAGACAGTGTTCCTGCGTGCCCACCGATCACACAGGAAGAGGATGAGGAGGAGGAGGATTGTGTCAGTAGGGAGGTGGAGCCTGGCACTCAACATCAGCAGCAGTCTTTAAGTTACCATTTACAGTCCCAAGAAACACATGGACTTGTACGTGACTGGGAGGAGGTGGCTGCGGATCATGTCGTCCTTAGTGACCCAGAGGACTCCGGACCGAATGCCTCAGCAAACCTACGCTGCATGGCCTCCCTGATCCTGCAAAGCCTGCGGAAGGATCCTCTTATTCTTGGTATCAAGGAGATGGAACAATACTGGCTGGTAACCCTCCTTGATCCACGTTACAAGGGTAAGGTTGCGGACCTTATCTTGCCATCGCAGAGGGAGCAGAGGATGAAACATCTTCGGGAGGCCTTGCAGAAAGGTCTGTGCAACGCAATCCCAGAGACTTGGAGGTTACAAACTCCTGTTTCTGGATAACGTGTTGCTGAGGCTTCGGTCAGTCAAAGAAGGAGCGGTGGAGAAGGTGGCCGTCTGACTGATGCGTTTAGACAATTTTTTTAGTCCGCAGCCCCAAGGTATGATCGGTTCTAACAACCATCACCAGCGTCTGTTTTACATGGTGCAGGAATACCTAGGGGCAAGATCTGACTTGGACACCTTTCCCACCGAAAATCCTCTGGGTTACTGGGTCTTAAAGATGGATCACTGGCCAGAGCTTGCACAGTATGCAATTAAGCTACTGGCCTGTCCTGCATCCAGCGTTCTTTCGGAACACACATTCAGTGCTGCTGGAGGCTTTATAACCGATCACAGGGTGCAGTGTTGTGGCACCAGCACCAGTGCCTAAGGCCCAGTTTTTCAGCCCCTGTTCAATAGGGACATGTAATTAGAATTCTTGATCTAATATTTCACAGCAGGGCCCGTTTCTGCACCCACCAAGAGTAACTGTGAGGACTTACAATGTTGTGGCACCAGCACCACCACCACCAAAGGCCCAATTTTTCTGCCCCTGTTCAACAGGGGTATGTAATTACAATTCTTGATCTAATATTTCACAGCAGGGCCCTGTGTGGGCTTACAGTGTTGTGGCCACAACAACGCCTAAGGCCCAAATTTCTGCTGAGTATATAGGGCAGGCAGCTACTATCAAACATCCAACTTACAAACGACACCTACTTGCAAACAGGAGACAACAGAAAGTGAGATGAAATCTACCCCTAGGAAGGGAAATTCTCTCCTGTAAGAGTTAATATGGAAAAAACTTTTCTCCTTTACACTGATGCTTTATCATCAATCCTTGTTTCACTAAAATCCCCACATTTTCAAAAAACATTTGTCATTGGGACAAAAAGTGAGGTGAAATCTTCTGAAGAGAAGCACAGACAGCAAAACAAATGTCACGGGGTGATAACCCTTCCCTATGTTTTCCAAAAAGCTTAAAATAGATTTTTTGGCTAAACACATTAAAAATGTACCAGTTCAAAATTACAAACAGATTCTACTTAACAACAAACCTACAGTCCCTGTCTTGTTTGCACCGCCTGTATACTGTTGTTCAGAGTATATAGGGCCTGGGAGCCCCACACCTTTCCTTTTTTAATTTGGGTGCGGTGTTCCCCTTAATACCAATACAAGACCCAAAGGGCCTGGTAATGGACTGGGGGGTACCCATGCCGTTTGTCTCACTGATTTTCATCCATATTGCCAGGACCGGACATTACATTAAAGCCGCAAGCAGTTTTAAATGACTTTTATTCCTTTAACAATGCCATTTTGTACAGGGACTGTTCTAAGCAAGGGAAACATGCGCCACTTTACAGGCATACTATAGACAGCCCACAGGTACAATATTTAAAGGAATATTTCACTTTTTTTTTTTACTTCAAGCATCACTAAAATCACTGCTCCCGAAAAAAACGGTTGTTTTTAAAAGTTTTTTTTGCATTGATACATGTCCCCTGGGGCAGGACCTGGGTTCCCAAACCCTTTTTAGGACAATACCATGCAAATTAGCCTTTAAAATGAGCACTTTTGATTTTGAATGTTCAAGTCCCATAGACGTCAATGGGGTTCTAAAGTTCGTGCGAATTTTCAGTCCGTTCGCAGTTTCTGGTGCGAACCGAATTTGGGGGTGTTCGGCTCATCCCTATTTCCTAGTTCTGCTGTTCAAATAAAGGAACAAATACTGTACACATATTGTGATTCTAAAGCCTCATGGTTTTTTACCTAAATGCATTCTATGAAGGTAAAAAACCTTCTGTGTGCAGCAACCCCCTTTCCAGCCCCCCCAATACTTACCTGAGCCCCATCTCACTACTCGTTGACTGAGACAGCAGCAGGAGCCATTGGCTCCCACCACTGTCAATCACAGCCAGTGAGCCAATCATGAGAGGGAGGGGTGGGGGCAACCCAAGCCTGCTTGGGTGCCCTCAGAACAAGCTGCTTGCTCTGGGGGCACTTGGCAGGTGGAGGGGGAGGGGCCAGGTGCATCAGCGAGGACCCAAGAAAAGGAGGCTCTGGCATGCTGTGTGCAAAACCACTGCACAAAGTAAGTATAACAAGTTTGTGATTTTTAAGGAAAAAAAAAAACACAAGACTTTAATATTTTTTTATTGCTAATGCATGTCCAGTCTTCCCAGCAAAACAGACAGAAAATAGTAAGAATACGAAAAAATTAATTAGATTTTTTTTCCTTTCCTAAAACATTTTCATCTGGATGTTTTTGTAGATGTGCATTCAGGTAAAAAAATATATATGTTGGATATTTCATTTTCTCTACCTTCCTTAAAAAAAAAATATAATACATATACATATAATACATATAATACTCGGCTTTCGGGGGTTATACTGGGATGATGCCCGCAGCTGCATCCTGCATCATCCTTGTACTGTATTTTAGAGCCGGCGATTGGCTTTCCTGGTTTAACAACCGATGCGGCTAAAAGCCGCTCGGTTGTTATACCGGAGGAGCGGGAGGGGAAGTCCCCCCTCCCGCCGCTCTTACCAGGCCTCCCGTTCCATCGGGAGGCCCTATGACCAATCAACAGCCTCCGGCAGCTGGGGACGGACTGGAACGAAGCCGCTCACGGCTTCGTTCCAGCCTCCTAATAGTAAACACAGAAACGACGTCATGACGTCACTTCCCGTTTACTCGGCTGCCAATGGCGCCGGTTTTTAAAAAATACACAGTATTCAGAATCGCCGAAAATGATCCCTCCATAAAGAGTACCTGTCACCACCTATTACTGTCACAAGGAATGTTTACATTCCTTGTGACAGCAATAAAAGCGATCAAAACATTTTTTTTTAAAAACACAATTTATAGGTATAAAAATAAATAAAATAAATATGAAACAAAATTGTAAAGTGCCCCTGTCCCCGCGAGTTCGTGCAGCAAAGAAAAAGCATACGGAAGCAGCACCCGCATATGTAAACGGTGTTCACATCACACATGTGAGGTATCACCACAATTGTCAGAGCGAGAGCAATAATTCTAGCACTAGACCTTCTCTGTAACTCTAACCTGGTAACTGTAAAAAAAATTTAAAGCGTTGCCTATGGAGATTTTTAGGTACCGTAGTTTGTCTCCATTCCACGAGTGCATGCAATTATAAAGCGTGACATGTTTTGGTATCTATTTACTCAACGTAACATCATCTTTCACATTATACAAAAAAATTGGGGATAACTTTACTGTTTGTTTTTTAAAATTCATGAAAGTGTCCCTTTTCCCAAAAAGTTGTGTTTAAAACACCACTGCACTAATACCTCGTGACATAAAATATTGCCACAATCACCATTTTATTCTCTAGATTCTCTGTTAAAAAATAAAAAAATATATAAAATATATATATATATATAATGTAGCAAAATCTAGCAAAAAATATGGATTTTAACTTGTAAACACCAAATTTCAGAAATAGGTTTAGTCATGAAAGGGTACATCAGGGAAATGTTTGCTTGTTGATCTTTAAAAAAAAACAAAAAAAAACAGTATATATTGGGGGTCATTTACTATAGAGCTGCTGCGCTAATTAGAGTTAATTGCTACTAATTTGCGCTAATTAGCACTGATTAGTGGTAATTAGCACTATTTAGCACTAAAACGGTATTCACTATAGCGCTGGTGAGAAAATACTCCCAAAATTGAATTTACTATAGTTACCTGAAAGCAAATAGCGCCCAAACCCTTACTCTGCTAAAACCTGGAGTAGTGCCCATGGAAATAATGTTTAGAGCATGATATATTTGCCTAAATAGTACTGAAATGTGTGGTATATTATTTAAAGATAATCTGCTTTTAAACTGTGTGAAAAAGTAATTTCTACACTGAAATATCTTTAAAAGTCTGAGAAGTGAAAAATTCCCCGTTTTGGACAACTAGGTGCCAACACAACTGAGCATGCTCAGACCTGAAAATAGCTCTCATTTTAACTCAAGTGTCTTTAGCCAGCGCTATAGTAAATACCAAAATGAGAGCTAATTAGAGAGCATTTTTTGAAAATCTGCTCTATTTTAGTCCAATGCAAGTTTCAGCCATTGATTCTAATGGAACAATTTTAACTTTTACAAAAAAAAAAAAAACTTTTAATGTTGAGATGAAATGTATCTTTCTCTGAAATAAATTTTCCTTTGCAACATTGTTGCTTCTACTTAAAATATTATGTTTTTAAGAATGCTAGAATGTGGAATGCTTTGATTTTTTGGTAAAATATATTTTTCTCTGTCACTTTCACTTGTTACTCTCCATCTCACAACAATCTTTACCCAAACTCACACAGGTGTCTTTACAATCCACAAACAATACCATTGCTAATGCAAATTTAAAATGAATCACATTTTTTTGTGCTTTTTATTATTTCCAAATATTCATAATTTTAGCCCAAAAAATGTGATATGTGTACCAACGTCAGAAATCAAAATGTAATTCCCAAAAATTTGAGGGTAATATTCTACTCACACCCACAAAAAAACATAAAATATCACAGAATAAATCAAGAAGAATAACTCTTGAGTAATGTAATTCCATCACCTGTATGTCCAGATTGGAGAGGGAGTTCTCCTCCCTCAGCAAACTACACAAGTCTAAACCTACTTCAGACTCTGCTAAGAGGCTGGAATCAGCACGCACTGCCCTGAACCTAGCACTCACAGCGATAGCGGAAAAGGATATCAGATGGGAGGGGGGACGGTTTTACCACCAAAAAGATAAACAAGGCTCTTTGCTGGCGAGACGACTAACCCCCTAAATTAAGATCCCATGCACTCCCCAAAATAAAATTAAGTGACGGGTCCCTCACACATAATCCCAAAAAAATTATGGAAGCCTTTCATGACTTTTATCGCTCGCTATATGACAAGGTGGGAATAGAACCCTCTCCAGACATCATAGATGCCTTTCTGGGATCAGTGAAGATCCCGAAGATTAGAGAACAGCACAGGGACGAGTTAGAAGCCCCGATTTCAGCGGCAGAAGTAGCACAGACCATCAAGAACCTCAAAAACAACTCCGCCCCTGGCCCTGACAGCTTCTTTGTCCCATATTATAAGCATTTCTCCACAACACTCTCCCCATACCTAGCCCACTTTTTTAATCATCTCAGGTCCGGAGAGCCCCTCGATAAGGCAGCAAATTCGGCGTTTATTACAGTAATCCCCAAGTCGGGTAAGGACCCCAGTTGCGTTTCCAATTATAGGCCTATATCCTTGATTAACAATGATCTTAAGATTCTAACAAAAATTATGGCTGATAGGATTTCCAACTTCATAGGCCGTTATATCCATAGGTACCAAGTTGGCTTCATTCCTGGGCGACAGGGGCCAGACCAGATCAGGAGGGCAATCAACGTAATTTCGCTCTTAGGCTCAGGATGGGATGGGGGACCCCAACAAAAGGGTTTCCTGCTCTCGTTGGACCTTATGAAGGCGTTTGATTCCGTCTCCTGGTCTTTTCTGGTCCCTACCCTACAAAAATGGGGTTTTGGTGCATCCTTTATGAACATATTAGGGGCTCTCTATTCTACTCCAGAGGCTACAATTAAGATGCAAGGATATCATTCAAACTCTTTCCCGATTCACCACGGTACAAGACAGGGGTGTCCCCTTTCCCTATTAATATTTGCCATGATTATCGAGACCCTAGCCATCTCCATCAGAGATAATCCGGACATACATGAGATACAATGCGGATCACAAATGTGCCTTGTTTGCTAATGACGTCTTGCTCTTTATAACGTCTCCTACCATCTCGATTCCTATTATATCCAGGGCGCTGGATGATTTTGGCAAAGTCTCGGGTCTCGCGGTGAATTATTCAAAATCCTTAGCTCTCAATATTAACCTGCCAGCTCACCAGGTTGCTCAACTTCAAAACAATTTTAAATTTGGGTGGACCGAGACAGTACTCCCCTACCTAGGGATCAACTTGACCGCCACTATAGACAAACTCTACTCAGCTAATTACCCGGAAATCTTTCGCAAACTGGAGGAAGATCTCTTAACTTGGGACAAATTGGGCCTCTCCTGGCTAGGCAGGGTGTCCTCCGTGAAAATGACCCTACTACCTCGCATCCTTTATCTCTTCAGATCATTACCGATCCCCATCCCGAAGGACCGTATCCAGACTTTCCAGTCGAAATTTATAAAGTTTATACGGGGAGCCACAGGGCATAGCATAGCTAAGGGGACTCTCTACCGCAGCAGGGATCAGGGAGGGTTGGGAATACCAAACATACTCTGGTACTACCACGCAGCACAATTATCCCAATTATCCACTATATACTCTAAATTAGCTCACCCAGACTGGGTGCATATGGAAAGACAGGCCATCCCCCATTACACGCTAGACTTTTTGCTATGGTGCTCGAACAAGACCAGACCGGCCATCCTCGCACCCACCCTCTCTCACTCCTTAACACATTGGGACTCTCTTAAAAACAATCCACACTTAGTCTCCCACTGGCGCCCTCTGGTCCACATTTTCAGAAATTCCTTGTTCCCACCTGGACAGGACATTAAGGCCTTTCGATGGTGGTTAGATAAGGGTCTGTATAGGATCGGTCACTTTGTAAACCCAATGGGGCCTCTTTCCTTTGCCCACTGTACTAGCAAACTAGATATGCCAGGGTCGGAGAAGTTTAGACTTTAACAAATATCCCACTTTATCCGATCTCTAGCGCCCTCAATACACAAACCTCTATCTATTACGGAATATGAACTGTGGTGTGGTCAGGCTATGGAGCAGAGGGGGGATTTCGGTGATTTACCGGGCACTTGCTAGGGCAGACTCTAAGACTCTTTTCATGCGAGAATGGGAGAATGATCTTCAACAACAGTGGACCACCGCTGAGTGGCACAGAGCTTCTGTTGATGCCTCAAAGGGCATTCTCAATATAGCGTTAGTTGAAGCTAACTTAAAAATTGTAATGAGATGGTATATGGTTCCCTTGCGGATAGCTAAAATCTACCCAAATGGATCCCCATTATGCTTCCGAAACTGTGGACATATTGGTTCCATGCTCCATATCTGGTGGGACTGCCCCAAAATCCAGGACTTATGGAACAAAATATTCCATATTATTAGGAAGATTATGAATGCACCTATCCCTAAAACCCCACAGTACGCTTTATTGAACTTCTCCTTCCCTGGGGTACCGAAATGAGCCCAAAACCTTATTAGGTTCATCCTCATCGGAACTAAATTAACAATAGCCCGAGCCTGGAAACAGCCCACGGTCTCATTTCTGTCAGTTAAAAGAAAGATATCCTGGATTATGGCGCAGGAAAAAATAGTCAGCATCCTACTGGACACAGTAATCAGAAATGATGCCATTTGAAAACCCTGGGTCAAATACATTTCCGGAGCTCCGGCCCATGCCCCCCCATCTGATTAACGCGCGGAGGAGCGAGTACCAAACCATCTACTGTCGCAGCAGCAACGCCTCTTTCTCTCTCTCTCTTTCTATTTCCTCCCTATTTTCTTTTCTGTTCTCTCAATCCCTTCATGGTATGTTTTGGAACTCACGAAATGGGTTCTCCCCAAACAAGCGACCACTATTAGACTGCCAGTAACCAAGCAATGTATGAGTAATCTGCCTCTGTAGGGGCGGGTCTTTCCTCGGTCCCCAACACAGCTGGTTCCCATTAGGGGTGTTGGGTCTGAGCGGTTTCCCCCCCTCCAGATAAAGATAATGATGTCTAGTGGCTGCTACTCTGTATCCAGAAACATATATGCTATGACTCTGTTGTCCTTATATATGTACAATACACTATTTATAGTGTACTTGTTTGAAAAAAAAATTTTTCTCGCTGTACCACAATATTGATATTTTGTTGAAACTTCAATAAAAAACTATTGAAAGCAAATCACAAAACATGCTGATTCATGTAGAGTTGTCTCATCTCCCAGGTCCTATAACTATGTCTAAATGTAGTATTTATGTGTAGGAGGGTTCCACCACCATTGTAAATCTTTTCCAGATACAATATTTAGCCAAAAGTATTGGGACACCTGCCTTTACACACACATGAACTTTAATGGCAGCCCAATCTTTGTTCGTAGGGTTAAAATTTGATTTGGCCCACCCTTTGCAGCTAGAACAGCTTCTGGGAAGGCTGTCCACAAGGTTTAGTGTGTCTATGGGAATGTTTGACCATTCTTCCAGAAGTGCATTTGTGAGGCCAGGCACTGATGTTGGATGAGAAGGTCTGGCTCGTAGTCTCTACTCTAATTCAGCCAAAAGGTGTTCTATCGGGTTGAGGTTAGGACTCTGTGCAGGCCAGTCAAGTTCCTACACCTCAAACTCGCTGATCCATGTCTATATGGACCTTGCTTTGTGCACTGGTGTGCAGTCATGTTGGAACAGGAAGGGGCCATCCCCAAACTGTTCCCACAAAGTTGGGAGAATGAAATTGTCCAAAATGTCTTGGTATGATGATGCCTTAAGAGTTCCCTTTGCTGGAACTAAGGGGCCAAGCTCAACCCTTGAGAAACAACCCCACACCATAATCCCCCCTCCACCAAATGATTTGGATCAGTGCACAAAGCAAGGTCCATAAAGACAAGAATGAGTGAGTTTGGGGTGGAGGAACTTGACTGGCCTGGACAGAGTCCTGACCCTGACACAACAGAACACCTTGGGGATGAATTAGAGTGGAGACTGTAAGCCAGGCCTTCTCGTCCAACATCAGTGCCTGACCTCACAAATGCACTTGGAAGAATGGTCAATTATTCCTATAGACACACTCCTAAACCTTGTGGACAGCCTTCCCAGAAGAGTTGAAGCTGTTGTAGCTGCAAAGGGTGGGCCAACTCAATATTGAGTTACAGTTACAGTTCATTACAGTTCATGTGCATTTAAAGGCAGGCGTTCCAATACTTAGGCCAATATATTGTATATTGCTTTCAGTGCATTTTCAAGTGCACTTTGCACTTGTAGTTTGCACTTGTAGTGCAAAGTGGATTTGCCTTTCGTAAATAACCCCAGTGTTTGTTAGCACTAATCATGCCCAGGGACTTGGACATTTAAAATTGTAGGGTTTACACTGCACAGGTACATATGCTTAGAAAACTGTTGCTTTGTGGATGCAAACAGACTTCGATCTTTGGCCTGTAGTTGGAGATTTGATGCACATAGCCAAGGGCTATCACAGTTGCAAATAGTATTATGTGTTCCTGCTCATCAGGTACAATCACTAGACATACATGAAGAGACAGATTGAAAGATACTGGTGGGCAAGTACTTCTATAGGGCGTGTACTTCTATTGGGTGTGTGTCGGTGTGCTAACAATACAGCCTCTCTTATATAAAGGGCTGCAGGGGGGGGGGTTATTTGGCCTGAGAAGGTCAGGTTTTTTGCCTGTGATTTGTGGGGGAGAAGCAGGGCCTAAGAACAGGCCAGAATCTTCCTTATGGAGTGCTACTCGGCCTCCTGACTTACGATAAGGTGTCATATTTGCCTAGGTTTTGAGTTGGGGGTGTTCTGGGGGCCCCTCTTCTGGGGGAACCCCTGGATAAACGAGAGGCCAATTAAAGGCGTAACCAAAAAAGGATGTCGCCATGTCGCGAGGTCCAATGCATTTGAGAAATTCTATGAGAATCCAGGTAAAGCCTGAATATCGTGGTGAAGTGGGTCTGAAGATGATGGCTGTGGATGTTTTACAGAAGTTGCTGAATTTACAGATCAGTGATATATTTGCTCTCCAAGATTTTGTGGTCAGTGGTCAATACGATGTTTCTTTTCATACTGAGGATACCTGCCAAGCTGCATATGAGAATTGGGTGAAGGCGGATCTGGGAGGAAATTTGCTAACTAAGAAGATGGACGCCAGTTTATTGTTTGATCCTGGATTGAAGACCATGACTGTACATTGTTATAATCCTTTTTTGGAGCAGGAATTGGTGAGACAATTTTTGTTGCGGTATTGTGTGGGGGCTGACCGAGGAGAGAAGCTTAATAACCAGTATAGCATGTATAGAGGTAAACTGCGTTTTAAAGTACGCATGAAGTGGGACACATCAGGTTTTTGTGGCATGTGTCACCCTCCCTCGGCACTTACCATTGCTGGGGAGCAGTGTACTGTCTTCTATACTGGGCAACCCCGTTATTGCAGGGGGTGCTTTTAGTACGGACATATTCGTGAGGACTGCCCTTCTAATCATTGTTGTAGAGTGTGCTTGAAGCCGGAACACAATGCAGCGGAATGCAAGGGAAAAAAATGTCACCTGTGTGGTTCAGGGGAGCATATGGTCAGAAACTGTCCGAAAATAGTGAGCGGGTGGATGATGGGGATGAGCAGGTGGCTGGCACGGAATGTGGAAAGGCACCGACCCCCCCAGATGCTGAAAACCCTGGTAGTAGCTCCAAGGAGGGTGTCGGACAGGAACTACAAGGGAGTATGGGTAGAAGTGGAGTGAATATTAATCTAGTAAAAATCTCTCTTGCGCTCAGGTGTCCATGAACCAAACGTGTGGTGCGACCGCCTAAAAAGGTAATGCCTACTGTCTTGCAGCCCTCCTTTGAACAATGGGTATTCAAGCTAGAAAAAAACAGAAAAGGAGGGCGCACCAACCTAGTGCATTACCACTAATAAACTTTAATGCAGCATAAAAACAGCAGAAATAATATTCACAAACGAGCTTGCAAAACCAGCTTTAAAAAGGGTGCAACAGCGCTGTTTCTGTAAATCGACACACCAGGACCTATTGCCAAGAGGGTCAAACCGGTGCAAATGGCTAACGCGTTTCGGGGGAGCACCCCTTTCTTCAGAGCCTGAATACAAAAACTCATCAGCCAATAATGGTATAGGCTGATGTATTCAGCCTAAAACTGAATACAAAAACTCATCAGCCAATAATGGTATAGGCTGATGAGTTTTTGTATTCAGTTTTAGATCTTTTATCTAGTTTTATCCTCTTTTAGGATGATTATCATGTAGGTATCATTATGCACGGATTTCTTCTTGGTCTTATTTATATGACTAATTGTTATGGATTTCCATGTTTTGATCTTTTAAAGGGGTTGTGAAGGTAAAAATTCTTTCACCTTAATGCATTATATGCATTAAGGTGAAAAAACTTTTGACAATACCGCCGCCCCCAGCCCCCCGTTTTACTTACCTGACACCTCAAATCTCCGCTGCTCGTTCCCCTCATCTCTATTGCAGCTCAGCCTGGTCGCTGATTGGCTGCAGTAGATGGATTGAAAGCAGCGCAGCCATTGGCTCGCGCTGCTGTCAATCACATCCGATGACGCGGCGTGCCGGGGGGGCGGGGCCGAGTGATACAGTGAGCGGCCGCCGGCTGTATCACGGGAGCGCGCCCGCAAGAACTAACCACCATGCGAGAGAGCTCACATTAAGGTGGATAGTTCTTGCGGGGAGGAGCTGAAACAGCCGCCGAGGGACCCCAGAAAAGCAGGTTCGGGGCCACTCTGTGCAGAACGAGCTGCACAGTGAAGGTAAGTATAACATGTTTGTTATTTTTAAACAATAAAAAAATCAACTTTACAACCCCTTTAAAGCGGATCTTCACCCGTTTTTTAATCAGCATCTCGGTGGCTTCTAAAAGCAACACCGAGTGCCATATGGAGCTTTTTTTTTTTTTTTTTTTTCCTACCTTGCGTTATCAGTCTTTCTTTGTTTCTGTCCCTGCGGCTGTGGGCGTGGACTTTGCGGGTATTGACGTCATATCCTTCGTTACCCGCAATGTCTCCTGGGATCTCATTGTCTTTCATCCCAGGAGACATTGCGGATAACCTCCGCAAAATCTCGCGAGACTTTACCAGGACTGACGTCATTACGTCCGCCACGTTTGGAGGGCGTTTCAAATTTTTCCATTTTTAGGTTGGGCATACAGGTAATATTCAGCAGTATTACCTGAGAACACGAGGCGGACGGAGCACATGCGGCATACCTTTCCCTTTGTCACCATATGCTACTGCACAAACAATAAGGTAAGTAATCCTAGTGTCTTTATTTATATATATTTTTTTTTAATCTAAAATTATACTGTTACTTGCAATGCTGTGTATATAGGTATAATGTATTTTAAATTCTGTTTTTAAATATAATATAGCTAGTTTTATAGTAATGGTTATTACAGTAGAATTTTTATATCTATTTTGTTATCCAATTTTTTTTTTTTTTTTTTAAACATAAAATTTTTTGTTGTCTATTTAAATTATTTATTTTTTAATAATTTTTTTTTTATTTTACTAAGGAAAGTATTTAGTAAATTGTAATATATATAAATATTGTAATTGTGTATAAAAAGCGAAAGTTTTTTTTTGATGTAATATCAGCAATATAAAGTTATGGTTTTTTTTTTTTTTGTTTGTTTTTTTATTTTATGTAATTACAACATTTTTTTTGTTTGTTTAATAACGTATACTATTTTTTTGTTAAAAAAATTTGTTTGTGTGTGTGTGTATGTATATGTGTATGTGTGTGTGGTGTGTGTGTGTGTGTGTGTGTGTGTGTGTGTGTGTGTGTGTGTGTGTGTGTATATATATATAATATATAATATATATATATATATATATATATATATATATATATATATATATATATATATATATATATATATATATATATATATATGTAAATTTATAATCATATTGCATAGTTATTTTATTTTGAACGGAAAAATATATATATTTTTTTTTATAGCCATCAAAAGCTGTATTAAATTTGAAGGTATGGTATAAAAAAAATTTTTTGCCTGTTTCTAATTGTTAATGTCTGTATTGCAAAAATGTTAGGCATATTGTCAATAATAATGTAAACATTTTTCAATGTAAATTTAATTTTAACTGTTTTTAACTTAACAGATACAGAAGAACTTGGATCATATTTCTTGGTCTGCTTCTCTTTTTGGTCTACATTGTTTTCCATTCAGGTAATGTATAAAAATTTTTTGGTAGAGATTGAGATATATATATATATATATATATATATATATATATATATATATATATATATATATATATATATATATATATATTTTTTTTTTTTCAAAATGTATATGTGAAATGTATTTGTTTTTATATTTTTAATAATTATTTATTTTTTATCCCGTAGATTGAAAAGACAAGTGGAATTGATTATTCAAAACCATGCCAAAAATTATGATCATCTTACCATGTATCAATTGTTTTTTTTTAATGTGTTTCAAATCTATGCACTTCACTTTTCTTCCCTCCTTGTAACTTCACATCACCTCCGCCCTCCCTTTGTCATTCCCACCCCCCTTCCCTTCTGTACCACCCCATCCCTCCATCATTCCACACCCCCCCCTCCTTTTACATATAACACTTACAACACAACCCCCCCCCCCACCCAAAACTCATCATTACTTACACCCCCCTCAACCGTACTTGTGCATCTGCTTTACTACTCCCCCTGCCTCATGCATACTAATACACCCCCTCTATCATTCATGCTTCACACCCC